>NW_027019322.1:4062484-4117689 GCF_013076305.1 Rhopilema esculentum
TATTGCCTTGCCTTTTTCATAAAAATACTCCCTTCAAAAAAGTGGTCATTTTCATAGCCTATAGCCTTGCCTTTTTTATAAAAATACTCCCTTCAAAAAAGTGGTCATTTTCATAGCCTAAATGCTTGCCTTTTTTCATAAAAATACTCCCCTCAAAAAAGTGGTCATTTTAATAGCCTATAGCCTTGCCTTTTTCATAAAAATACTCCCTTCAAAAAAAGTGGTCATTTTCATATCCTATTGCCTTGCCTTTTTCATAAAAATACTCCCTTCAAAAAAGTGGTCATTTTCATAGCCTATAGCCTTGCCTTTTTTATAAAAATACTCCCTTCAAAAAAGTGGTCATTTTCATAGCCTAAATCCTTGCCTTTTTTCATAAAAATACTCCCCTCAAAAAAGTGGTCATTTTAATAGCCTATAGCCTTGCCTTTTTCATAAAAATACTCCCTTCAAAAAAAGTGGTCATTTTCATAGCCTATAGCCTTGCCTTTTTTATAAAAATACTCCTTTCAAAAAAGTGGTCATTTTCATAGCCTATTGCCTTGCCTTTTTCATAAAAATACTCCCTTCAAAAAAGTGGTCATTTTCATAGCCTAAAGCCTTGCCTTTTTTATAAAAATACTCCTTTCAAAAAAGTGGTCATTTTCACAGCCTATTGCCTTGCCTTTTTCATAAAAATACTTCCCTCAAAAAAGTGGTCATTTTGATAGCCTATAGCCTTGCCTTTTTTATAAAAATACTCCTTTCAAAAAAGTGGTCATTTTCATAGCCTATTGCCTTGCCTTTTTCATAAAAATACTCCCTTCAAAAAAGTGGTCATTTTCATAGCCTATAGCCTTGCCTTCTTTATAAAAATACTCCCCTCAAAAAAGTGGTCATTTTCATAGCCTATAGTCTTGCCTTTTTCATAAAAATACTCCCCTCAAAAAAGTGGTCATTTTCATAGCCTATAGCCTTGCCTTTTTTTATAAAAATACTCCCCTCAAAAAAGTGGTCATTTTCATAGCCTATAGCCTTGCCATTTTTCATAAAAATACTCCCTTCAAAAAAGTGGTCATTTTCATAGCCTAAAGCCTTGCCTTTTTTATAAAAATACTCCTTTCAAAAAAGTGGTCATTTTCATAGCCTATTGCCTTGCCTTTTTCATAAAAATACTCCTTTCAAAAAAGTGGTCATTTTCATAGCCTATTGCCTTGCCTTTTTCATAAAAATACTCCCTTCAAAAAAGTGGTCATTTTCATAGCCTATAGCCTTGCCTTTTTTATAAAAATACTCCTTTCAAAAAAGTGGTCATTTTCATAGCCTATTGCCTTGCCTTTTTCATAAAAATAATGTGGCAGATAATCGTAGAGATGAGCAAGCGGCGGAGAACCGCAGAGACTCTTTGACGAAGCCGGTTTTTGGAATATCAGCTAATGTTAGGTGCATTTTACTTAACCTTTACGAATTTGTTCATAATAAGATGTCCGCTATCCCACAAACGCCATTCTTTAACAAAAAATTGTTACAGGTTGGTTTCTGTTGCTAGTACGCGGAAACATTTGCTAGCACGCTAAAACACTTGGGCTGTGATTACTTTTGTAATAATAACAATAAGTGCAATAAGCAAAACCAGCGATCTAGTTGATATAATATTGTTGCCAAGCTCAGTAAAACGGGAGAGATTATTCCTGAGTCTTTGTCGACAGGTTTTGTAGGCAGTTTTGCTGCAAAAACTTCTTTGGAGACGTACATGACAATCCACTTACTTTTGTTATTCATCATTTACCACAGTACAAACAGTAACATAATTATAAAAAATATAAATATTTTCTGTATACCATTTACAACAAAGAGAATACTGAGGATACTAGAAAAATTATTCAGTGTTTTCTTGTTGAAACCTCTTCACTGGATAGCACAAAGTTTGTGCTGTTTTAACATTTCAGTCACTTGATTTTGACAAGAATATTCTTAGTGAAGGGGGATAAAGAACACGCCATAATTAAGCAAGATAGGTGTCTTAAAAACCAAATTCCTTGTGTCTTCTACATTAGAGCTTTTCCTCTCATAAACTTTTCACTTTTAAATCATCAGTAATTTACTAAGTTATATAGTTACAATTTTATCTGTACACGAGCGTTGAAATTCTTACTTAAACTTTAAAGACTTTTAGGACATAACAAGTGGTGCTTGAAGACTGTTACTCTAAACCATTTGATGGAGACATTTGAGCAAAAGATCAAAACATGCTTACGTTTAAATGTTCAGATCCCTAGTCACAAACAGCAGGCGGGTGACGGTAATCTTAAAAGGTAGAGCATGCCAGGAACATTCTCGAGCCATTAACATCGGTTCCTGTGAAAAAATGCATCACTTTAGTTAACAAGAAGAGCAGAGACAAAATGGAAAAGACCTTGGACAATTGAAATCTACTGAGAAATGTGCGATGACAGCAGGGGCGGACACTTGATCAAATATTGGGGGGCAAGCCTATTGTTTTAATAAGATGACGTCACATTTCCCATTGTTTTAGAACAAAAGACCATTGTCCTCCAAAGTATTGGGGGGCGGTCGTCCCCCCTCGCCCCCGCAAGTGTCCGCCACTGGATGACAGTTTACATGTGAAATGTGAAAAGGATAAAGTTTAAATGAATAATTCATAGTGATATAAAGCATAAATTACTATCTTATAGAAACATGCAATCTGATCCCTTACACGTTTTTCATTCGCTTAGAAATAAAAAAAACAAAAACTATTGAAAAAAAGAAGTTTTGGTACCGCCAAATGATAATGGGACGTTGTCTTTTTCTGAGTTTCCTTAACCTTAAAGTCCTTTATATTCTATGACAAGCATTGTAGTATTCACGTTAGTCACAAGTAAGACCCCCTTCTAAGCTGCTGCTGTTGTTGTTGTAATCACATATGATTATAGTTCAGTTCTGTTCTGTTCTTTTCGCAAATGGCGCGATTTTCTAGTCTAAACCTTAGATACAGGCAGGTTACAACAAGCATAACTGCCGACAAGCACTTTCATGTGTAGGCTGAAAAGCAGGTTCTCTCCTAGTAAATCTTAAACGTACCTCTTTCACTGCAGTGGGAGTAACTCATCACTTTTAAGGAGCTCCATGACATCAGAATATCTCTTGGAAAGGTGTGTCCCGTTAATGGGTCCTTTTATGGTTGGCTCTCTAACTGTCATTTTTGTGCAACTGTCCACCAAACCCATTATTATCTCTTCCAGCATTTCATTTTTCTGACCTGGGAAAGGATGATGCTCTGACTTAATATAATATGATAGAAACGACACCATATGATATAATAACATAACATAACATAACATAACATAACATAACATAACATAACATAACATAACATAACATAACATAACATAACATAACATAACATAACATAACATAACATAACAAAAATTAACATAAGATAACATAAGATAACATAAGATAACATAAGATAACATAAGATAACATAAGATAACATAACATAACACAACATAACACAACATGACACAACATAACACAACATGGCTTTAATATAATATAGTATAAAATAATATAATATAATATAATATAATATAATATAATATAATATAATATAATATAATATAATATAATATAATTTGATGAGATAAGTTATGTAATATATATAATCAAAATAAATAACCTTGAATTTCTGGGGAGCCAACAAATGCACACCAACGACCCCTTAAACTTTCCCCAATCAGCAAATCGTCTGGATCGTCTGTTTCAGTAAAGCTGGCCAAGCTGGGAATGACAAGTTCCCTCATCAAAGCACAACCTTCTTCAACATCTTGCTCGCTGTCACTCTGGAAGCTGGTCGAGGCTTCCTCATTGACGTGCTACAAAACAAGAGAGCTTTTTTTGAGTCGAATTGCAATGAATTGCTTGAGTTATACATGAAGATGCACATCAAATCTTTCTTAACTTGTATTCAAGAGAACTATTTACCATACAATGTTGTTTTTGTAGTTGTCAAGCGGCTTCGGTTAAAACTTTTACGATTTTGAAGTTAAAACTGTTGCCTCTTGAGGGACTTTAATCTCGGGTCAGAAAAAGCTTTGCGACTTTATTTTTGGATATTAAATCGACATTGTCAACAGATCAGCGTCATAGAAGGTTTAACAAGAAGTCATGAAAAAAGGCCTTAATGTGGTTAGAAAGGTGTCAAGTCTTGTTAAATTTGAAATTGTGATTAATAAATATGCTTTAAGTGCCTGTTGAATACAAGGCATTCGCATCTATCCACACTGATTTCATATTCAGACGTCTTGTATATACGAACAAAAATCCAACAAACAAGTGAAAAGTTTTATTACGAAATTCTACCCCAGTCCTCTTTAAAATACCCCCCCCCCCAATAGGATGTCACTCACTAAAAAGGCACAATCACAGTCCGGCTGCATTAAAAAGAAAAGCAAAACAGCGTACATCAGATAAGATGTGGAAAACATACTTGTAAACAGCTCCTTCTAAAATATGACAATAAGGCGCTATCGACGTGTCCCGGAGTGCCTTCAGCATTCATCAACCTCTTGTTGATTTCTATCGCATGAATAAAGCACGGAAGAGCCCCTCTGAATCTAAAATAGCAAAGAGCAAGTTGTTTTACTGGATTCCAAGTTATACCAGGATAACTTAAATTGAGATATTTTGCTTAGAGTGTGTAAAAATCAATTAAGTTCAAAAATCACTAAAAATGTATACAAAAGGAGACCCATTAAAAATGTATACAATTTTTCTTATTTAGAGTGACAAAGCATGGCGTCACCAGAAACATATATTTATATTTGTTACTTACTAATATACACATGCCGAAGAGTGTCGGACACAAAATACTGTTATGTTTCAGCTAATTTGTGCCATTATCAATTATATATTTTCAAAACTTTTACTTTTGACGAGATAGTCTGAAAAAACCTTTACACTGCAAAATCTGTTAAATATATTGCAAACTGACAAAAAACATAGCTAGTGAACTGTCTTTTGCTAACACACCATTATTCTTTGGCCTGGTTCTTAGCTTTTTTAACCAAGACCAAATTACAGAGATTTGATTGGGTAAGAGCCGTTGCTTATGTAACCATATCACAGTCAATTTGCCACACAGTTATGTTTGTGATTATTTAGAGGTGTTTTATAATGCTTTTTCGGGCTATTTGGTCCAAATGTAAAAATTCTAGAAATATTGAATATTAAAAATGCCTTAAAATTATATCCAACAGGCTGTTCAATCTAGTACTTGCAATTATTCGTCGAGTATCCTATAAGCAACAACTGTTTGTGTAAAACAGTTCATTGCTCTTAAAATTTTTTAGGCCTCGATAGCTCTGAAAGCGACGAAAAGAAATGATCTTCAGAATAACAATAAATGGCTGCCAAAATCTGAAAAAGAAACCCTAAAAATAGGCTTTCTTCAATTTTTCACCTGACAAACTATATTAATAATTAAGCAAAGTACCTGAAGTATAAAAATCAAGCAAATCTAGGTTTGATAACTTGCAATAAAATATTGAATTATTTTCAATGGAGAATAATAATCGAATTCTACTGAAAATGCATCATGCAAAGAATTAATAGAAAGTTATAAAATTTACCTTTTATTGTAATATTCTTCGACTCCAGTTACAAAACAGGCATTGCATTTTAAGAACATTTTGTAGTACTTTGTCCATTTCTAAATTGTAGAATGAAAGACTGTGTTATAACTTTGGTACGCTGCTTGCAAAAAATATCTTCTAGTATTAAGTGACATTAATAAATCAAAAATTATATACAACACAGCACAGTATGAAATTTTTAAATAATAAACAAACTCAAACAGCACAAATGTGAAAATATAAAGGCAAATAATGTTATAAACATTGACACTGACACACGGCAAGCTAGAACTATTATGAAAACAAATTGCATTTATTTATTTTTTTGCTGCGACTTAAAAATTTTCTGAATCAAAGTTTATTGTCCAGCTCGCATAAACATGCAAAAACCGACTACTGAACCTGATAAAGCAACAATTCTTTAAAATTAATTACGAACCTTATGTTCTTCGTTATCCCCAGCACTTTCTAGAATCTTTTTCAGTTTCCGTTTTGCATGCTTTTGTAATAACAAACTTCTGAAATGAGATATCAAGGGCGTATTGGAAAAAAACGAATGAAGCAAACGAATTTACTTATAAACAACAAATAATTTCATAAAAATGCTTCATTATGACATTTATTGATTTGCCCGTAAAGACTATTTTTCAAGATAAAATTTATAGGCACAACAGTTGATTTCAAGGGTACGGCAAATTGAAAACCCTTCTACTGTTTAGTTCATGGGGAGTCTAAAACACGGACTGAAAGCTACTGAAAGATTTCGTTTTTGACACGTGACTCGGATTCTTACTGTTCCATTTGTTCCATTGATTCCATTTGCCTTTGATTTCGCCAAGTTTATTTTAACCAATCAGATTCACTACAAGGCCTTAACTGTACACACATGATAGAACAAAAATTATTCAATAGCCAATAGACGATGATTTCAAAATGTCATCCCCTGCAGGGTAGGTTAATCGACGTAGGAATCAGTGATTAAACGAATGCTAGTCTTAATAATTACTTTGGTTCCTTGTTGCTGAAATGTTCCGTGAACCATTCCAAGAATCCTTGGTCTAATACGCTACGAGGTGCTTCTGAATTAAAGAAATACAAATCAAAGTTTTCCAAACGTCCATCTGGATCATACGTCTTCCTTTGTGCAATGTAGTTTGACATTCTTTGACGATGGTCAGAATAGAAGGCATCCAGCTGCTCCTCCAAAGACACATCGCTAGACGAGGACATTTTTGGTGAAACCTTTGCTGAATCAACTGCCATTGGAATGTTTTCTTTATCGTTATTCTGAACTAAAATAAAAACAATATAATTATAATATATAAGAATTTTATCAATTTACTATACAAAAACTCCTTGCACCTGACCTAATACCTGACAATTTCAAAGAGGTACAGCCTGGGGCAAAATAACATTAAGTTTTGTACTGAGGACAGAAATCTTGACACACACTGGGATTTTTGATACTACGATACTGTACTAGCTTAGTTTAACATAAACTTACAATGCTACAAAACTGCACAAATCCACACCCATCACAAAAATAGAAAAAGCCCGTAGAAAGGTTGCAAGGAAACGCTGTGGCAAATGACTTTTAAGTGTCATACTATTACTCCATATTTGGCTCGTTGTGCTACACTGTCTTGACTCATTGCTAATTAGCACCGTTCTACTATTTGCAAATAACTTGCTAGATTAAACGTAGCATTTTACCTGGATATTTTTTCAAATTCTACAAAAAATACACAGCATAATCAAAAGGAAAAGAATTCTGAGAACGATTGTGTCAAAACCACTATGGTCTACATTGTAAAACAGTGTAAAGTTTATAAATAACTATGGATGGATCCATTACGAAAAATGCTCTTATTAAACGTACCCTTTTCTTTTGCTATCTCTACTTTCCTTTGTTTCGCATCCCATTCCTCAATCTCTCTGCAAAAATTTTCATTATCCGATGCAGCGAATCTCTGCATATTTGAAAAGCCTAGTGACGCCCCCGCCTCCACAGGATCCACTTGAAACAAATCACTTCGTTGGGCGTCAACATACACCAAACAATAGGCGGTAGCATTTCTGTATCCCCCAACTGACTCCCTTTGTACCTCATCCCAAGTTGTCTCTGAGACAGTCACATCGTTAAATTTGCGCCATATTTTCTTTTGCGCATCGAATATGTACGACCAGTAGTGCCCACCGTTGGCTTGCCCCTCGTGTACCAGGATGGCATGCAGTCTGTACGGCACCTGTTGTT
This sequence comes from Rhopilema esculentum, assembly GCF_013076305.1. The sequence goes on from NW_027019322.1 coordinate 4,070,354, forward strand.
AGTGTGACGTCATTACTAAACTGAAAATTTTAGCTGGAAAATCTCTGCAAGAGTAGTTGGCAGGAGCAATTGCCATGTGTAAATAGGACTGTTCTTTTAGCAAAAAATAAGATGCTGCTTGAATGTCTGGGTAAAGAAAAACTGTAAAGCTGGAGGTTGGAAAGGCTTCGCAGATATTCGGTTAAATGCAAGTATCATAATTTCCCGTATAAAAATCTTGAGAAATATCTTAAGGGCATATTAATCGTGAAATGCATTTAAAATGATAGCAATGATAGCACGATATAAACAATGTTTATCTCTACTTTAACCCTAACTTAATTTAAACTTGATTTCATATAAAATGATCAATCGCAAGCCAAACCTGCTGCAAGATGTCTTCATCATATGCATGGTGCAGTTCACGATCGATATATTCAATTGCATCTTTGAGTGCTGTGAAAAAAGAACATTGAACTGAACACGTATACCAATGTGTGTTGCTTGACATAATTCTTTTAGAGAACTCACGTGCACCTACAAATTGCTTCGATACTGGCAAATGTACAGTTTACTACGAAGGTAGACAAACATTGTCCTCGGGTCCTGAGGACAGATTTTAAAGCTGAGAAATAATATATTGGGCGGCTTCAAAAGAGCAATCACAAGAAAGATAAGATCAGGGACTGTTTGAAGAAAACTTCATTTGGGAACGATTTACAAAGTTATGCAAAAACAAACACTCTTCCCCATAGTATTTTGGCAAACAAAACGAGCAGCAACATTTCACTGGCAATACCAAAATCTATACTCCTTTGAATTCTGCCATTTGCATTTATATTGCATTTATACATTCAATCAAGGTACAGACCTTCCGTTTCTTGTTGAACTTCTTCCTTTAACCGCTGTAGACAATCGATCAACGTATTGCCCTCCACCGCAGTCATGTTTTTTGGTGATGGGCCTTCAATGCTCTCCGCAGTCGCAAGGATTGACGAGGATTCAATGGATTCCTGCATCGTGCTGGAGCTTGGCGAAGAGCTGGGTGATATTGTCATAGGGGTTTCCTCCTCCTCTTTGTTTAGTCCCATTCGAACAAACTCGAGGGTTGAATCCAATGTGGATATTATTGGGCTCTTCTTAGGCCCAGAGCCAAATGACATGTATCTACAATATAAAAATAACAAGATGTTGAGAGCAATTCATGTGAAAGATAAGGTACTGATAAGGTAGGCATTTTTCAAGAAAAACTGGGTAACAAACATTTTCGATGATAACAAAGTTTTTATCATCAAGTTCCTCAAAAAATGATTGAGGACAAATTTTACTATTTTAAAAGACAAATTAAAAGGCGCATTGCAAAGAAATATTTAACAAAAGTCCGTCAGCAAATTATTTTCACAAAAGATTTAAACCAAAAGCTCTGTAGGCAATATTCCAAGTTTCTTTAATGAAACGAAACAGTCTGTGATTTTTGGTAAGAGAGATGTCATGAAAATAATACCTTTTTGTGTTAAAATCTAAACAAAAGTCGTGATACGTAAGAGTCAAATCAACAGAAAGACGATTGAACAAACAATGAAAAAATATAGATAAAAAGATGTGGTAATTGTCATCGCAGGAAAAAATGAAAAAAATTCATCTCACCCCTCTAGTTTTGTTAGGAGTTCCTTCCTTTTCCTTTTAGCTCTGTCAACAAGCCGTCTTTTTTCTCTAGTTAAAGCTTTATTTTGCTCCATATACCTACGTTTAAAAAGTTATTTATCACTGAACATTTCTATGAATGATCTGTAATGCCTGCAAAAAGTCTTGGAAAACCAACAGCATCATTTTCTGTCCTATTAGCAGTCTCGTGTATTTCCAACATTTTCTTTGTAGGCAGAGGGGGGGTGTTGTGAAGGGGGCTTGGGTATTTCAAGTACTTTTGGCAAGCATTTCATGTTGTACAGTCGTAAGCAAAGTTGTGACAATATGTTGCAAATACAGAAGATAAAACCATTTCTAAAGGATAAATCTACGAAAAATTAACAACGATTAATCAAAATAACGAATACCTTGCTAAATGGATTGTCTGCTCAATTCTAAATGGGTCGTGAATTTTCTCGGCTCTCGCAAGTTGCTGGTTAAAAATGAATCTTGATAATTCGAACGTAAGTACAGGAGGAAGGTGGGTGAACCAATGCTGTTGACAAAATCGAAATAAATCTTTAAGCTTTGAACATCATCATTTTTATATATATTCTCATGAAAACTTTACAAAACAAACTAACAACAAGAAGATGCCTCAAGGAGCATGGCAACCCTGTGACCATTAAATTAAACATATTTACTTCAAATTGGATTTACATTAAATGTTACAAATTACATGTTACAGATTACTCATAAAAAACAACACTCACAATTATCAAGTTACACAAAAAAATTACATTGAAAAAACAAAACGAAAATAATGAAAGACAAATTACATCGAAGAGAAGATTTCTAAAACTACTTATTCGAACCTTTCAGAAGTCTGAATACATGTTGCCTCGAGAATTTTTCTATTCGAATTCAAAGATAATTTTTCGTAGAGAATAGAGAATTATATGCAGTAAAATGCATTTGTAAGGTTTGTTAATCCATGGGGTTGTAAGATCACCTTCACATTGTCGAGAAGATCACGCCTATCTGTATCATAAGCATGGCAGAGCAGCAAAGTGTTCCGTATCCTCAATACCATCATTTACTGGGCATAAAGTATTCAAGGTATCACTGAAGTTATGTTTGAATATGTGAAAATTCATCTTGCTAAGTCCAACACGAAGTTGTGTTAAAATTGATAAACCTTTCTGGTCGTGGATGTTGTAGACTAGTTTTTGAGGTGGATGGATAATTGCTAATAGTTGTTTTTTGAAAGCACTTACTGAGCAGGATTGTTTGATCTCTGGGTCGAGTTTTCCCATTCCCGCAAACAATTAGGATAAAAACTGGTTTTAAATTTCTCAGTTCTCGCATGTATTTGCCCTACTAAACCCTGTCTGCGAACATCATCTCAGTGGTATTCCAATATAAATTCAATTGGAGACGAAATGACCAATTAAAACGATGCTTTCGTGCGGACGGGGATACTTTGTGTTAAGGTTAACTCAGTAAAGATTAAATGGAGAGAAAAAATTACGATAAAAAGTTTTCCTATGCAAGAGAATGGTTTAGAAGGTTTTGCTACTCGCGGTAACTGGGCTTTTAAATTCTCTCCGAAACAAAGACATCATTGATAGATTGAAGTTGTTTGCAGAGCAATTCAACAGATTAGGAAATAAAGCATGATACTTGGATCCGAAGACTTTAACAAATACTTGAAAACGCTTGGACGTTCAAAGCAAATAGATCGTTTTGAATACGGAGAATTAAAGTAATCTTCGCTTTTCATTATGCTAGTTTGAATCATCCTTTGCAAAATCATAAGCAAATCAATCAAGCCCTGTGGTTTAGACACTGTAGACTGTCCTTTCACAATTCAGAAACGGATAATAGAGCAAGCTGTGTTTTGAGTTTCGAGGCACAATATGCAATGCTTGTTGCATTTTCCACCATCAAAGGGACATCAAGATTCAATGCTTCGTATAAACAGCCCAAAGGAATAAGAAAAATACTTTGTCAGTATTGACAATTGAGAGCCTGCGTGGCAAAGCAGTCTTAATAAGGCTTCGGCCTAAGAAAAACTTCGGCTACCAAAGTTAACATTTCATAACATATAGCGAGAGAAAAGCAAGTGATTGACACTTCCAGGACTCGAAAACAGGCTTGATCGTGACCTGGTTACGTCACTCATCCACGTTAAACCTTAGTAGATTTCCGTAAAGAAGGGTGTTCATTGATAATTTAATAACACCTCAGCTTCTTTTACGCTCGAGCTCTACTCAACTCAAATCCCCTTTACAGTCTTAATTAGCAAGCCCTTACATGCATCCACTAAAACCCTGGGCACGTGATAAGCAATTGAGTCCTAGTACAACTGGAGAAGGGGGAGCTGGCGCGTCTGTTTGTGGCTTACTCATGTCATTCTGAAACTCTTGATCATTCACGTGCAAGCTTGAAGATTTCCTTTAGAAAAAATTCCTTTATAAGCTGAAAGTTCAAATTGTCAGCCATGCTTGAAAAGAGGTTCTCAAATCATGAAATAGATGTTTACACTTCGAGTACTGGGAACAAACCAGGGTAGGTATAAGTTAATGCCAGTACCTCTTGTGAAGAACTTCCAGCGGAGTTATCATCATTCGTTTTGATTTCGTTATTATCCATGGCAGCATCAAGACCATCGTAAATATGGGCATGGCCTCTCACGTGAATCGGTAGGGCACCGAATGTCTCTTCGCTTTTCACCTCTTTTCCTAAAATCAGTACCACAGAATAAGAAATGGCAATATTAAGGTTGGTGAAATTTGAACGTTTTTTAGACCAACTACTCTTAATCTAAAGTTTTATGACACGTCTCTTATGCAGCTTTCTCGTTTTATCTAAAATTTTCTAAACTGTTTCAAAGTGTGTTCCTAAACGACTAGCAATCGATTTTATAAAGTATGAGGAAAGAATATAAATAAAAAGGGAAGAAACTTGAGATCACATTGTGGTGCTATATTTAACTAAAGAATGCACATAAGTGAGTTGCAGTTACAAGATGAGATTAAGATTGAGCAATTCTTATTCATAATTCAACCGATTATGCAAGGGAAAGTTTTCCTTTTCACAGAATCATTTCTGGAAATATTAGTCCTAAGCCAAAGAAGCACCATCCACATAAACAAATAGCATCTGCAATTATCAATGTTTTCTATTTGGAATCTGAGTATCTGAGTGTCATAATTTTAACCATACAAATACAGGGGCTCCTACGCGAGTTTAAAAAGGGGGCAAAGGCACACTAAGGGCTGGCAACAAAAGATTCTGCAAAAAGATCTTCTGTTATACAAAAAGTGGATGGTCTGGCTCAACCGTATTCCTTCCCATCGTCAGATGCCCTGGAAAATGTCCATTCTTACACACTACCTTTCAAATTTTATGTGGATATTCCTAGTCTCTAGGAGCAAAAGTAACTACAAACAGTTGTCGAAAACATAAGACAAAGAAAAACATTACCATCATAGCACCCATTTACAGAATAACGACCATAAAACAACTCTGCAATCGGATTTCTACCTCCGGAGCTGAAACGAAATGTCAATGAAGTGTTAGATTGATAAAAACTACTTACGCTTGAAAGAAAACGGTAAATATTTCATGCTAGTTATAAAATTATTGACTCGATTTGTTTAAAAGTAAGAACAAAAGAAGAGACATTTGGTATGGTTGTTAAGGTACGGCAGATAATATAATCACAAAACAGCTAATGCAATAAATCAATAAAAAAGGGCCCAGGAAACAACCCTGGGAAACTCGACTTACTGACAAGGAGTTTTCTACATCAAAATGAACACTTTAAAATGTTAGATATACTGGTATAAAATCAGCGTTCTTGTTAGTTTCATTATTGTTAAACTAAAACAGTATTTGATGCCGAAATTGTAAAGTAGGATAAAGGGATACAAACCTTTCAAAATGAGATTGAAATGCGTCTTCTAACCAGTCCAACAAAACATGGGTGAATTCACTGACATCCTGATTTAAAAGAGAAATTATCATAAAAGAAAAAAACAAATATCTCGGAAATGATCTATTTGAAAGAATTTCAGTGACTGTTTCAATAAAAACCACTAATATACCATTGAAAGTTCAAATTTAATTTCTTTTACAGTTTCCTTAAAAATTTACATTGCAATATTTCTCTGCCGGGCTGAAATCCTAAAAAACTGTTCAAGATGCTGCTGCATGAGAAACAAGAAAAATGCGGTTGTCTCAAGAGCATCGCGAAGAAGCATCTAAAATCATTCACTGTGTGCAGTTAGGATTGTCACAATCGCTAAGTCAATCCCCCCTCAAAGACTCGATCATAGTAAACAAGAAACCTGTTGATCACCAGCATTCTCCTTCCCAGTTTTCCGCACTGCATCTTCTAGAATCTAAAATAAAAATTTTTACCAGAATGAGTGAGAAGCGCCGTGTCATTAAATAAGCCAATTAAAATTTCCTTCTGCAGGAATTAAAATACATGATGATAATGTATTTTTATAATTAACTTGAAGCATCTGACAGCACGCTATTTTTTGTTTAGTATAAGAAAATAATATAGATTAAATAATATAGAAAGAATGTGTCTTTCCTTCGATGTCCTGTACAATAAAACCCATACACGAACCTACCATGTTAAAATAAAATCATGCAAAAGCAATGTTGAGCTTGTATAATAACAACAAAGAGATTGTAAAAACCTATGCAATAGCCATTTGCGAGATCGCGTCAAAAGAAGCAGAGACAATACTAAACTTGGTCACAAAAATGGTCATTCCGAAAAGGAGCACACACAGTTACCATATCAAAAATAAGCATGTGTAGCAATTGCAATAAATTATAAATGCAATTATTATACTAAAGACAGCCTAGGCAGCACTGTTCCTACAGAATAGAAACCTATGCAGTGCAAGAGAAGAAGCCTATGTTGTGCAAGAGATGAAGCTAATGCAGAGCAACAGAGGAAGCCAATGCAGAGCAAGAAAAGAAGCCTGTGTAGTGATATAAATAAATGAGGCCTATGCCATAGCCATGTAATTCATGCATTACACGAACCAGGGCAATGATCTAACTACAAGAAGACTATGCGCTGGTACCTCAATGGGTCTTGCTGGGTCGACATATTTTCTTTTGCTGCAAAGCAGTAAGATGAACAACTTCTGCAGCTCTGCTAAAAAGGCGAGCTTGGGCTGGTCCTGTAAAGAATTAGTAGAGGCACATCAAAGAAATAATAGTATTTGCCTAACGTATACAAAACTTTTGCAACAGCTAGACTTTAAGGAATAAGTTTAAAAAGAAACACAGTCCTTCCACAAACTTTTGACAGGATGTTCCCACAATTGACAATAAGAATTCACTATCAAAATTGGACAGTATGTAAGCTTATGATCATATAAAAACGCTTTAGCAATAACAATAAGTACCAAACAACAATAAGATCAAAGAGTTTATTTCTACCTTTATGGTATCGAGATCTTGCGACAGTCCACAGTTCAGTACCAGATTTCGAAATTTGGGGATATGAAACAAGGACTAAAATTGATAGAATTTTTTGGGTCATAAAATTAGAATTGATAAAAAGATCAATTGAAAAAAATCACAGTGCCATGCTTTTTAATCAACAAGAAAGCGTTAAATGTTAAATATCAACCTCTGGTCCGACATTCTTTCAACATTCTTCAAATACAAAACTTTATGAAAATATTAAGGGCTGGTCAACAACGAACGATTAAGAAAATTACCATTATAAAAATTATACAAGCTAGGAAGTTATTGTCTCCTTTTAGCAGGTATTATAAATCGCGTCTAACATGAATTGCAAAAGGAAAAATGCAAATAAATCACAGGAACTTGTAAATGTATAAAATGAGCATCATCGTTAAGTTTTTTTAACAAAATTGGTACAGCTACAGGAAAATACAAACCTGAATCACGGCACTAAACCAACAAGTGTTGCCAATGTTTTTCAAACCAACGGGGACGCCTTCTTTTCGCTTCCTTTCATGAGGGTTTTCAGGGTCGATAAACGACATCCAAATGTTACCACGTTTTCTTTTGTTACCAGATCGGTTGTCCACAAGACTCGCTTCTAACGCCCTTAAACAAAATTAAATAATTTACATGATACAAATACGAGTGATGGCCAAACTATAGACAAACTTTTGTTGTAGACTACAGGCAAAACCAACACTTTTAATAAAACGATCTCCAAAAGGAAGAGAAATGACATTTCTACAAAATGTGGCTAGATATGTATGACCTTTGCCAGATCAAATAAACAACAAATCTAAAGAATTTTTGCTTCATCGATACATTAAGTTAAGGCATACTTGCTAATTTCCTTGTCTTCCTCTGAAACAGCTAGACCAAATCCTCCCTTTTAAAAGCAGAAAAGCAATACAACTTTCGCAAATATGACATAACAAATAAGCCTCTGGCATGCTCGGTACTCTTTTTTCAGCGCGATTTTTAAATAGAGATAATTTATAGAAGAAAAAGCAAAAACAAAATTTTATGTGGGCAGAGAACTACAAAATGACGTTCAAAAAATAAATGCTTAAAGTCCTATAACTGATGAAGTTCATGCAAATCTTCTAAAGAAACCAATTTGCGATAGTTTAAATTATTTGCAGTTCCAACAAAATCCAGTCCTGTTACAGCCTCAATGTTATTAAGAGATTTTTGTTTTGAGCCTGAATATATTATCAAATCTGAGATGGTTTCAGAGGGACATAGTGTGAAAATATGGTTGGCTCGATTTTCATTCAATACACTGTTTCATGCATACTCGAATGCAATGCAATGGTTTTCAAACGAAATAGCAATCCTCGAATAAAAACCACGCTTTTTGAAAAAAAACGAAAAACATCAGTCATGCGATTCTCTATTTTGAACATCGCAAAACAGACAATTAATGAATATTCTTTACTGAGGCTGCGCAATATTCTCAACAATTGGATAATTCTGGGCCTGAAAATTCTTATAAACAACGTTCATTTAAAGTAGAGTGCATTGCTATATATTCTTCTGCAATCCACCTCTTCAGGTCGTGCGGTATGTCTCCCCCTTTGTCTCCTTAAATCAATAAGCCCAGTTAGCAAAAATTCTTCTAAACACTCTTTCCATATTAAATGAATGTCTGGTTCACCATAAAACAAACCCATACAACAGGGCTGGTTTAATAAAACCTTTTCTTTAGATATGCCAAGGTTTTTTAATTCTAAATACTCTCTATAATTTCACGAGATATGGTAACATTGAAATGAAGGGACATAGCTCCTAGGTGTAGCATAGCTTCACCTAGTGCCTTAAAGTTCTGTAACAAAGCTAAATATCATCAACACAAAAATCAATTAACAACTGCAAACTTACATGGGCCTCTCTAAGACTCAGCTCAATTGCTTTGGCAAGATCATCGTCCTTGTCATCACTTATTTCAATTACCTCCTCTAAAACAAGAGTGCATTGGCACCTATACTTGTTGGAAATCAAAAAGTCAAAATAATAACACACATCATGGTCAACGGTTGAAAAACTTCAAGGAAAATTTGACAAGATTTGACGGTTTTGAGCAGAAAAACAAGGTGTTTGGATTATTTCGAAATGGTAAACTGCATCTGATTTTTGCAAGAACAGCTTTTGGAAGAACATTGTAATTGTTGACTTTTTATGAAGTTTTTTATATTTTTGTGATAACTTTCAACACGATTTTCCTTTGCTGCTAGGTACGATCATTGATCAACAAAATACTTGACAGCATTTATTATACTACTTGCATTTGGTCTCAATTTAAAAAGACGATTCATTGCATACTAACTCTGACTTGTTTCCTTGGCAGCCAACAAATCTTAAAAGGAAAATGGCAAAAAAATTTATTCAATTATTAGCCAAAAAAGATACATTTAAAGAATTTTCAAAAGATTCAGTTCATCGGCCTGAGACATAAGCAATATCTCTTGACATCATCAAATGAAAAATTTGGAGGTGTTCAAGCCTTCATGAAGTTTAGTGTTCCTATACTTCATAACTTGGGTGAAATCAATAACTTAGGCCACTTAATCAGCATTCTCGTTGTAAAATTAGGGCTTTAGATGGATAATTGACAAATTTTTAACGCGCCGAAAGCCCATGCAAGATGTTATCTTGTCGGGAAATTGTGGGTCAGAGCCCCTGAAATGAAAGCCTGAATTGGTATAAATGATATAAGTACTTTAAAAGTGTATGCCTAATAGTTAGTTGTTTAGACATGAAACATGGAGCACTAGTATAACAATAACACAATGAATTACAAAAAAGCTCGCAATCAGAAACACAAACCCTGCCTGCTTAATACTAAACTGTCCATGTCAAATATTGATAAATAACACTATGCATATTTAAAGACAAGACACTTTGCTGATTCAAACATGTTATTTAACACAGCAAGCCTGTTGAAGAATAATATGGATACTTGTCTGTACCATTTAAATGCAAGAAAGCAATAAAAAAAGCTAGATGCATAATCTCATTACATTCCTACTGACAAAGAGCGCAGGGCAATCAAGTCTCTTAAGAAGCTTGTTCTACTCACCCTGAGCTTCATCAAGTTGAGATGTGCCCTATAAGAGAAAAGTGATGGTGGCAGAAACGGCTAGATTTTCATATAACTGAAAATAACTCCAAAATCACTATTTTGTCCAGGAAAGTGAACAATTAAGGCTTTTCAAACAAACAACTTGCTTATTTTGCTAGCCCTTCTTGCCATTTAAAAAGATTAATTGTTGTTGTTGATTATTTTGAAGACTAAGGTGTAAATACCTAAATACTTTCTGAGTTTATAGGTTTAAAAAAGAGGCCTTCCATTCAGTGTAAGCCCATAGATCCACAGATGTTAGGAGAAAGGCATAAAAAGGATCTACTGCCATACTTGTCAGTACTTCATGATCCCTCTGGTTCAATCCCCACTAGCCCCTAATAGGGCCCCGTCCTTAAAAACACCTGCTTGAATTTGTTGAAATTTTTTCATTTTTTTGCTAAAGTAACAGAAATCCAACTTTCAAATTTTATTTTTCATACATTTACAATATTCCTTGCATCTGAATTCTTACAGACAGAAAGAGTGTAAACTTCTTGTCACTAGAGTTAACAAAATATAACAAAATAAGTCAATTTAGTTGACTTTTATGAATTGCCTTGTAACAAAGTAAGCAAAAAGTTCTTATAAATTAATTCGTTTGTTTCTGTTCTGAAGACTATTTGAACTTCATACCTCATTTGCATCTGCAGTCTGATTTCCAGTTAAAAGTGCAACTGCCTTTTTCATGTCCCCACTGCAGGCCTGAAAAATATGGCCTTTTATCAACATAAAATCTCACTGGGTTCCATAAATATACTAGATTGCATGCAGTACAATATAAGAGAAAATAACTATGTATGTAAGTAAAGTGTATCAGAAATAACGTATAGATTATTCAATAACGATGTTCCAAGCATAGCCTGTTATCAAGTGAGTATTTATTCATCTAACTGAGAAAAGTGATTCCTTACATGTAGCATCAGTTACAATCAGATTTGATTAACTTAAGCTTCTGTTCCAGTAGTTCTACAATTACATATTTTTTTACTTCATAGTCCTGCACTCAACATCTCATTACTTTTAAGAAGATAATTTATTCAAACAACCATAGAACTAAAGCAAGCAATATTTTCTTCTGAAAAACAAATATTTAAAATAAAACTTGAAATTGTGTCTGAGAGAATAATACAATAACAGAATAATATTAGTGAACAGTGCAAAACTCACCATATATGCATATTTAATTTGCTCTGGGGACTTTCCAGTGATCTCTCTCAACTTGAATAACACCTCTTTTGACGGTGTGACATTCTAAAATTTGGTAAAACACAAATCAAAGAATATAGTTAGACTCCAGTGTGAAAAATTAATAAAGCAGTCCTGGTAATATGAAATTTGGCGGCGTGCTGGTAATCGCACGCCTTGAAATGTTTAGGCCATTACTCCGTTTCCGTATGAGAACAGATTCGAGTGAATCTGTTTTCGAATTTGAGTTTCATTAATATGCTCAAAAACAGTGTCATTTGATACCAAACCGAAGTTATTCAAAAACGATGTTCAAAGTGGAGTCATCTGAAAACGGAATCATTTGAATATGTGTCGTTTTATTGGGAACAGTGAAGACAGAGGCATTCAAAAACGGAGTCATTCAATCTCAGTTTCAAAAAGAGCTCGAGCTAAGGATATGATAACGGACAAATATGGAGTAATGGGAACATCTATGTTATCGTTTTGACCAAAACAGAGTGGCCCGGGGCAATGTGTTTAAGAAAATAAAAAAAAAGGAGAGAGAGAACGGAGACATACAATAACGGAGTAACAGAACAGTAACAAACCGGCCCTAATGGAAACGAAGAAAAGAGTTAAAATGCTTCCAGGAATGCTATCAATATAAAACCTCACAAAAGAAATTAAAAGAAACAAAAGAGAAAAAGAATAGTAATTCAAAACGTGGAACTGCGCGTGCGATAGAAAGCACGCCTCTGGAGTTCTAGGCGTGTGTGGAGGCGTGTGTAGAGGCGTGCGCGTGCGTACCAGGACTGAAAAATGTATGAAATTTTTCCAGATTCTATCTCAGAAGTTTTTGTGAGAACAGTATTGAATACATTATCACAATTGTACAAAGATCCCTGAACATAACATTATATCAGCAAATACTGCTACTTTGCAGGGCTGCAGCCTTACATCTCTCAACAAATTCCTTTTCTGAGCTTTCTTTGATTACAAACTACTCAGCAAGATACAAGACTCAATATGATAAATCAGTAAGCTTATAATATGCTGACACTTCTTAGAGGAAAAAAACTAAATGGCAGCCACATGGTACACAGATAATGATTCTTCAGATAAAATTTTTCTCTGCCTCTTTATTTCTGCAGGTTGGTGGGCTAAAGACTGGCTCTGGCTCCTAAACTTCTGTTGTAATTTGTTACCAAATTGGAGTTTTTTAAACATCAGTTACAGCAAAATAATTTACAAGTACAAGTTTAAAAAATGACCAGTGTTATCAGGCCGATTCTGAACCAGTAGATTCAGGTAAATTCTGGACCAGTCAGGTACATTCTGAAACAAATCCAAAAATTAGCCTGCAATAGAGCCAGGTGCTGTACTGGAAAGCTTCTTGTAATAGCAGGCCTTTTCGTAAGAAATCACACACGCGAGTGGCTGATTGCTCACATGATTTCTCTTGTGTGAGCAATCGCTCTGGTAGTGATAGCAATGATTTAAAGGTACCCTTTTGTTTGAGGTAAAATCAAATGAAAACAAACTGTTATGATGACCTTCAATGCTCTCCAAGAAAGAATAAATACCCAATACAAATGTGCTTTGTTTATAAACTTTATGTATATCATGAAGGTCGAATAGACTTTATTGCCGTATGATCGCAAAATGTTGTTAAGAATCTGGTGTAGATTCCACGCACAACATTTGTTTATCTGGTCACATTCCCCGCGAAAATTCCACCATTAAAACTTGTGACTTCTGATAACAAGAAAAAACAAAGAATACATGATCTCTTCGAAAGCATTTGCTTCAGCGCACGATTTCATGGGAAACGTTCGTTATCCGTAAATTTCAAAATTGTTGTTCTAGCATTCCCCGCACAGAAAATCACTTTACAGTCTGGCTGCCCAGAGAATTTCCTAAGTGCCATGGTAGTTCAAATACTAGTACCCAAATTATTCCAAAACATTTGCTGTGGAATTGATTTTCAAATGCATTTATTCGTTGAGATGTGGTTTAGTCAGCTTATGTATATTTCCTGTGTTTTGATATACCGTCTTTGCATTGTCTATGTCACTTGCTTGGGTCACAAAAGATGACTAGAAATGTGTTAATTGCAAGACATTTTTTCCTCACAAGTTACCATTTCACGCGAGCGATCAAACGCTCACGTGGTTGGGTTTACTCACTTCAAATGAAAAGGCCTGTAATAGAGAAGGTACAGAAGTATGGAAGCGATAGTCAATAAAGGCGGCTTACACTGGCCAAGGGCCTAAGACGATAAATTTCCAAAACAAACTTACTAGGTGAAGGGGCTTGGGGAAAATAGTTAATGGCACGAAAGGGCATTGGCCATATTACTGAGTTTCAGTTGAAAGCAAAATTGAAGGATTAATTTGCTGTTTTTAGGAAGCATTCATAAATAGAGACAATCAAATGAAGCTTTTTTGAAAAAGGATGTAACACTTCAGTAAAAATTATAATAAAGAATATTCAAGCTATGCCCTGATAACAAAATTATTACTTTAAGACTGTTTTAGCAGAAATCTAGTTTTCAATATTGACACCAGGTAAGTCGCTCTTCATTTGATAAAAAAGATTATGGTTTTTAAATCTTTAATTTGCTCACCATCTACACAAGTAGCGATTAAGAAAATCATTAAATGTTTAATCTTTATTCTGCTTTTGTAAATCATGAATAAAATTATTTGAATCCAAGCTGTTTATGCATTTTTAAGCAACAAAATATTTGATCACTAAACATCACCTTTAAACAGTTTTATCTTGATTCATTATCAATAATCTGCAGGCTTATATCTCACCTAAAAGAATCTTCCAAGTAATAATTTTATTGTCAGTTAACAAACGAACTGTACCCAGACTCAAGTATGAAGAGGTGTGTTTGCCTACATTTTATTATTTCCCTGTATTTTTTAATATTGGTTCAACATTTCCCTGTACTTCTGTTCTCGAAACAGAGGAATAATCCTTTCAATCTATTTTCATTTCAAAGTCATTGGAATGGCACATTATTTTCCAGCTGAAGTCACTTGACACAAATGTTTCACCTAGTAATTCTATTCCAGAAACTCATCTTCTTAGGCCCTTGGCCACTTTTAGCCTCAATTATTTACTATCGTTATCATACCTTTGTACCCCAAGTGTAGATGCACAAGCAATTCTACATCAGATTTTTCTATCATATTCAAAGAGGGGCAAATTTTAGCCTATGAGATGTTCAAGTTTTTAAAATAGCAGTGTAGCTGAAGGGGGTAGACTATAAGGAATTTCAAACGAGTTTTATTTAATCGCATTTATAGTCATCTTGAGGAGGTTAATGGTTATCAGAATCACAGAAAACATCCTTGGTGGCACATCAGCATTAGTGCTGTCAGAGACTGAGGCACTGTTGCCAGAAAGACATCCAAATGGAGCCTAGGTACAGAGGTATATGGTTCCTCAATGCCTAAATTAGATATACCAATTTATTACCTTACATCTAGCACAAAATGCAACTGTTTTCCAATAAAATATAGCAAATCCTGCAAGTAAAATGATGGCGGCCTAAGCCAGAGTGATTCAAAATATCAACTTACCGATGGCCTAAACAGCTTACCAGGACCGGCTGTCATCTTTTGCTGGACAATTGAATGAAAAACTTCAGCATCACTATTTTTGAAAGATATGCCCCTTCAAAATAGACAAGAAATGTTTTTGAAGACTTCACGTTCCAATGACATTAAACAGTTTCAGTAACCCATTGCCTGTTTAAAATTAACAATCCCAGCATGCACCACGCACATAAGAGCGCACAAGTCAAGTGTTGAAGGACTTGGAGACTAAAATGCAACCCGGTTATAACTTATGTGGCTTAAGAATAATTTTGATTTTATTCTAGTATAAATCATAATAATTTTAGTAAAACCTTTTGCTCAGAATCAATGAAACTTAAAAGAAATTGAGGCTCAGCAAAAAATTAGGCATTCTTATAATAATGCTTGCACGTCGTTGTGAAATATAAGCTACCTTTAATTTACTTGCATTCGTTGTTTTTTGTCCGCGGTGTGTTGCAGTGTTCTTTACATTACATTTCTAGCATGTGACTTACCTTATTTACAAAGCATGAATTTGATACATTTGCCCGACCCAAAAATAACGTCGCTTTGTGCTTGCAAATATCACTTTGATGTCAAGAAATCCATTCTATCTGCAAATTTGTTGAATAAGGTAGACTTTGATCCATACCTCCCCCCCCCCCTCCCCAATTTATCTGTAGTGCTATGCATAACTGGATGAGTGGCGAAAAGATAAATAACATTTATGGCATATATCATAATGACCCTTATTAAAAAATGCAAAGAGACAATTCATAGATATCTGAGGCCTACAAAATCCACTTATGAAAGATAATATAGTCTACCCTTTTTATCAACTACTGGATTTCGGTTCAGTGGAACCAGGATTTAGTGGTTTTCAATAAAATCTATTACGTTTCATATAACTCTTTGAAAAAACTTGTGAAATGCCTTTGTCGCCAGAGGCGGATTTAAGCACACACTTCAGGTCACTGGTAAATGATGGAAACGCCCATTTTTAAAATTTGGTTTTCAACTTTAAGGTTAAGATGATAAAGAGTTGTGGCGTAGCCAGGGTTGGAAGGCTGAGGGGCAAAGAGGGGAACATTTTTGCTGACCAGGAAAAAAGGGGGTTTCCAAGTCTAATTTGCTGACAAAGTGGATGAGCATCCTGTATTTGCCGACAAGTTTGGAAATTTGCCGACTTAGCACCTCTAGATGGCAAAACTCCTCGTTTTTGCAATTGAGTTATTCTTCAAGGGGGGTGTCGCGCCCCACGCCCTCGTATAGCGACGGGCCTGCTCGTGCTACCCTTTTTGCTCCGTGAGACCAACTTTTCACGTGATAAGGAATTGAGGAAGAGGACAGAAAACAAACATGACAGTCATACCGAGTGCCAAGTTTTTAAATTGAGTAGCTGTTAAAATATCTGTGTACGTACATCTCTAAAAAATCAAAATGCTTGATTTACAAATCTTAAAGGTTGTTATGATTCACACTTTCCACGTTGCCAAAGTGACTCATGACGTAGAAAACACGACAAAATTTTGTCTCTACACTTATCTCTTACAGAAAATTTCTTCTCGATTGAAAAAATGAAAAGGAATTGTGAATATGGAACGTTTAGATATTTCCAATATTTTATTATAATCTGGTAAAACAGCAGGGTTACTATGTTTTGGTATCTAGTGTTAAATATGTCTACAGATTTTTCCCGGTGGGCATCTCACACTATCTAGCGCCCGTGTCTGAGGGTCTAGAAAACTGACCCTTATCTCTGGTATTTGATTCCAATTTGATTCCCCTTTTCTGACTTATACTTGAAACCAAAGAATGTTTATACTCTTTTTCCTGAAATCGAGTAGTTGAAATTAGGCCAAACAAAGAAAAATTAGAAATTACATGAAGATTCCCATATCATACACCCTTTATTTTTGTTTTTATATTCTAGATATATGGCAAACTTGAACCCCTTTTCAGAGATATTGAAGACACGGGTGCTTACACTAGACAATGAGAGTGGACCCTCCGGGAGATTTTTCAAATAAAAAGCTCTATTTGGCTGTTTTCTTTAAAAACATGCGAATAACAACTTTTTAAATAATGCTCCCAAACTCTAAAAAAGCTGCAAAATTGGGATTACACATAAAATCTCCTTTTTTTTGATGTTCAGAAGCAACGCAACACCTCTCAGCTGCAAAACAGAAGCAACGCAACACTTCTCACAAAGTTCAACGATACAACGGGCTAAGAATGCAAGAATGATAGACAATTGAGTTTTCTTCTTGTCGTGCCCCCAAGTAATCCAGTTTTAATTTTCGAAAAGTTCTGTTTGTTTTGTGAGATGACATTAGATAATATTTTGATATCAATAAAAAAAATTGCATTTTGCGATGGAGATGAAGGTGGACTAAAAAATGTTTCTGGACAATTTACCGTTAAGACCCTCGTTTTCAGTCCTCAAACCAGGGCCTAAAATAGGCGTGGATCTGACTCACTTTGTAGAGTTGTAAATTAAAATTGTGGAACTGTAATTGTAGAAAGTGTGGATTTGTAAATAATGCATGTTCTTAAAAGTGCAGCATAAAATACCAATCGAAACGCCTAAGAAAAAAAAGGGAACATTTTTTCAATTCGAAGTGAATGTGCAATCCCAGCCTTATGTATTGCACTCATTTTTTATAAGAAAATTGCGATAAGAAATAAGCAATGGACAATAAAAAAGAATTAAGAAACTTCAGAACTCGAAGCTTCAGTACATGCGGAGAAGAATCAATTGTGCTTTATGATATTGTTGTGTGCTATTTTGAAGTAAGATGGGCTCTGTATACAGCTTTGACTTCAAGACATCATCTCAATTTAGTTTGCTTTTATGACTTGCTTCAAAAAAGACACTGAGCCTAAAGACCAAGACCGAGATTATGATCTCCTGCCCGTAATGTATTTTGGGATTTATGTGATCTTTCAGTAGATTTCAGAAAAAGTTATAAAGCAATTCAACTAAGGTGTTTTAAATTAGAGAAGCATTGAAAAGATTCCTCTCAAGGCTTCAACAGCTGAACGATGATAAGCCTTTCGGTGGTAGCTGGGAGGAACATTCAATTGGAAATGTTGCATAACAGCGACTATAGTCCAGTCCTCCCCAACTTTTTTGCAATAATAGGTTAGAAAATGTTTTGAAAATTTACGCTAAAGAACGCATTAGTAGCAGTTCTGCTGGGAATACGTTTTCGTTCTTATTGATGATGCTTTATCTTGTGTGGTCAAAGATAAATTTGCATTTTATCTAACTCGGTTTTGTATTTTTATATTAATTGAAATCTTCTCTAAATCGATATATTTATCAACAAGGACAGAAAGGAGCAAATATTTTCTGAAAGGGGTGTTTTCCGGTGTTTCAAAGGGCGTGGCCGTAAAAAAATTTAGGGGCAAGCCTCCTAGTCCCTATTCAGCCACTCCCTTGTGGGCTGGTGCAAGTGTAACCTGATCTAGCGTAATGTTAGCATAATATTGGCCAAAAATCGTCATCTAGCATAAAATCTAGCATAATTAGGAATCTAGCATAACTCTGGCATAATTCTAATATTATTTAAAAGAATCATTGTTTCCATTGATACATCGTCTATCGTTACTAAATGGAAACACTTTACACCAGCGTCTGTGGTTTCATTTAGGGAGTAAATTGTGACTTTCCACCTTCAGGATTTTATCAGTTGTTTTGAATGGTTGGCAGCCACATATTTTTTGGTTGGCAGCCAAATGCAGTCAGCTAAACGAAGTATACAAAAGAGCTAAATTTTTGCTAATTATTGGGAGCGATACCGTAATCGAAATTTGCTTTTTAGGTTACAAATGTTTTCATTTGCCTTTATCCAAAACTGTCTGTTATCTTTTACTTTGTTTCATCATTCATCATTTGCAATTTTGAAATTATTTTAAAAAGTTTTGAAAATTATCTGTGCAAAAATTTTTTTTTCCTTTGCATTTTCGTTGTTTTTGCAACATGCTGCCAGAATTCAGCCAAATTTTGCTTCTTCGGCCAAATTAATTTATGACAGCCAAGGGATTTTGAGAAACTGCCAGAATGGAGAAATTTGGTCATCAAACCATGAGTATAAATTGCCTTTTTGTTTATGAAGAATGAGTACACTGGGTTGTCAAAAAGGCCAAATTGCAACTCTGGCCACTTTTGATATTCAGAGCATGCATTAGCCTCTTTCTCAAGCAGGGTTCCCTTGATTTTAAATCTAGCATAATTTTTGCAAATCTAGCACAATCTTATGACAAAAATTTGGCGTAATTCCAAAATTGAGATCTGGTGCGTGGTTTCTGCATTACAAACAAGACGGGGGTAAAGGTCATATTTTCAAGCTGGGTGAAAAGAGAATAAGAAGAAACAAGCACAATTTGTACATCAGTGAGAGAAGAGTTTATTTGAGAGAAGGTTTTCGTTTATAATATCAAAACTTTTTGAAGAACAGATTTGATGGCAAAGAATTTGATGAGCTGAATGCAGTTAAGAACTTTCCATAAGTGAAAAAGACTTGAGAAAGCTTCACCCAGCTTTTTTCCCGGACAAAATATTTCATTCAATCATGTATTGAATTTTGAGAAATAAACGACTAAGATCGCAGAGATCTGAGACTTGTTCTCAGAGGAATTCTACCAGACGAGACAATGACTCGGATTCTCGCAGCAAACCCTAATCCTGTCGATGTAGAGAGGCAGATTCCCACCTACAACAAGATAGAGGCAGGTGGGGAAAGCAGCATAGCTCCACAAAAACTTAACAAATAGATAAATATTGCAATGAATTTGCTTGATCTCGCAAGTTTCGAGTTCCGAGAAAAGCTGCAAAGATATGGCTCCCAAAAACCAAAAAACACCGAAGTCTAACAAGCAAGGCTAATTGAAGAGAGTTTTTTAAGGTGAAAGGAAATAAAACAGAGATCCGAACAAACCATGTAAAAGAGTTTCCTTTCAATAACCTTTTGCTCACTTATTAAGACATCGCTATATGTAGCTAATTTTCTTTTTAACCCAATCCATATATTGAAAAGAATCAGCTTTTGCTACTTATACTTTATTCATTTAAGAATTTGCCCAATTAGGACATGCTGTTTGCACTATGATGGCAGTTTCTATATTTGCCACCCCAATGATGCCAATCCCAGCAAAGTACCACGCCCAATTTTTATAGAAAATGTGGATCTCTAAAAATGTCTTATTTTAGCCCCTGCCTCAAATAATTTCTTTACTGTCTCGGCTTCGAATAATTTCTTGATTGCTGTGGCCTCAAGTAATTTCTTTATTGCTGTGGCCTTGCAAAGAAATAGAAGAAAATTGTACAAACTGGGACTGTTTTTAAATTTGGACTGTCGAATTGTTGTTGGGACTGTTTTTAAACTGAATATCCGATCAACTCTTGCTTCCGCTTTTAGGGTGATTTAATGGCTGATAGGAAGGGAAAATAAAAGATGCAGACAAACAAGATTAATTTTATCAATCCCTAGAGACTAGCGAAATGCCACAGAAATGCAACATTTTATGGTAATTTATATAAAAATGACCAGCGGAAAGCAACAATATCTGTTTGGTTGGCCACTGATTCTACTGGATTTAGAGTGCACACGGACGGACGTACCATAGTGGCAATAATGCCAAGATGCCAAGTCCAGAACCAAGAAATTTTGTGCCACCGGCATGCTTTGCGACATTAATTCCAAAACCGGCCAAATATCGCACTGCATGAAAATACAAAACTCAGTAAAGTCAGCTTCTCATGACAGCTGCCATGACGCATGCCGTTTGCGTAAATAAACATGGGCGCATATTTTAAGAGTTTTCCCGTTACAAAATTTTTACAAGCAACTAGTAAAAAGGCAACCAGGGCTGAGGACGGATCAAATTTGAGAGCTGAAACCTAAGATATCTTGGGCTTTATTGGAAAAAACGAATGTCTCCAGGGACGACGGAGCCAATAAAGGGTAAGGGGGGCAGAAATTTTGAAAGGGCATCTTTAGTGGCTAGATTGGCGCATTTGTGCGCCGTAAGGTTACCCTTCTACCCGCTCTTGGCATCGTGGAAAAAGAAATTATTCCATTCTTTTACTTCATTTGAACATTAACTATGCGAGAGAGTAAAATCATGTGACAATAGCAAAAGGTTACAGTAATTAGCAGTGGGAGGCATACAATTATTTTACGAAAGTAACTGTCAACGTTACAATGCTTGATTTCTCGTTAATTCTAACATTTGTTTTGTAATCATCCATTATTTTTGAGTAAAAAAGAATAATAGAAGCATAAGAGCAGTTGGGAATTGTGGCGAACGTTAAATCTTTAAATAAAAAATGACTGTATTTAAAATTGTTTTTTTAAAAGGGGCACATTTGCCCCACCGCCCCCCCCCCCGCTCCGGCGTCACTGAATGTCTCAATCTCTTTCAATTCTACATTAATCTCCTCAGTCCAATTCCCAATCACGTTATGGTACGTTGAGGTTAAAAAGCGTATCTCTCCTAACCTCCTTAATCTCATAATTAAAAAATGTGCGAGGAACGCCTTTTCAACTGTGAATAATTGTCCTTTATCAGCAGGGAACGCCAATTTTACGAAAAGGGAATGCCCATTACTAATCTTTGGTTATGTAAAGGCAGTTCAAAGATCACAAAATTACATTACAAAGGATCATACTTTACTAAAATATTACCCTTCCCCTTACATTTTCTCAACGAATTGCAAAACCGATTCTGCTGAGAACTAGGGGGACGTATCCCATTCGACTCTTCTTCGTGGTGTGGTGCTACCATTTGTATATTTTCCAATACCGGTTAAAGAAACCGAATCACTTCCGCATTTAATTAGCCTTCTTTCCTTCGGACTCACTGATCGGGGCTCGCACATTACTGTGGAGGAGAAGAAGTTAATGCTCACAAGTTTGACGATTGATCTACTTCCGCTGTTTGCCAGCTCTGCATCCAAGGAACATTTGCTACAAAAGCCGCCTTAATGTTTCCGAACCATTGACTACACGGACATGAAGATTTTCATTAATATTGCCCTTTTCTATCTGTTTCTTGTCTCTGTTTCTTCGAGGGGTGGAGTTTCAAGAAGGGATGCCTGGTGTCCATGTGCAAAATTGCGGGCGGCGGAGCTAAGAGGCTACGAAATTGATGCAAGAGCATGTTTACGTTGGTGTAGAGAGAGAAGTAAAAAGACAAAAACATTGACAAGGAATGAAGTTCAAGAAAAGGCAACAACAACCGCTGTTGTTGAAGGTTCGTAGTCATTTAACATGTTTAACAGAACCATATAAAGATTAAACAGCATAAGTATTTTAAAAAGACCAAAATGGACTGTCACGATTCAGAAAAACTTCATGATATTCTACTTTTAAGGTTCAAATATTATTCAGGTTATTACAGGTCATTTTAGGCTAGCGTTGAAGTAAAATTTGCCTTGTTTATGCTTTCTGTTACTTTCAAGTTTTGGTAAATAGATTTTATAGCACGAGGTCAGTCCTGTAAAACATTCTGCAAAACGTCGAAAGGTTTTTAAAAGATTTTTCAAAATATAAATTACAAGCAATAGATTGCCAGTCATCAATAAACTCTTTTTTGACATTTGATGAGGGCGACCTTTTCATTTCTTCACATTAGGCGCTTCCTTTGAGGTTGACGAAGTTTCGAACCGACATCACGCTAGACAAGATAAGCGCGTTTCTTATGCTGGATTTTGACAGCTTCGTTCTCCATGCCTCCATGATTTTACATGACAATAACCTTCGGGTTGATAAGGGCTGTAAAGAGACAAGAAAATTCAACACTACAAAGTGTTATTGGTTTATTAATTTATTTGTTTGTTTATTTAATTTTGTTCTAAGGAGAATAGTTTTCACGAAACGAAGCGAATGCAAGAGTCATCGAACTTGCTGGGATATTTATCAGAACTTTGAGAGGGTACGAATTAGTCAAGCAGCTTAATGTAGAAAAAGGGTGATTAAACATTTACCATTCCCGCATGTTTTCAATTAAAACTGCCGATTTATTTTTAATTCTGCTGAAGCTGCCCAAAAGCTATAGACGTTAGGAAAAGTATTGGTTTGTGCTTTGTTAGATTTTTGCTCCAAATCGTCGAAAGAACTGTTTTTGCTGAGATAAAAGTGCTTTCCTTCAGTGCAGCTTACCCAATCTTTACTATAACAACATTCCAGGCCTAAAGTTCAAAAAGTTTTTTGTTCTTTCTCAAGGGTTCAGCCAAAATTTAAAAAATTACTTTACAAAAGAACTGGTGCGGTCCGAGTGCGGTGGCTGAAATTTTTCTGATTTTGATGACCATCAGCAAGTTGTACACTCTTTTTTTATAAGAACAACAATTTTATAAGAACACGAGCTTCAAATTTGGTCAAAAGTTAAGAACAAATTAAGAACAAGCTGAGGCTGAGCTTCTGCAAAATGCAATGTTGAACGTTTTTTTCTCAAAATCGAGGATTTTTAGCGATGCATGGGTGCTTTTTTGGTGAATATTCAAATTTGTCGGCAAATTAAGGCTGTCTCACTCATTTTATTGGCAAATGAGGCCTGTACAACACCCTAGAGCGAAAAAGCTAGCACTTGCACTGCTTACATCCTATTAGATTCGGAACAAATTAAGAACAATCCAGCCTCAGATTTTCGAAAAAAATTAAGAACAGTCAGCCTAAACTTGAATTTACTGGTTCTTATAAAAAAGAGTGCAGTGATCTCGCGAAATTATCGTTTTTTGTAGATGGGGACTATTGGATGATATCCCGAGTGACAAAGCCTCGTTTAGACAAAGCAACCTATGAAAACCAGCGGTGCGTTCTGAGAACCTATTCAATAAAAGTTTCGTTCTGTGTTGTCAATCATGGAGACTCGGGTAATATGGCGGCAACTTGAAAGCCTTACTGACCATGAAGAATTAGCTGTAAACTGATGTTTAGACATTAGCTGGAATAGTAGAAAAGATAGAGAAAAACTTTGTGGGAAGTGGGCAAAGCCCAGTGTCGTCGGAACGAAATTCATAGTGGCGTAATTGTGGTTGTCAATGCCACTGCCTTGCTTGAGGGTGTGGCAACAGTTGTGGCAGAAAAGTTTCATGGAAAACTCCATACAACAAGTGTTAACCCTTCCCCACTGGGCTATAGATTCATGTTAATATTCAGTATCTAAAATGTATATGGAATTGCCAGTATACGATTGAGTATGTTTCCTCGAGGCTAATTATTTCAGTCACTGTGTATGACTTTGCTTTGGCAAATTCGTTATCAAAACTTGGTTTAATTTCGAAATTAGGTAAACCATATAATTCTAAAAGTATTTATAAATGATGGAATTGATAATCTTACACCGCTAATAGCATATCCTAAGGGGAACCAGAAATGTCAATAGTTTTGTTTTTCTTTTTTGTTGGGGGAGATAAGCCTGCAATTGCTCGAAGTGCTGAAATGCGTACCCCCTTTTTGGGGCCATGGCCATAGCGCAGGCGTACTATATATCACGAGTCAAAGAGGCATATACCCCCCTTCCTGAGTGCGCTCAAAGCATCTCAAAGTGAACGGTCCTCGTTCAAAATTCACATTGACACTCGAGTTTGATCACAATGAAATTGTGGCCTTAAATTGTGGCTTTTAAAACGGAGCCTCTAATATTCCGAATAATGGCTGTCTATTTTCTTGAAATAGTGATATTTGTCTTTTTAAAATGATGCTCCACTATTAAAATTGAGCTAATTATCAGTCAGATGTCAATACATTCCATGTGGCTACCAACAACATGATGTTGGCAAACCACTATAATAATTAACCAATTTGAGAACCCCCTCCCCACTCCAAAATTACTCCGGCGTCCAAGCTTTCGGCACGCTAATTCCTGTTCATTTTGCAAAGACAATAGAAAAGGAAATTCCTTGCGACTGATCAGGTATTCTATTTCGTGTTATCCTACGTTACATCTTTGCCTTTCTAGAAAGTGGTTTTGGTGTTTAAGAATCTTTTAGCAACAAAATCAACAGAAAATTGGGAAACTGAATACAAATAGATAGCTAAATGTTTGCCGTAAGCTTTATCAATCTAACCGTCATAAAAGTCCTTTCCCTGCCATAATGAATGGTATACCAGTTCAATGGTATAAGAAGCAGTGGCGTATTGGCCGGTTGGGCCGGGTGGCATGTACCCCACCACCTACCATATATGAGGAGGGCAAACATCCCGTTGAAAACAAGTGTGAACAAAGAAGGCAACTTGACACAGCCGCTACGAAAAAAACACATATTTTGATGTGAAGTCGTCTTTTTCTCGTCTCTTTCTTTCCACCTCCGCATTTCCGCGCCATTCCACGTTCTCGGCAACCCTTGACGTTACGGGAACCCAGGGTAGGGCCCAGGATGTGATAGCATCCAAGTATCCTTTGGCAGCCCATTTTACTAATACTCTCTAGGGCACAGTACCGTGGACAAGGCCTAATTTAAGCGTGGATGTGACTCACTTTGTGGAGATGTAAATTAGTATTGTGGATCTGTAAAAATTTTTATTGTAGGCCTTGACAGTGGGCATAATACTATCTAAGGGACGTCGAAAAAGGTTGGTGCTCCCTAGCCAATTTTGAACCACCACTCCACTGATAAGAAATTTTGGTGAAAGATATAGATGAATCAAAGCTCAAGTGTTATGTATCTCTTTTCATATTTCCCGCAAATGCCTCCCAAACATAGATAAATGTGTCTCGTACGAAGTGTGTGGGCTTTTCAATATCACATGGCAACTATGCGTGTAGAGGGGACCTCATCTCATCTGGTCGCTAATACTTTTCATCATTAGGGTCAAAGTTTTTTATCAATAGGTACTACTGTCATGTCAGATCAAATCAAGCTATGTGACAGTACAATCCATGGACGTGTTTTACTGGTAGTATTGTATAATAATTAATCTACTTTATAATTTTTCAAATCAATAGAATACACACTACAGCCATCCTAGACCGTAAACAAAAATTATAAAACACGACGGAGGTTTGTCAAACGAGACAACTTTCGTCTCTGTTCTGAAAAGTTAGCGGGTCAATCTCTGTTCTTAAAAGTTAGCGGGTCAATCATTAGGCAAATTAAAAAATTGATTGATTTTCTTTGACAATTTTTGGCTTGTAAAGCAAATAGAATTCCCAAGTAAATGTAAGTAGAAGAAAAAGGAGGGACCTGTTTGGAAACTTTAATAAGCTGAAAATACTTTTGAAGATGTTTTTTCCTGCCTGGTCCAGTTACATCGTTTCTTTGTTTAATTAACATTCTTACATTGAAACGACGTATCAAGAATTAAGTATCCAATGTAAATAAGGAAAACCCTTGACAAATACAAGTAATTGCCTTTATTTTGAGAAGTAAAGGACTCCAGAGAACAGGAAGCAAAAACTAAACATGAATCTTGAATGAACACCATTGATTATAGTTAACTAGCATTTGCCTTAAAGAGATTCATGCAAATTTGGATTTTCCGTAATCCGTTACCCGCTTAGAAGGCTCCGATTAATCCTTGACTATTCCTCAAGCAAATCTTGTAACCCTTTAAGTAACGATGTCGAGTAATTCGCAAAATCCATAATCATAACTGTGTGGAGGTATTCTCCGTTAATCCTGAAGGTCAAACTCGTAATCGTGTAAAGAGAGGCCTTCTCATTCTTTCATGTCATAGAATCAAACACCATGGAGAATAATATGCAGTATACTTGTTATTCTGTGTTTTCTTGCACCAAGGATCTTTAGGTCCACATTGGTGTTCTGGAAATTGATGCAATTAATTGGATAGAAGTAGGTCATGTTTTAAGCAAAGAAAATTACACTATTAGCAAGGCGTGGTACTAAAATGTCTCCATTAAGGCGTGGCCTCAAAGCGTCCGAGTTTGCCCGATTGTGGCACAACTCGTTGAATGCAGAATGTCCGTAAAGTTTATCGTGCATATTTTATATTCTTGTCTCCTTTTTAGATCAAACTGAGGAAATATTTTGCATCGACGAAAAGAATGGGAAAAGACACACCGCAGATTCCCAATGGCAAGATGAGTGCGATATATTCAAGTGTCATAGCAATAGTTCTATTACCCGGCATAAAATGGAGTGTCCGAAAAGATGTGCGCCACCCACGGACAGAAAAAGCAAGTGCTGCCGCGTCTGTAAGCGGAGTGTACATTGCAACCCTAATGAAATAAGGCTCGAAATCCCAAAAGAAATGTTACATAGGAGAGACCTGAATAGGATATTTCTGACTGATTTAAAATGCAGACCCTCGCGCAACGATTCGCACGTAGTTTTCCGTACCGGACTGACTTCATGCGGTACAAAATTTGAGAAGACGCACCTAGGCCTTCGATATTCAAATGTCGTTGTACGGTCCCTTTTGAGTAACATAATAATAAGACCGTTATTTAGGTTTTCCTGTTATTTTCGTGTAATAAACCCTGACGTTGACTCACCAAAGGCCGGGCAAATCAAAGTGCGAAGGCCTGACGAAAATATTAATTTCGTCATGGTTTACACTGATGAACTCGGGAATATTATCAAAGGCAATCCTATGCAGACGGAGGCAATTGAAGGAAAACCTGTTTTCCTTCGAATATCCACTGATCGGAGGCTGAAGCGAGACCGGTTTCTTGTTGTTGAGAAATGCGATATAATTTCCCTGAATCGGAGAAAATCATATTCACTTATCAACGAAGGGTACGTCATTTGTGTTTCATTATTTAGTAATAAAATACTGTATGTAGAACAGAGTCCAGAAAAATGCTGACACTTCCTTGGGACAATTCTGTAAACCTTCCTCAGTAAACAATGAAAACAAGGCGGGGTATGAGCTTGGTATATTCATTTCTTTCAATTTTATTGGCCATCCTCACGTTTGGTATGTCCGCCACGTTTCTTGGCTTTGAAATAGATGATGATATTCTTTCAAAGTTTTACTTCTTCTTCGAGAAAACGTTATACCTGGGTTATTCTAGGCAATGTGAGATTTCCTGTTATTTCTACACATTTAAATAAGCAGGTTATGTGGAATCGATCGTCTGCAACCCCCTCCATAGCCCCACGGAAACAATCTTAAAATTTTGAAACTTACATTTAATTAAAACCTGATTCAGTCCAGGCCGCTTGTCTCAAATCACAATTCGCAATCCCTAACTACATAGTCTTTCCCCTTCCTTTACGTTTCTGGAACAAGGTTAGGCCAGATCAATCCCGATTGATGAAGTATAATCTGACTGAAATACCGGTTGTCGAACTTAATCACGATGCTATCATATGGGACATCTTCAATGGTGACTATTAAAAACTGCTAATTTTTTTTTCAACACCAGGTGTCCAACAGAGCCTTCGCTGAAAGTCCTCGTGAAAAGTGCAGAGAAATTCTGGTTCACTTTTCAAGCAAGACTCTTGGCCAAGACAAATTATCAACACAAAGACTGGTTTTCGTACCAAGGGAAAAGATTCCATCCAAATGACCGGGAGTATGTGGACCTGACATGCCAAGCTGCAGTTTGCACGACCAGCTCAAAAGCAAGTCTATGCAACCGACATTGTGGAGCATGACTTTTTTGAAGGCGAAGGAGACACCAAGCTCCATGCCTTCGTGCAAACAGTCAATAACCAGAATTCGGGTACATTTTTGCCGAAAAAGGTCAAATATAGGTTGGCGAGACGATAAAAGGAATTCGGTTAGGATTGTAAAATGCAGAATTGACAAGGCAACATGCATGACTGGATGCAAAAAGAAAACATATTTTACTTTTATCAAAGAAAATGCTTAAACTATTTCGCATGCAAACATTTAGATAACATTCAAAATATTTCTAACATTATTTATCGAAAACGGCATTGAAATTAGCTATCGATATTTTCATTTTTTATATACTTAGATATTTATGAACTTGTTTGGTTGGAAATGTTTTTATTACACGAATTGCCAAAAAATTGAAGTTTAAGTTAATGACTTTTGTGAGTGTTTCTTCTAAAGGCGCAATCAGATAAAAATGGAAGGTCGAAAACTCGACACTGATCAACTTTAAACTGTTGTCAATAGACCTTGGCCGGAATAGGGCAAATGAAGCCTACCTCTATTGAAAGGACAAAGAATAGACAGCATTGAGACATTTTAAAGGCCTAAGGATTAGACAAGCGAGGCCTAAGTTACGTATTTCAAACCTCATTTTCTCTAAACAAAATATATTTTGTCATCTTGAAACTATATTAGTAGAACGATACACTGATTTCGTAGTAAGAAAATTAAATGTTAAGATATGACTTATTACAGTCTTTTTATTACATTTCATTTCCACACTGTTTATTACTTATTACATTTCCACAATTTGTAACAAGATGCACACCATTTTAAAACATCTTCAAGTTACATTTACCAGTATAATTAAACTGAAAGCCCCAAGGACATTGCAAAAAATGAATGAAATTCATAAACCTTTTATAGTTTCTGGTCTTATTCTGTCTGATTTGTCAGTTGCTTGCCGCATTTTCTTCTGCACCACAAGCTTCTTGACCTTTTCGAGCAAATGACAACATCACAATGAAGATATGTTTTGCCTTTGACCTTTTCAACCAAACCACTTGTATCGAACGAAAACCAAATTGCATGTCCAGTTCTGAATTGAAGCTTCGACCTCTTGTTAATCGTGCAACTGTTCGTGAGAGAAAAACATTTTACAAATTATGAAAATGGGATACAGTGGAATCCCGATATAACGAACCCCGGGTATAACGAACTTTCCGGTAAAACGAACCAAATGTCTTGTGCCTTGGCTTCTGCCTAACAAACTCCTTACAAATTCTCTCGGTATAACGAACCCCGGATATAACGAACTCTCGATATTACGAACTCTCCAAATTACGAGCTCTCAATATTACGAGCCAAATTTTAGGTCCCTTCATCATAATTACCCTAGATATAACGAACTTTTCGTAAATTTTTCGTCTCTCATTTATACTTGATTATTTTCAGTATTCATTTATCACTTTCTCTTTGGGGAAATCATTATTGACTCAGAGCACGAGATGAAAGTTTGATCGCGTCATAAATTACTACGAGAGGAATATTGACACTGACAAATACCTTCTTACATATGAGACATTGGCAATGAGCGACGAAAAAATTTTATTGGGAGATCGAAATGGAATGTGAAAAGAAATACACAAATAAGAATGAAAAGTAATCGAAGAATCATCCAGCTACCAACTAGAAGTAAAGTGATACCAATTTTTTGGTCCCAAATTATAAAAGGAAAATAAAGGTTTTCATTTTCGTCGACTAACCATTAGAAATATTTTAATTAAGCTTGATTTTTGGAGTAAAATGTGCACAGAAGTCGGAGATTGCCTAAACAAGCCCACCAAAGGTATTTTTAGGCATGTACTACGAAAAGACCTAAAATAAAATTTCTCTCGGTTTAACAAACTCCCGATATAGCAAACCATACACCCCTGTCTAAGTGTCCCGGTGAATTCCCCGGTGAAATAATTATAAAAAGTTCCTGTCCCTGACCTGGCAAGACCCTTCCCGGTACAAAATACTGTCCCCGGGATAGATCGCCTCGATCAAGATACTCGGTTGTGGTTGGCTGACTTTTAAACAGAGCATTTTTTAAGAAATTTCTCTACTGGGGAAAATTTGTCAAAAGGGTCCAAAGAGAAATAACCAAAAGAAGCACACAGGTCTACGCTGTGGTGAGGCGTTTATTTGAAACCATAGAAAGGAGACAAGCACAGCTAGGGGAAAAGTTAACAAAAAACAGCTTAATCGGTCAGTTTGCACTGGACTTTGTCACACAATCTTAAACCGTTAAGAGATCCAGCTATCCTGGGTACATAAATTCGAGCAATTGGACCTACAATCAGCACAGAAATAGAAGACAGGAGCGAGAGCCGGAGGAGCGTCTACCTGAGAAGGAGGGTTAGCCCAGAGCCACTTTTCATTTACCACTCCTGTCTTCTATTTTTGTGCTCGAATTTATGTTGCTTTGGTGCTCAGGGTAGAATCCAGTTTGTTGTTGAAGTAGTGTGGCTGAATAAAAAAGTGTATTTGTCCATATACATACTGTTTTATAGGTGTATGTATAATAAAAATATATCTAAACAATATTTTGGCGATACAAAACTTGAAAATGGCTTTGAAAAAGTCATGCTTAAGCTTTTCATCTGACACTCTTCAGAGTATAAAATGTCAAGACATGGATTGAAACCGCTACGCTAGGGAGTATATATACCCAGTTGTGGATTGAAATATGAGTTCGTTTTCACCTTAGGACTCCATTGGTAACATTCTCTATAGGCAAGCGTCACTGATTGGGCAACCTTAAAAGTCATGTGCTCGGCCTATTTTGATCCACAACTGGGTATATATATTTCCTTTGTGGGAGCGCAATACTATAGGCAATACAATACAAATCTAATTCATGAATTGCAAAAAATCCACGAAAGCACAAAGTTAAGAAATACAGAAAACGTCATTTAAAAGTTGATTTTAGAATAATATTAGAGGTCAGTGGAAATCGCCAGGGCCCAAACTACTGGGGAAATTATGTGATTGTGACTCTCACTACTGGGGAAGGCATTGGGCCTACTGAGGAATTTTCCCAAATAGTTACACTGTTAAAAATGCTTTGCTTCTAAAAAATAGAAAAATTGGCGAGAAGGGAGCAAACAAAAGCTTGTAATTTAATGGCTCGCAGAATTTTCTTCTGTAATCGGAATAATGGATTAAGATATTTCTCGTAGGTAAGGCTCCATTCACCAAGATGAGAATAAGGAGCTATAGAGACAAATGAGAGTAGGATGCAGGCAATGATCAGGTTGTCCTAGAAAGCTTCTTGCAAATTTCAGTGCTGTGGTATTGCCAGTGTCTCTAAAAAATTTGCATAAAGTGCCCTTTGGATGGACTGTTCAGGAATCTTTGTGGGGATTGTTTCACTGTAAATCTGGGGGAATTTACCTTTACAATGTGAGACGCAAAGGAAAAAAAGTAGGACAATAAGAAAAAGCATTGAGACATAGCAGGAGATCATTATGAAGGTCTGTTTGGTCTAGAACAAGCCAATAATGACGCAATAGACACACCAACAGCACCTCAGAAAAGGAAGAGAAAGAAAAAAGCAGACACTAACTGGAGGAGCTTATCGTTCACACTCTCTTGATATCAGCGCAATTTTCTTTCCTGGCACCACCTTCACTTGGATTGCATTTTCTACAGAAGCCAATGATTTCGAGATTTCTTGTTGGTACTGAATCCAAAATCAAGGGCCACCATTGGTAAAATTGTACCATGTGTCAAATTTTCCTATAGTTTTTCGGAAGAATCGTTAACTGAAATTCACAATGAGCTCCAGACCTTTTTTACATGCAAACAAAATTTCCAAGATGAGAAGAGGGTCAATTGGCAGTTAGTGGCACTGTTTACCTGGCTCTAGAAATAACGCAAGAGCATTCTATTTTAAAGACCACGGCAAATTGTATCAGTTGTTTTTATCTGCTGCACAATCTGTTTGCAAAAATAAATTAATTTTCAGTACGATTAGGAGAATTGCTTTAGTAAATATTGCTTTGAACAGTGCATTTTCCAGCGAACTAAAATCAGCAAAATTTCAAAATGTTCCTTTTTCCTTCGGCGGCAACCATAGTGTCGTGTCCCCTCGGCTAGTTACTATATCCAGTGCTTGTCCCGATATACAGATCAGATCTATGGGGTTGGAAGCTCCGTTAGTCCGTTATTATTATATTGGCTTGTCAAATTTTCTATCAAAGGGTCTTGAAAAATTTGAAGTGTGCTACTTTTCCAAACTTTCTATTTATTGTTTGCCAATGTTTGTATAATTGCGAATTGTATAATATGCAGCTAGTGTCAATGCTGATGTGCAGTCGTTCAGCTAAAGGAAGGCTAAGTCTCTATTTCGGAGCAGTTACCCAACAACTGGGTATCACAAGCTGGTGCTATAATTTTAGCCAGTCTTTTTATTTCTATTTCATCCATTGGTAGGTAATTTTTGACGGGTGTTGTTGATATTTTTTAGAATTTTTGAATTATTTGTAACTAAACAGGTCTTTTCCATCTTGGGTTTTTGATAAAAACTTGGGCAATCCCATAAGTGTTCATTGCTGCAGGCAAATTACATATGCCATGTTCCTGTTGTTTTAATTTTTAAATGAAATTGTCCTCGTTCCAAATTTAGGGCTCCCTGGTTTTAAATTTGACCATCATTTTCTCCACTAAAAAGTGACCGCCACCCCGCAAAAGTCTGACCTCTCACCGGGGCACTTAGACGGGGGTGACTATTTTCTGGTTCCCTTCAGAGTTCGTTGTATCGGGATTACACTGTGTTTTACTAAGTAGCGCATATTTTATAGCGTATTTATTCTGCATTGCATCCTTTTATCTACTGCAAGCCCTTCTACTAAAGCCTTTTCTATCCAGCCATAGACAAAAATTTCCAACAGAACCTTGGCATCGAGAACTTATGGTTTTCCTGTTGATTTCTAGATAAAACACTAAAAATTTCGAACGTTTTCGGATAGTAGGGCTGTCCGAAACTTAAACCGTCCGAAATTTTTTGTGGCTCGAAATTTTTACCATCCGAAGTTTTTGGCACTAACGAGAAATTTACAGTAAAGTTTCCCACTTTTTTGAAAATGGTGTGTTTTGCTCACAAACATTAAGCATACAAGGGAACGTCTTCGAAGAATTAGCTACTAAGTGAAACAGTCGGTATCAAACCTTGTTCACTAAGCAATCTCGAGACATCGTTATTATTCTCAACATTTGTTATATTGTCTTCTGTCATACTTTCATTGTAGTCAACATCGATATTTTTGTTCCGCAATTTTGTGAAAAAAAGGAAAATATTTTACCTGTAATCTATTCGTCCAAAACTTTTGAAGGTTAATGCCAACTGTAAAGTTTGCCGGGAAAACTATTTTCACTACAGGAAAAATCGGATGTTAATCCACATCCAAAACACTCATTCGCGCCTGCTTTGTAAAATATTATGAGTCATACATACCCATTTTTAACAAAAAAGTATTCGGTTCCAGTTTCTCGTGTCATTTCTTTAGATGATGATAGGTAACAAGAATTCACTGCAATATCGAGGTTATACTTTTTCGGAATAAGACTGCTAA
This sequence comes from Rhopilema esculentum, assembly GCF_013076305.1. The sequence goes on from NW_027019322.1 coordinate 4,104,507, forward strand.
TGGAGACGTCCATTCTTTCTTGGTTTCTAGTGATTCTTAATTTTTTGGATTTCAACAGTCGCCCTCTGTTTGTGAAATGTAGGCCCACACTTTTGCCACTGCTGGTAACAATGTCTTGACGTACCCTGTACGTTGCTGTTGCTGCTGACCTGCGGCTGTAGGTACAGACGAAGCTGAAAAGTGTTTTGCCAGTTGTTCCGAACAGCCCATTGCCATTGGTACGAATGCGATTAGAAAAAACAAACGAAGATTTGCGCTTGATTCTTGCAATTGTTCCACAACCATAAACTGATGTTTCAAATACAAAATTCTGACTAATCTCAAAGCCAGTGCATCGTCTATCGTTTAAAGAAGATGCCTTAAACTCTTGCCTTGTCATCAGTGATTTTGGCATCAAAACTTGCATCATACCTGAACTACAGTGTACCCGCACTTTGTCTGGTATACACATAGAACAGCAAATACTGTCAAAGGGCCTCGTCATCCCACAACCAATTTCGTTGCAGCTTGAGGGTATGGAGCTGACTCTCATTTTTTTGCCGCAGACAACTTCGTAGCACAAAATTGTTTTGAGTGAACCGATCGTCTTTTCTATATACCGCTTCTCTTTATGGTCACATTCAAGATTACTTGGAGACCTCTCATCTATGGAATGAAAGAATCAAGTTTGAGAACTTTTATATCCCCTTAATGTATTTGATTCAGCAGGCAGAAGGACCCCCAATGAATCTGACTACAGACTTTGGCAAGAACGAAGAGTGGACGGTGTATACGAGAACCCCATCACTGAATAGCAAAGAAAAGTAGGTGAAATTGATATGAAAGGGACAAATGAAACAGCTAGATCGGGCTTCAACGATTTCAATTAAGTGAGTTCAAGTTAATTGTTACAGTTAAAGGCAATCTGTCTTGTTGTAGATTGGTTAACGAGAACAATAGCTGGAACAATAATCTAAACACGATTCCAGCGCTCCGCCATATTTTTTACAATGCGATAAATTGAAGGGGGACTGGAAACAATAAAAAATCCCTTTGTTCTTATAATCAATCAACGTCGTGACAGATTGTCTTTAACTGAACGAAAAAGGGAGTTAAAGTAATTCGAGAGAGCGCAGCAATGAAAATATAGATGTTTTTGGAATTAATTACTATGGAAAACAGTCAACGATTTCGCCTGGGTAATAAAGTTGGAGTATCTTACAAAAGCTCAAAAGATGTTATTTCTATCTGGGATTCAAGAAATGCAACCATAATCTGCTTTGGTTAGCGTAAATCCTAAAGAAAGATGATCTCTGTAATGTTATGTTCATAAATATTGTAGAATCCGAGAAAAGCCTTCATTTTGCGAGGAACATATCCTTTTCGGATACTTGATATGATACACATGTCTGCTGCAGTGGGTACAACAGTTTCTACAAAGGTTGCTCATCCGAATTGTAGTGCCGTTCTACAGGCCCCGTCCAAGCGAACCACAATTTACGTACTGGAAAATTAAATGATTAGCCATGTGTATAAAACGCCGCTTTAAGGTTCAATTAATAAAAACGAGTAATTCCAGACAGAGCAAATGAGTATTTATTTGATTATTTCAGAACCATTTGTGGCTGTCTGACGGTCGAAAACAGCTCAAGCGAAGTGACTTGTCTGAAGTCAAACATTGCAAGATGTAAATAGGCCTTCTCAGGGGTTCCTCAAACCCCAATACAACGGCGACCACGCAGTGTTAACACCCCAATATTTAATCCTTATACGGCAGAAAGCTATTGTTTTGGTGTGAAAACTTTAAGGCTATGCCCCCGAAATATTGTTTAAAAGCATACGCGCAAAGGAAACGTCAAGTAGTGACGTGTTTCTAAATTGATGTCGAATTTGCTAGTTTTTTCCCATAAACTGAAACTCATAGGTCTTATTTCCATACTTACAGTCGAAGAATTTTTTTTGTTCGCCCGCCAGCGAAACGGAGTGTGTATCACCTACAATTATGGGAATATGAAGAGTAGCTGTGTGACCAAATTGTAGCCAACATAGACATAGCTCCTGAAATGCTCAAAGGGAAGTTAGTGCCCCTTTTATATTAAATTTTACTTTGACAGTTTCTATTTGCTAGAATTTCTCAGTGACTTGTGACCATGAAAAGTCCCCTTCTAAAATTTGTCACCCGTCCAGACATTCAGGTTCCATTCCATGATACGTAAACACCCTCTCCCGAAAGTCAGGTTGCACTCGCGATAAAAATGGACCTTCACTCTCCGAACGGAGATTTGGAACTACGTTCAACGTGTTACATACACTACAAACAAGTGGGCTTTGATAAGCGTTTCATCAAGTATTGCATTCACCTTTTCCATTTTGGCAAACACCGACTTTGACATTGCCTGCAGAAATGTTTTTGCTTGGCTCACATTTAAGTCCATCTTCACATCTTCCAAGTAAATCTCTTCCACAAATTTCGCCCAATTTTTTTAAACAAACAAAACAGCAACCACATTGATCGAGGACCCTAGCTCTGTTCCGACAGTTCGGTTCTTGTGGACATCTGACATTCTTGCAGTCGCAAACGGTAGATGTTACGCAGAAGATAACCGGGAAATTGCCGAATAGCAAGCATAACAGTATTGAAAAGATCATTTCTTAGCTCTTAGGCTTTATCTTCAAATGCTGACATCCACGGAATTTGATGTAAACCGGATGAATGCACGCAAATTTTCAAAATCTCTGTTTGTTGTGCTCGATCAGACCCAGTTTGGAAAACCTCTGCAGGCTTGTGGTTCTGCTTATCAGAATCCACAGTGACCTGGGACTAGAGAAGCATAAACAGGAAGTATGTCAATGAAATTCCAGTTTCTTCATTAATTACATCATTTTAAGACCAGGGATGGTTGGGCATTATATCGAAGGGTGGCTACTAGCAAACCAAAAAGACCCAGTTCAAGATGTAACTGTGTAATATATTTTTAACCACCCACCTCCCTAGAGAAAACACCTTAAATAGGTTCAATAATTGAAATCAAGAATCATTTACTGAATCACAGCAACAATTGCATTTTAAACGGGAGATTCAGGCGCAGATCCAGATCGCTCCAGCAAAACACGCTCTCCTTGTCGGTCTAATGTATTTTTGAAGTTTATTGTGACGAAAGTCCTGTTTAAAATTTATAGGTAAGGGAAGGAAGGGCCGGGAAGAGCGACTGTGGGCGATAGAGCAACGAGAAAAGGGAGAACATGAAGCTTGAAAGGTTAAGAGGATGAAAACAGTATTTTAATCACCCGTCTATTACCAAATATTCTGGCCTGACCTCTCCTTCTCGTTATTTTGTTTCTTATCTATTCATTTTCAATTCTTTAAGACTATGGTACTGAAGAATGGGAAATCTCTGTTGGAGAGAATAAAGATATCGGGTTTGAGCAGCCATGTCTGGTTCAGTGCACCCGGGCCTCGTTGCGGTGGACATATTTGAAAGAACTTTAGTCAATTTAACAGGCTGGAAACTAGGCCTGTGAAACCAGACTGTCGGATAAATGACAAAGGTACTCCGTGGAGTTTTGGAAAATCTTAAAGCAAATGTATTTTATAAAGTTCTGTAAAGTCACCATTATTATTACAGTGATAATAGACTTTTCTGCCTCAAGATTACAATCAAATCAGGTGTAAAATGCCATTTGGCAACAAAAACATGTGCGAAGCATGAAATTAAAGCTAGCACAAAGCAGTTATAAAACGTTAATCAATAAATTCGTATGAAACTTAAAATAAGTTTCTTGTAATTTCCCTCGTAAATTGTGTGTACTTTCAAAGTCTACTTCCTCATTGTAAAGGCAGCGCGCTTGGACACAGCGGCGGTTAGCATCAGCACGTTTGTTCTTGGCGCCTTGCGGTGTTCCCTATTTCATTTCACCAGAAGGCCTAGTTTCTTTGCAATGAGCAGCACTGCCTGAAATATGAGAGACTTTCGAAAGCCAATTGGCAATATGGCGGAGGTGTCTCATCTCTCTACAAAAAATGCTTTCAATGCTGTTAACTGTTCTGTGTTAAGTTCTACAACATGCGGAAAATATACTTTGAGTACAGTTTTAACAGCATCCTCAAACTCAATCGTAATCGTAATTTATGCTGTGTTCTGTTCAACGTTTTACACCAGAGCTACGTTTATAGTCACACTGTGACTTTTGAACGTACATAAATCTGTACACTTGCTCCTGATTGGTCAATATCGGCACAACAGAACGAGGATAGGGGCGCACTGAACCAGACTCTCTCTTATTTATATAGAGTGAGTCTGGTGCCCAGGGTAGCCCAGCCAGTACTTTTTCCAATTGAATGTTTGATTTCTCAAAAAAGTGACTACTTTTTGTAAGGTTGGACGTGCATGCAACATATAGTAAAATATTTCCGTTCTTTTTTAATTGAAAGCATTTCGGTTCCAAAGTTTAGATGAGAAGAGGAAAAAATGCAAAAAACTAGCGACAAAAGAACAAATCGGAGCAGAAAGGGTGCATATGAGCGTCTTTTTATGATCCAGGATTGTGCCACCCTTTGATTTGGAAATTTCCAAACACATGCTTTTAGAAACTTTTTTCAGACAATGTATAGACAATGTTAGAAACTTTTTTCAGATAATGTTTTTTCAGACTGGTATATCCAACTATATGTACTCATTCTTCGTACATGAAAATGCATTTGTGCGGCTTTAAAGGGACGTTACAATACATTTGAAGACCTGCTTCAAGTCAGTGGAAAGAATATTATACAGGAGGCATGTCTACTGCTCACATTGACTTCGCAGAATTTTCAATATATTTACCTAAAGATACGCGCAGTTATCAATGAAAGTGAACTGAGAGGAAAGACTTGTTGGTTGGGAGCCTGCCTTGGCAAATCATTGCAAATGAATTAATCTTAAAATATTAACATATGGTGTTTCATCCAGTCTTTGTTTTGTTGATATTTCTCATAACTTAAAGGAAAACATTATATGTTCGCAGTAGTTTTGTCACACCCCTCCCCCTCCTTTAGATCAATGAATAAGAAAAGAATCAAAAGGTCTAGCAGAAATATACAAGATGCTTATGATGCAATACCGGACTGACGCACAAAGGGGCCCTTTTGTTAAATAAAAGAGTGTGGCCTCAACAAGTCACTGAGCAGTACGCCCATGCCTCTGACCCAACTTTGCAGCAGCTGGTACCAGAACTGCCTGCCTCGCACATGACTTCTGTTAACCCGTGGAAACTATGAGTGGGGTATATTCGCACTCTAACAACACCACTGATTTTTTAAAGATGCATTTGCTTTTGCTTAGAAGTGTTTCAAACCTATAAATTTTATCATGCACAGGCTAATGTCAAAATCAGTTTAATCAACAGCCAAGAAAAGTACGGCTGTACTTATTGACTAGTATGCTTTGAATTACTTTCTTGAGAAAACTAATACAGCACAAGTCGGCCTGGCACAAGTCTCCGTGAATAGTTGGACTGACCTAGACGACGAAGACACAAAGGAGACTCCTTCACAGGGGAAAATTTTCAGAAGAAAAGACATCGGCATAAGAAGACCTGCATTGCAAGGTGGCTGAAAATTGTCAATCAGCAGGAACATTGGCACTATTCTACTGGAATCAGGTTAAGAAGTTGCAAAGAATCGTTGACATCTTGATCGTGCTATTTATGATGTCATTGAATTAATTTGAATAAATTAGCATATCAGATTAGAGGCACTTCTAGATCGAGATCGAGGCACTTCTATATAGATAAGCTAAAAAAAGAAGGATCGTGATAAGCATGCGAGTTTTGTTTGAATGAGTGAATCATTGCGTTTGATTCTGAAAGGCTCCTCAAAACGATATTATTTGTGCTGCGAGGTGCCACAGTTTTATGTGGAAGAGCAGCTGTCGAAGAGTATGAAAGATTTAAGTATATGTGGACTCAACTCATTTGTGAAAGTCAAAAGGACTATGTAGATTGCATGGTAAGGTGTTTGAAATATCAGAAAAAAGATCGTTAAAAGCTATGTTAGGGAAAATTTAAGCTTCAAAACGTAAGTTTGCAATATGTGAGAGACCGCATTAATTACAAATAAAATGAAAGATAAGAAGAAAAATAGTACTATCCTGCGTAATCCAGTAGAAGAATCAAGTAGTTGTTATTCTTGACAGAAGCAAAGATGGAAGAGTCTTATGAGCGGTTTTCTAAGACGACATGATATGTTTTGGGGCATAATGGGAAGAAAGAGAATGATGATGGAGAAGGAAGATGCCAATGAGGGTTGCTAAATCGGTTTTTATCGAGAAGGAAGCAACTGCCTCTATTTGCAACATTTGATCTCCCAAGGTACTTCTTTTGCTGAGAATAATGTAACAGACATCTGTCTTAGAAGGCAAAACAAGAACAAGAGTGCAAGTATGCATCATCGAACCTACTGGGCGAGGCTGCAGTACAATAAAAGCTAACGAGTAGAAAATTGATAATTCAAATAACTTCCATACAATTTTCAAGATAAGGCAACTAAGTGATGGGGAATCCTGGAAAATTTGGGGGGGGTATTCCTAAACAAATTTGTATGCTAGGGGACAAGATCTAAGGGGACGGATTTAAGCTGCACCATTTTAGTTCTCGACTGGTGTTGTTTTGTTTCTTGTTGGGTTGTCGGCAGAGTTAAGAAACGTGGCTGCCGCAAAGGAGGTTTTGAAGGCCATTATTCATTGACAAAAGGAAAGATGAACCCTATTAATTTGTGACATTTTTTTCTGGGGAAAAAATACTGATTTATGTGATTATGCGGATGATAATCTTTTAAAAAAAACCATTGTTTGTTATCACAATGGTTTGAGAATAATTAGATGAAAATGAGCGAAAAAATGTTATCATCTAATTTTTGGGAAAAAAGATGAAAAAGTTTCTGTGATATGTGATAAAAGAGAACACCGAAGAGACACTTTTTGGAGTGTTTCAAAAAAAAAGGTTAAGTTTTCAATCCTATGTTGCAAATCTCTGCAAAAAGCCAATCAAAACTACATGCTTTAAATCGCATATCAACATTCACGGATGTACCTCAACGAGCTATCAATCGACGGCCTCGTTTATAATCTCTCATTTTAGTTACTCCTCACTTGTATGGATGTTCAATGATAGAAAAATTAATAATAAAATAAACAAGATTCACGAACTTGCACTTCGAATCACATGCAAAGATAGCGCCTCTAATTTTGATCAATTATTAACTAAAACAAAATCAGTCTCTCCCCACCGGAGAAATTTACGGCTGCTCTTGATTAAGATATAAAAAAATGTCAATAACTTGAATCCAACATTAATGGACAATGATTTGTACTAGAAACCTTGGAAATGATTTTCTAGCAAACAGCAACATCATTCTGCCCAGTGCAAGAATAACTACAGAGACCATTAGACTTATTGGACAAAACGCATGGCAAAAGCTACGTACAAAAATTAGAGTTCTAATCATTACATATTTTTAAACGAAACATAGAACTTGTGCAGCTGTAGATTGTGCGAAATATTTAGGCTTTTTATAGTAATTACTTTGCATAATCATTGTAAATGGTTGGTTTAAATTAGCTTGATGCTGGATCTCGTTGCTGACTGTAAATAGAATATTTATTATTTATTTTCTTTTGTATTTCAGATGCAGTTGCCGTCATATTAAACAGTTTCCAACAGCTGAACTGAAGTTTGACTCACAACGAAGAGGTGTTTTATGTTTGAGAATAGCTGAATAGAGAATAACCTCTTAGGGTTACTATGGACTCAGTCAAGTTAAAGGCAGTCATTCAGTTTAATTCATGCTTGGTTGTCACAATTAATAGCAAAAGAAATTAAATTCTCACATGAAAATCAATTTCATGGCTCATATCGGTCTTTTTTGAGGAACCAGACTGCTACCAATTGGCTTAGTACTGGTTTAAAATTCTGTTCTATGCTATGCAGATAAGTTTATACACACATCTGGTAGACGCAGAATGGGAATCTGATCGTCAATTTGTCTTTTCTACACATTGTTTAACAGCTTTCCTGTTCAGTACAATCAAAGCCTGCATTTAGATTAGACGTGTACAAGTTATCTAGAGCCATGAAGACAAGCGCGAGAGAAGCTTAGAACCTGAGATAGTATGACGTCTAAAAAAAAAGTCATACAGAAGTAAACGGCAAAATGTTCCCTGGGGGTGTCTCATCCTTTTTACCTTCTTTGTTAATGACATCCCAAATGCAACTTACTTAAAACCTAGATTTTTTGCTAATGATGCCAGCCTTTCAGCTTTGGAAAATTCACTAGTACCCTGAACAATTCAAGCAAATGAACTAGTTGCAAATCCTGCGAAAACAAGTAACTGTATATTTAAGCCGTCACACAAAGGAACTGCCCCACCAGCGACCAGGAATCAAAGGCACGGAAAGTAATCTAACTCTTCAAAGGAGTGCCAAAATCAAATGTTCCTAGAATGTTATACTTTTATAGTCTCTCTTGCTTCCAATCATTGTAGTAGGCTTGGGGAAACCCATGAACAATCTTAAAATTGTATCCGCTACTTTCAGTCATGTTTTGGCAGCCCTGTTAGAGTGGTACTTAGGGTGTACCTCCATAGGGTACCTCTTAGTTGTACAAAGTTCATTACTTGTTATGTAATGTAAAGTTTCTTAAATTGTATGATTGCAGAAAATCAAACTAGTGTTAAAATAACAGTGCAGAAAATAGCCTCCAATATGTGTAGCTAGCTAATTGATTAACTATTAAATAATGAACGATAACAAATAATGGGAAAAAATTGACAAAATTTTCATCACTTTAGGACTGCTATATTATTGGTGCATACAGTTGCAACTTTGGGGACATCAGTTTTGTCTAGATTTTACAGGACACACACAAAAGAGCTTGCTGCAAGTTGCAGTGTTTCAGCCCAGTTTGGATAAATAAAACATAAAAACATGAAATTCAAAAATTACTTTTAAATGGTTTGCATGGTGCATGATGCCATACAGAAAGACCTGTAAACACTTTGGTGTGTAGAACAAGATGCTTGTAAGTGGCAACTCTATGTTTTCAAGCTGTATGCAATAACTATGGAATCTTTGTGAAACAGAACTGTACCTTCATTTCCAAAAATGTCACTTCTGGATTATCAACAGAAAATAAATAGGATATATGACTAGAGAATCTAATGGCTGAAGTTATATTGCAATCTGTCCCTTACACTGACCAGCATTGGTAGAACTTTGGTTTTGGCAGAAAAAGACAAGAAAAGACATGATTATAATCATTAGATTACCATTTAACAAATTGACTGTCCGGTAGTTGAATTTTTCAATATTCCAAGCAAACAGCAAGTTTTGGATGCCAACGATCTTGAAGTTTACTGGAAGAAGATTGGTAAAATTGAAAAGAATAACAAAAACATTGGATAAACTTAAAGCGTGGATCGACCCAACAACCTACCAATGGATCAATCAACTGGTCACTATTTCCAAAAAGTAAGAAGTGTTTAAAATATTTTAAAATCCAATTTTTAATAAGAAAATTAAACCAATATTATGTTTAAAAATTTGAAACAGTGCATTAAATTTTCTTGAGCTTTTTTGAATGAATAAAACAATTCCTAAACATCACAAAGCATGAAAAACATGTAAAAGAACAAAAAAACTTACCACTTTCTCCTCAACCAAACCATCTTTAAGCACATAGACATCAATCTTGCAGCCAATATTGCAATCTCCTTCTGGATATTTGCACAAAACATAAGTCCCATCTACTGACATGCTCTCCCCTTTGAATGCAGTCATGTTGTCGTATTCTTTAATCCATTCCGTAATCACTTTTGGCAGATTATTCTTCAAGAAGTCGGCTCTTTTTGAGTCAGTTTCTGCTACTTTTGCCAACAGCTTCTTGACATAAACCTTAATGTCCTTTTTGTATTGAGCTTTGGTAGTTGACATTTCAATAAGACGATTAGCAAGCGCAACATCTATACCAGTTGTAACACTAGCCTCTGTTCCTTCGTCAGCTTCTTCTGCAGAAGGATTAGCACCTATGTCATAATCGCCAGTCTCACTTTGTTGGATAAACTGAAAAGAAGCAACATAAATGAGCTAGGCTTCTGGAGGTCATCCACTGAAAAACCTGTGTTGCTGTGTTGTTTAAAGCATCTGATCTGAAGCAGCTGTCTTTTGTCCCCCTTGACTTTGACTGTCAACTTAATTTTATATACATCAATTGTTTATCTTTTCTAGTTCACAATGTACACATATTAAACTGATCTAATACAATGAATAAATCAGTCGCAAAGCAATTGCATACAAACAAAAACAAAAATGTGGCTGCCTACATTACACCCTGTTTACAAAGAGCGAAAAAATGAGATTGTGATCACAATCTTCATAAAGTGCAATGTTCATGTCAGAGGTCAATATGACAATTTCACAAGTAGATTGGAATCACAATTGTTTTACAGATCCAGGAAAAACCTGATCTCAGAAAGATTTGAAATATATGAATCTGAAATCTGATAAGCAAGCATACCAAGCAAACTATTACAGCTCTATTAACCTCATACCTTACCTAATCTCAAAAAATAAATTTAATAAAACCTAATATCTAGGGGTTTTTTTTTGCTTTCATATACAGCAGGCAATAGAAAAACCACTATACATATTTCATCTTTCAAGAAAATATAAATAAATATATATAAATAATATAATACCTTTCCTTCAATATGATAATAAATATCATCTACAAGTTTGTACTTGAAGGTGTCTGTAAACAGCTCATCCTCTGAGGAAAAAGTAAACACAACTATATACTATATTGCAGAAATCACATCTGAAGGTTGAATAATCAAAACACACAAAACCAAAATCCCCTGCTCTTGAATAAAAAGCACCTTCTCTTTCTTTCCCCAACATCTGTCACTATAGTTTAAGCATGACTCTTTCCCTACTTAATTTCTCCCAGAAACAATAATCAGTGTTCTTCTGAGAAACATCAATTTGTCTATCCTGAACAAAAATAATGTCAACCATAGTTAATATTTGGTTTTGAGCAATTGACAATAAAACAGAAAGGTTACTGAGTTGCTAGAAACAGTACAAATAATTCCATGACAAACTTTATGTTTATAAAAAATTTAATAGCAGGTGCCTTTAAGATCATGTCACTTGTGGGTCATTTAGGCGAAAAGTAACTTTTCTAAAGATATGTAAGATTCAGTTTTTTGTCCCACATTTTCGTCTAGTTTCTTCCCAAAAATTTCTCCTCAGGTGTTAAATTTCAAAACAGCTCTTGGAAATTTACAAAATTTTGCAAGCTATGCTTGAATGAAAATACTTGAAGGAAAGTACACTGATATTTTCATAAAGTCAATGGCCTAACCAAAGTTTCAACATCTGATGAATTTGAAAACAATCTCAAAAACAGTGAATGAAAAAACAATGATTCAGCTGAATTCACTTAAGTGAGCTTTGCTTATTTTGAGCAAATGAGTAACTTGGCTTGTTATGGTGATGTGTGTATCCTTGTTTGTAAGGCTACAATGCTACTGGACATTTTAGGAATATGAATTGGCAAGCACCCTGTGAAAGGCATGCATTCAGGTTCAGGGCAATCTTTGTAATATGAGGTGTGCCTCCACACATGCCTAAATTGTCCAAGGCGTGCAAATCATCGCATGCGCAAAACAAAGAATTTGCCATTTAATTTCTTACAAATTCCTTATGTTATGAAGATTTTCAAAGCAGCAGTAAATCAAAGTCGCCAATTTCAAAGGCATTTCTGTCCTTTTTGGGATTTAACAACTTGACAGGACTTAAAAACGGAGTCACAAAGCTCCGAGGAAGAAAAGACCACGACTGTACTGTTTTTTAATTATTTTAAGCTGCTATTGAACGATTTTTTAAGATTAAGAGCTGTAAAACTTGTTTTTGATTTCAAAGAAAGTGTGTTTATTTCGACCTGTGTGTCTTTTCTCTACCCATTCTTTCTCATCCAATTGTTCACTGAATTCCATATTATCATGAAAGGAACATTGATCAAATAGTAAGATACTTTTTAAGAATATCCGCTATGATATCCACTACATTAACGATGACACCAAACTCAGTGATGCTGCATGGTAATTTCTAGATAATGCATGGCAATTTCTACAAGCAATTTGAATTTTTTTCAACCCAGATATCTTTAAATGATTATAAAAGGATTCAATAATTACTTCCTAGAGAATTTATTAATTAATCAAATTCAACATCTTTAATAAAGAACAAGAATAGTTTCTCCCAAAATTTCCTTGGTTTTTGTTCAGTTTGTAACACAGAAGTCCCCTTGAAAGCAGCACCCTATAGTTCTTCATGACACCCTATCATTCTGGAGAGAGATGGGGGTTATCATATCCTTCAGGCTCTAGGGCAGGGAAAGTGTTTCTTGTCACTTGACAGGTGGGTCATTCCATGCCAAAGTGGGACAAAAAAATTAGATTTGTAATGCACCCTCTCAGATTTTTCTGATACTCCTGTCAAATGCTAAGTATCTTGAGAGGAAAATAACCTGAAAATTTCAAGTTGATATCTTAACTCATTCAGATATTATAGTTATTTTAATTTTTGCTGATTCAGCATAATATTATCCACATATCCGCCATTTTAAATGTGCGGGGAAAGTAAACTTTGATAAATTTTGATAAAGCAGATGGAAATCACCAATAAAAAATATCACTTTTGGATAAATTAGGGGCAAGGAATTCAAAAATTGCATTAAAAATTCACTAAATCCATTAGAAAACAGAGTAAATTATACTAGAATATAATTTCTTATACTCACAAATCGCTTTTACCATCCATCAAACTATGAAAAAATTCACCATGTTGGAAGAATGTGACAAATTTCAAATTGTGCATCCAAGAAGTACACAGGACAGACTTTAAATTTACAAAGAACCAGCAAAAGGTTTTTCTTGGTTTCTGAGATATGCACCTTGCAAATCTGTGAGAAATTCATGAAAATTTGGTATTTTTCTCAGTTGTTTAAAGCCATCTATATAGCAAATACGCTGCATGTTGTTGGAATTGGTGTTTTACTAATAGGTGTGGCTCTTTCTCTGCAGTATCTCTCTTGATAGATGGTTCAAGAGTACTTCTTGAAGGTATACAGTTCAAAATTTCAATGGACTCTTTGCCTATAAAACAT
>NW_027019322.1:4117789-4214781 GCF_013076305.1 Rhopilema esculentum
CACCTTCTCTTTCTTTCCCCAACATCTGTCACTATAGTTTAAGCATGACTCTTTCCCTACTTAATTTCTCCCAGAAACAATAATCAGTGTTCTTCTGAGAAACATCAATTTGTCTATCCTGAACAAAAATAATGTCAACCATAGTTAATATTTGGTTTTGAGCAATTGACAATAAAACAGAAAGGTTACTGAGTTGCTAGAAACAGTACAAATAATTCCATGACAAACTTTATGTTTATAAAAAATTTAATAGCAGGTGCCTTTAAGATCATGTCACTTGTGGGTCATTTAGGCGAAAAGTAACTTTTCTAAAGATATGTAAGATTCAGTTTTTTGTCCCACATTTTCGTCTAGTTTCTTCCCAAAAATTTCTCCTCAGGTGTTAAATTTCAAAACAGCTCTTGGAAATTTACAAAATTTTGCAAGCTATGCTTGAATGAAAATACTTGAAGGAAAGTACACTGATATTTTCATAAAGTCAATGGCCTAACCAAAGTTTCAACATCTGATGAATTTGAAAACAATCTCAAAAACAGTGAATGAAAAAACAATGATTCAGCTGAATTCACTTAAGTGAGCTTTGCTTATTTTGAGCAAATGAGTAACTTGGCTTGTTATGGTGATGTGTGTATCCTTGTTTGTAAGGCTACAATGCTACTGGACATTTTAGGAATATGAATTGGCAAGCACCCTGTGAAAGGCATGCATTCAGGTTCAGGGCAATCTTTGTAATATGAGGTGTGCCTCCACACATGCCTAAATTGTCCAAGGCGTGCAAATCATCGCATGCGCAAAACAAAGAATTTGCCATTTAATTTCTTACAAATTCCTTATGTTATGAAGATTTTCAAAGCAGCAGTAAATCAAAGTCGCCAATTTCAAAGGCATTTCTGTCCTTTTTGGGATTTAACAACTTGACAGGACTTAAAAACGGAGTCACAAAGCTCCGAGGAAGAAAAGACCACGACTGTACTGTTTTTTAATTATTTTAAGCTGCTATTGAACGATTTTTTAAGATTAAGAGCTGTAAAACTTGTTTTTGATTTCAAAGAAAGTGTGTTTATTTCGACCTGTGTGTCTTTTCTCTACCCATTCTTTCTCATCCAATTGTTCACTGAATTCCATATTATCATGAAAGGAACATTGATCAAATAGTAAGATACTTTTTAAGAATATCCGCTATGATATCCACTACATTAACGATGACACCAAACTCAGTGATGCTGCATGGTAATTTCTAGATAATGCATGGCAATTTCTACAAGCAATTTGAATTTTTTTCAACCCAGATATCTTTAAATGATTATAAAAGGATTCAATAATTACTTCCTAGAGAATTTATTAATTAATCAAATTCAACATCTTTAATAAAGAACAAGAATAGTTTCTCCCAAAATTTCCTTGGTTTTTGTTCAGTTTGTAACACAGAAGTCCCCTTGAAAGCAGCACCCTATAGTTCTTCATGACACCCTATCATTCTGGAGAGAGATGGGGGTTATCATATCCTTCAGGCTCTAGGGCAGGGAAAGTGTTTCTTGTCACTTGACAGGTGTGATGAAGATAAGATTGTGTGCCTTGGATACAGCCCATGTAAATATTTCTTTGTGCATCTTAGAAGTCAGTTGAAATTGGTTTAGAAGATGTCCTGGGGGAAATCAATTGATCCTAGTGACTCTGAAGAAGATAAGGACATTATAATTCATTGATTTTAAGAAACTTTCGAAGCTGCTAGCAAAGTTTTTGCGAACACAATTCTATAACACCTTCATAACAAAAAATGCACAAGAGCATCTTTATAACATTTTTACATTGAATTATTAATAAGCCCCCTCTTTTTCAAGCCCCCATTCAGGACTGAAAATAATAAATAAGCCCCCAGAGCTTTTACATAGAGCTTTTACAGCATTGTCAGTCTCACTTTCTGACTTTTCTTCAAAAATTCTTAAAGTTATATATATATACGTATATATAATATATTAAAAATATGTTTATATATAATATATGGATTACATAGTTTTAAAAATAAAGTTTATTATTGACAAAAGCCTGTCACACCAATTACGTAGAATTCAATAATTCAAGGTGGAATCCATGTCAAGGTCAGGATTGATATAGGCCAATAAACAAATGAAATACAATGGGAAATTGTTGTCCCACACCACACTGGCCAATGATATCCTATGTACAGCTGAATGTTAAAAAACTTTGTTTCAAATAATTTGAAGGATTTCACAGAGTAAAGTATTTCTGTTCTGTTCCCTGATACATTTTTTTAATTTTGAAGAAACTGGTTTTAAGAAACTAGTACTGGGATGCCCATAAATTTAAGAAGCTTTCGTATTAGGTTTAAGAGAAATTAAGAGTTATATACAAAGTTTTATTTTTAAAAAAGGAATCTAAAAGTTTTTTTTTTTTTGAAAAAGATGGCATGCTTTGGATTCTTAACTGTATGGGTATTTTGCATGACAATCAGTGTTTGTATTCTTTTAAAGTGTGCAACTTCAAAACAATAAGGTAATTTTTGGTCCCGAAAAAAAAAGAAACTAGCTAAAAAACTTTTAGTATGATGCAGTAAGAAACATAAACAAGTGCCAAAATTTGGATGCCAAATTAAGAAAATTTTAGCATTTGGGTGTTGATCCAGATTTCTTATAAATTAAAAAGTGTAAAACAAAACTATCCAATTATATATATGTCTAAATATGAAGGAGACAGGTACGTTGGAAATTGCTTCCAAGTAAAAAACCGCTATATATTTTATATTTGCTTAACTAGTTTATTCAGATCTACTTTTCTAAATCTTTTTGTGATGGTTTCAGTCTAAATTCTAGGTGGCTGGGAAAAAGAGCACCAAAAAGAGCTAAGAACATTTTAACCTATTTCATTAAAAAACTCTATCTCAAAATTTGAACAGGAAAATTAAACTTCAAAAGTTTCTGATTGTTGCTTATGAATATTTTCAAGAATTTTAGAAACTTTTTTCCATTCAACAAATCTTTCATAGGACGCACGCAGAGACACTCAAAAAGCTTTATTCAGAAAATAACTTGAGTTCTATCTAGATACCCCATAAGGTACTAAGGTCCAAAAAAATCAGCAACCTTCACCTACAACTTTCTGACTTTTGAGCAATAAAAAAAACCAAAATCATATAGGTATTCATGGTAGAGATTTTGAACTCAATTGAAATAAATTAAATCAAACTTTAATGAAGAAATGCTAATATTCAGCGGCGGTGATCTATAGATCAGCCTAAAAATACAATTTAATGGAACTGTACCTGAGAATAGATCCTTGAATATAATCATTTTTACTTTTTATGGTAAGATTGCCAAGATTCTTTACGATTCTTGCGTTCTTGGATTCAGAGACCGATCCCTAGCACTGTTGTCGTAAAAGGACAAGAAATTGCTCTTGAGAACGAGATCACCACAACCTCGCTATCATATGGTCATTTGCCAAGAGAATTGAGAATGCAACTTCAATAAATGTCCTCTATTTGGATTATTATATTTAATCCGTTTGAATATCAACAATTAAATATGTATGAGTCCTATATAGGTCCAGTCGCGTAGTGTAAGTGACAGAATTCCAGATAGACGTTTATCCATCCTCCACCTTTTAACCCAAAGCACTAAATAACTTTGTCAGAAAAAAAAGAACATAGCGAGATTTGGCGAGAAACTCTAGGTTTTTTGTATTAAACAAAAATCTTCTGCTATGTTTTTCTTAGCTCTGGTCAACGGGTGCCTAAGGTGTTCCAGTGCTTGGTTGAAAATCAAATAATTCCCTTAATAACATTGGCTCCGATACAGGTTGGAAAAGTGGGGTGCAAGGGAAAGTTTTAAACCCATAACAAAAGATTTTGAAAAAGGTTATATTATTTTGCAAAAACGTGGGGGCATTATATGATTCCCAACATAAATAAACTTACCGATAATTGGCCATTAATGTTCTATCTATCTTTCTATCTATCTATTTTTTACTGTGCATTAACCTAGAAATTGGTATTACGTACAATGGTTAGTATGTTAGTATAATTAAGTTTGAGAAAATAAAATGAGATAAAAGTAAATATGATTAATAAATATTTTGGCAGTGTGACCCCATGAAAAACTTGAATAAAGGTAATATTGTATGTTTACTGCAAATTTTACCAGCAGCGTGAGGGTGATATTCACACCGTCCCCATGTCCTTGATTGTACCCATTGAAACAGCAAAAAACCGTGCTGCTCGTATTGTAACTGGCAACAGTCTTGCTCCTACGGGCTGACTGCTCATAACAGGGCTGTTCCTAATAAGTTTAAAACTACACTATATTTCCATTAAAATAGTGTACTGACTGGGAAATAACACAGTAGGCAGCCCCAACCCCCCCCCCAATATGAATTTCGTTCCGACGGTACTGCATGAAGAATCCGGCTGAAGACCATAGATGAGCTAATAACTAGTGATTCTTATAACACGAACGGGCTCCACAATGCATTTAAAATCAATATTAATAAAGGGCTACACCCTTCAACATATGAAATGAAATAAAATTCTTCTACATAAGCCAGTAGTGAAAAACACCCTCTATTTTGCTTATCGATGCAATCAAATGATTTCTAAGCATAATGGGTCTCTTTCAGGCATTTGGTTGCAGCCCCTAAGCATTTGCTAACTGCAAAGTAAAAGCAAATAATTTCGGCCTAGAAAATCTAAAATTTGATGCTAATTGTTTCTCAGACAAAAAATAGGTAAATTCAAAAGAGAAGGAAGACTAAAAGCACCTCAAGGCTCTTTGCTTGGTTAGTTAACCATTTTTAAAAAATTGAAATTTTTCTTATGTAGTGCATGTTGCAAAGATTTTATGTATCTTTCTGGATTCTCAGAGCAGAAATGATGAAGACACCATGATGACGTTTTATATTTATATGCAATATTTACTAAGGCCTAATTATGACTAACCGGTTGGTGATTACTTGAAAAATCCGCGTGAGTTACTCCTTACCACTCCATTGGCCTACGCCAGGGAGTGGCTGTCTCTACTATACATCCTTTCTACTGGAGCTCCTTCTCGTAACTAACTACAATTCTTGCTGGAGTACCTACTACGCAAATATGTGTGTGTTTCCGTTATAACCTTATATGGCATAATGACCTTTGCACTTACCATGTGCTACTATTCTCTTAATTGCACGCGAAATACCAAAACTTAACTTCGCAAGAATGCAACTTTCTCAAATAAATGCAATCTTATTCCTATTCGTTACGATGCAATTATCAATTGATAACCACTTTGCATCTATACATTTGAATCTCGAATTTGATCAAGTCCTTGTTTAAAACGAATGAAAACGTCACTTATACAGGATAGGATCTCAAGCTATTTTACTTGGCTCAAAGTTGAAAAACTTTTTCCTAGAAACGATGTTAGGGGATGGGAATTTGCACTAATGTTGTCAACAGTTCTCATCCAAGCAGAAATCAATATAATAAAACTACGACTTTGTGAATGGAAATTGAATATTGTGACAACGTTTCAAGCATTGCAAGATTGTGGGAACGGTTCAAGCATAACTATTCTTGAGCTAATGAAGAGTTATGCTTGAAACGTAGCAACAAAATTCAAATTTTCAATTTCCGTTTACAAAATCGTTATGTTAAGAAGGAAACGAACGAAAAGTTCTTCTACGTTCTTTTAAGTTCTAAGAAGGAAACAAACTTCTGCCCTTCTGCTGTTTACTTTGGGATAATTTTTTGTGTTATTTGTTACTGAAAGCACAAGTATTGCAAGTATTACTTGATTTCCCTCCTTGGTCTCCTTCCTAGAATGCCAAAAAGAGGCTACATTATGTTTTGTTTTCCGGTGTCATTTCAAGATCCCGGATGTTCCCGTGTGTTGATTTCTTTACCGTGTCAGGTCGTGAAGTTTCGTTTTCCATCAGGTCGGCTGTTATTCTATTCAAAAATGGCTTCAAAGCATGGACCTGTCACTACCGTTACTTCGGACGGTTTACCTGCTGGATTGGTAATTCTCACAGATGAATCCGTACCGATCCACCTGAATCCTCAACTCGGTGACGAAAGAACCAATGTATTACAAGCTGCACTGGGGGAACGGGAAGTTAGCCAGGCTCTGAGACGTGTTGAGGGTGATCACGATCAAGATGGTGTGGAATTTTGTGAGAGTATGGAAAGTCATGGAATTACAATGGTATCAACTCCGTCTCACAATGGCGGGTATTTTGAAGAGTCAGACCGGGTTGATGAAGACGCCATTATCAATTGGTAAATCTCTTTACTGCAGTCAAAGCAATGAATGCTGATCCCCAAACGGAGTTTTTGTTAGGCACTATATATTATAGCCATTTAATTTTGTTGTTTTATTGGTCGCTTGGTTTTTTCGGCAAAATCAACTTTACGTTTCGATTTATTAAAATATATTTGAGCTAAGTTCTAATCAAGGTCACTCGTTCCAAGGAGTGTACTAGTCAATAATTCGGCGAAAGAATTAGGGGGAGGTGAACAAATTTTATTTCTTTAGGCAAGAACTTCATAATTGACTCAATAACAGAAAAGGCAAAGAAGTCGAACAAATCGATTTTTGCAGGCTTTGTGTCCCTATGAAATGCTGTCTCAAAACTCCCATCCTTACTGCTGACCACTAGAATCACTCATCTTTTTCTGGAATGGGTCTAAAGTTTGACAGACTTATTTGATAGCCTAGACAGAAATTACATCTAATGACGAAGTAGCATGATTCTACCCAGAGATTTATACTGTAAAGTTTTGATGCTATATGTTGATTTCCTTATTTCTTGTCTGCGGTTCCATCATATTTGAAACTCTAATCATTAAATTGATATAGCTCAGTATGCTACAATAGCTCAGTAGTGTACAAATCACATCTTTGATTAAAAAAAGAAGTTAGTATATATTTGTAGACCATACTTCACTGATGTATAACTTTTGACATCAACATTAGGGCAAATATACATGAGGAGAAAAACTCCTTTAAACAGCAGGAAACTTTAAGTAGATACTACATTCTACAGTTTTATTCTGTCTTATGCTTGCAATAGAATTCAATAAATGTGAACAATTTTTTTGCGATACAGAATTTAAAAATGGCTTTGAAAAAAGCAAACATTTTACGACATACTACAACATACAAGCCATTTTCAAGTCAATAAATGTAATAACCAATGAATGCTCTGGTTACATTTCATTATTTGTTTGAAGGTATCATTTCAACAGGGTACCATGTGCATGACAGATCCATCTCGATCAAAGCACTAGTTACAGGTTGTGTCAATCTGTGTCAGCAGAGCAATCTAGTAAAACAAAAGATTTGTTCATAAGGTTTCCTGGTTTTATATGCAGTATTAGACTTGTGCCGTAGAAAAAGTTCAAAACAGCTGCCAAAAAATGTTGTTGTTTCTAGGTTGCAAGACATAATTGTTGAAGATGACTATGGTAAAATTGACTGCAAAGTCATGATAGAACTGGTTCAAAAAGAGTTTGGGAGCAAAAGAAGAAAAACTAGAGCATGGCTTAAAAAAGCATTTCCAAAATCTTATCTGAGGCGCTCAGATCGAAGTCGTTGGTTCTGTGGAGTTTCGTTCAAATCTGACAGAGGAAAGCCAGTTATAAGTGTCAAAGATAAAGAATGGATTGACAGAGCAGTTTCTTGGTATTATATGTTTTAACAGTTTATTTAAGAAAAAAAGCATCCACACCACACAATCTTTTTCCAAATTGTTCTTTTGCATTGGATTAACTAGTCATGTTATGAATTGATGCCCAAGTCAAAGTCATTTAACCTGATGTACAAAACTTAGGAGGGCATAAAGGCCATTTTTGGAAGGTATACTGAGAATGAATGTTGTCAGGCTGAATATATACAGGGAAATTTGGAACACCCTGGTAATGAATTATTCAAATCATTTGCCCGTAATATAGTTAGATTCCTAGTTCACCTTTCTTTGAAAAAGGTTTGTTGACTTGCAATTTCAATTTATGTGAAGCTGTTTCATAGTATTTTTTTGCTATTTGCAATGCCAGCTAAAGGTCTTTGTGCAACACCTTTAGATGTTAAAAACTGTCCACAGAAATAAATTTTTACTCATTCTCAAGCCTGTTTTTTCCAATATCTTGTCTTCCCGTGCCATAGTTTTAATAGCAAAATGGTAGCTTCTAATTCCAATGCAGCACTATTATTTCACAAGCAGCAACATTTCAAATTTAACAATGAATAGAAAACAGACTAAATATTTGTTTTGGTTTTAGGTTGTCATCATCAATGGAAATGAACCCAACTGTTAAAGAACGTTGCTCAGATGTTCACCAAGCTTTGACACAACATGTTGGTCCAGCAGCTGTGCATTTAGCTATATCAGCAGTGAAAATGGTGTTTACAAATATTCCAAGAAAAACTTATTCAAGAACTGCATTTTATGTTGGCATCAGATTTAAAGACCCATCTTTAGGACATGGATCAGTCCAGTCAGCTGCCAATACATTGACATATCTCAGTGACATCAAAACTGAATATAGTGATTCTGCAGCAAACAAACTAGTCATAGCATGGTATGTCCATTTTAAAATCAGGTGGCAAAGATGTCCCAGCAGTTTTGACTGTTGAATAAATGCTATTAATTTTGTAAGATAATTTTAATTAATTTAGTAATGAACAATAAGCATTTATAGCCTAAAGATATTTCAGATCGCATTTTGAGCTAAAGAGCAACTTCCATTCTCGAAAACAAAACCAGCTTCAATTTTCAAGTTTTACTATTAGCAAGATGTCAAGTTTACTGACGTGTTCCACTACTGCTCAACAATTGAGTTAGAACATATCATGTTTTTATCATACTAATTCGTAGGTCCAACAATTATGTTTCCAGGAAAGCATTTTTGACCTGAAATATGATTTCAAACCCTTTAGTTTTTGTAAGCACTGATTAGGTTTGTATATATGTGTCATTGGCTTTTCAAACATAGGGGCAGAAGTCAAATATTTTCTTTTTAATCAATTATACAACAGGAAAGGAACTGGCTTGAATTGATGACAATCCTGCAAAATTATTTATTCAGCAAAGTTGAAGTGGCTACAGCAAGGGCTGTAAGCAATAAATGAATACCTTTCAGATAGGATATGTTATGAAATTAAGAACTTTGGAACTGCTCAGACTTTTGAACTGTTTCAAAGCTTTGGATTTGTTCAGAAATGTTTACCGTAATTATCTTGATTACATACTTCCCGAAAGTAGGTGAAGTTTCAAGAAAAAGTCTTTTTTTACGCTGTTGCAGCTATTTCTTAGTTAGAATTGTGCAAGATATTTTTTTGTCAGTAGATGGTAATTCACTGTTAATTGTTCCAGAGAGTGCATCATGATGTTATTACTGCAATTTGCCAGTAATTTAAAATTTACCTCTTGCTATTTGAAAGGCTACAGAAAGCATTAGTTGCAGACAACACCAAAAGAGAAACCATAAAGCTTGTTGGACTTTCAATCCAAAAGAGATTTGGCAAATCATTACCCCATGCCAAAGTTGCAAGATTGGTCAAAAAGATATTTCCAAATGTTACAGTGAAGCTCAAGGGACCTGCTGGTGGTATCATTTGGGGTGTACATATTGATTCTGCTTACAGACCAACAAGCAAATGGATGCAGAAAGCAACTGCATGGTATGGTAACAATTGTGGCTCATTTTTTATTCAACGTTTCATATTTTGTGTGACAACTGGGTTCATGTTTATAAAAATTGTACCAATTCAAATATTTGAAAAAGTTTGTTTGTGAAACGGGACAGTGAAGGTAGAGGTTTTCATTTTCTACTGTTCACCTATTTTCACCTAAACTTTAAATTATAAATGAAATTATACACCATAACGGTCAATCTTTCTTCAACTCAGTAGGCTTGAAACGTCGCTATCGAAGTCACTATCGAAGCAATCGAAAGTGATTTTGAATGGATTCGATATAAGCAAAACAAACTACTGCTGTCGTAAAGCTTTGCTGTCGTAAAGCTTTGCTGTCGTAAAGCTTTGCTGTCGTAAAGCTTTGCTGTCGTAAAGCTTTGCTGTCGTAAAGCTTTGCTGTCGTAAAGCTTTGCTGTCGTAAAGCTTTGCTGTCGTAAAGCTTTGCTGTCGTAAAGCTTTGCTGTCGTAAAGCTTTGCTGTCGTAAAGCTTTGCTGTCGTAAAGCTTTGCTGTCGTAAAGCTTTGCTGTCGTAAAGCTTTGCTGTCGTAAAGCTTTGCTGTCATAAAGCTTTGCTGTCGTAAATTCCTCTGCTCTTTCCTTGGTCCGCTTGTTTGTAAATTCGTTTGTTTGTTTGCTCTCTCGCTCCCTTGTACGTTCGTTTGTTTGTTCATATGTAAGATTGCTTGTTTGTTCCTTTCTTCACTCGTGTGTTTGTTCGTTTATTCGTTAGCTCGTTTATTGGTTCAATTCGTTCTTTTGTGCATGTGTTAGATCGTTTATCTCTTTTTTCTTCCGCTAGCTCTCGTGTTCATTTATTGTACTGATCCTGGTACCAATATGTCCATTGTATTGATCCTGGTAGCAATACGCATTTTTGTGAGCCTTACAGGATATTTTCTTGCTAGGATGGTCCTTGTTCTTGTTGGGTAGCATATTGCAGGAAGAATACTCAAATGTAGCCTATTGCCAAAATAATTCTTATGCAATGTTCCTCGCATGATTCCCAGAAGATCTGAGGCTCAAGTCCAAAATCCTTTTGTCTTGAGAGGCAGGAGTTCCATGTAGCAAACATACCATATTGCTCTACTATGAGTTTTTACCCATAGTCACTATTTTGTTACATCTTTTTAATCAAAATGTCCGACAATGGTTTGATTTTTTTATGATGATAGATGTTCTCTGCTGTAGGATTAGAGAACTTTATGAACCCGCAGAATTATCATACTGCGAAAATGCAGCTGTACTTTTCGACCTGATAGCCCAAAGACTAAGCATTGGCAAACAATCAAAAGCAATTTCGCTGCTTCAAGAAGCTTTTCCAGATATGCAATACAAAGAAGTAGGAGACTGTCAAATGTTATTTGGTATCAGACCCAAGAACAATGTAGAGGATGTAGAATTCCCAGAATTCACTGAAGAAGAGGATTCTCTCAGTGATGAAGTGTTGCATTGTCTAGATGGAAACAGTTCTATGAACGAGGCACTTAATAAAAGAGTATCTAGAGAACAACTTGCTAATACGAACAGTACAGGGGCTTCGACACCAGGTAAGTTTTCCTCGTTCTGTCTCCTTTAAATGTCCCTCATTTTTACCACAACAATAACACATCTCGGTGTTTAATGAAGACCTTAATGAAGACTCTTTATTTATCTAAAATTCTGGACAGACTGTTGTTGCATATTGCACCCTCCCCCAGTTCCATAAAGATTTCTATGATTTTAAGATATATATACCCCAAGAAAGGGTGGCTAGCGGTACTGCACCTGTGTGCTCTCCGTTATGTGCCTTGGAACTTGGCTCAACAGCTGTGTCTAGGACTTAAGTTTCAATGAAGCTTTCAATTGTTTTTAGAGTACCAAGAAGCTACAGCTAAGTGGCTATACAGCATCGAAATATATCAAAGAAAAGATTGTGAAAAGATGTTGTTTTAAAAATACCAAACAAATATCCTGTTTTGACCCTGTCTGAACTACCTATTTGTACATTATGTTATATTTCTTACCTCATTATTTGAAGTTAAACAAGCTAAATTATTTTTTATTTTCGCCCCTAACTAATTTGGAATCTACTGGAAGACATAGGAATTCGGCTTTTTGGAAATCTCTTTGCATTGTAGCAATGCTTTTATCAAGAACCGACAAAAAGATCGAGAAATGCGTTGATGCTTTGTGCCTGGTTTCTTTTATTCAAATCAACCCAATGTTTCCAAATTTTGGCTCCGATGTTTCAACTATTCTATTGCAGTTAATCGATGACTTTTCATTAAAGTAACAACCTCTGCTCAAATTTATCCTCACAAAAATTCCAATATATTTAAAATCGCACTGATATAAAAATTACCACGTCACCGTTTATTGTTTTAGCATCCTACGCCGTTACATCATCTTCTGCTTACGTTCATGGTGAGTCAACGAATAACATTGCTTATAAGGGGTTTTCTCCATCATGCCTTCCAACTTTCATGTAAAAAGTGTTATTATGGCAATTTGTTACAACCTACAGCATATTCAATGACCTCTGATAGTCTAAGTTTTATGTGATTATATCTTCTATTATTTAATCTGCAGCCTACTAAAACCAGAGTTGATTATTAAATTATTTGCTGTTCCTAGGATCTTTCAATGTAATGTTTGAATAAAATATTCCAAAACTATCCAATCTTTCCAAAGTACACACGCACATTAATGTAGCGCAGAGTGCCTCTTCACGCCTTTGTTGAATACAAACACAAGTCTTTTGCTTCTTTTTATTTCGACAACATTTTATTACCAAACGATGTTACGATGTCTTTACTTTGTACAGCGTTCTTTAATTGCAAACTAAACCACTAAACCACTGGCCACTAAACCAAAAATTATCTAAAGATCAGCCAGCAAACCCTCAAACCAAATTCCTTTCTACCTTTTTCAGATTCTGAACTCCAACCAAAATCAGCCAGTGTTGACATAAAAGTAGGTACAATGTGGGAGTTGTTTAAATCTTTCCAAGGAGTCGTGCAAGAGGAGCTTTCCGGCATGAACAAAAAGCTTGTACGTGTGGAGAAGAACATGTCAGAAATTGCAAAAGATATTTGTAAGTTGGATTTGGTTTTTGATTTAACATTGAATGTTCATCAAGGCTGCCCTGTCACGGATCAAACGTCAATAACAACAAATATTATCTTGATTTTTCAATGTAGTTACGATGCATGAATTAACGAATTAGTTAATTAGAATTAACGAGTACTTTTAAGATATTTTTTGTATATTTCTGGCAATTGCATGGTAGATGTTGCTATGCATTTTAAAATTACTAAAAACTTTCTATGTTTCATTTATTTTCTATTATTTCTATGTTTCAATTTTTATGATTTTAACTCCAATATCCATCGCACCCTTTAAGGTCATAAAGCTCGATAATGCAGTAACTTGACATGGAAAAATGAGAACCTAAGAGCCCAGCATTTAGGTTTCTGTTGCTGATATAATCATTTGTTTTAAAAAAGAGGATTTCTTTCCATAACACATAACTACCCTTGGGCGATTTCCTTTGCTCTTTCTGTAATCATTGGAGTTTTCTTTTCAATATGTTTAGAATACCTCATGGTATAAGCCATTATTTTCAGGATATTATCTTAATTTATTCAATTTATAATAAAACAGTGCATCTTTGTGGATATTAGTTGGCCTGATTTGGAAACCGTTAGATGTCTGTGGCCGCTTTTGGATTTTTTCTGTTCTGTCAGGGAAACCCACTATCCATTCAATTCTGTTTTACAAATACACTTTTATTAATATTGAATATAGTTTCTAAGCTTTGTCATGATGAAAGATCCAGAACAGCTTTCTAGTGTGTCAAGACAAACCTCTTTGA
Organism: Rhopilema esculentum; assembly: GCF_013076305.1. The sequence continues at coordinate 4,131,335 of NW_027019322.1, forward strand.
TACAACTGTTTACATAACAAACTGTTCTCCCATTCTTTTCGGTACAGAACGGTTCTTTTCTGTTTTGGCTGATGATTTTAGAACTTGCTTCCGATATGATCGCAATCCGATTTTCTTCAATCCGATTTTACTTTTTAGATCCAGTGATTCAATTTTTAAAAAACCGTTATATCCCTTATTATATTGCATTTGTTTATTTTATTGTCATTTGAAATTTGTATTCATTGCACTAGATTTCTATAGATACTTGTGGGCTTTAAATTTAAGAAGAGGCATATAGTGTTAGATGTTTTTGTTCGTTTTCAAACCCACAAATCAATTTTCATTCTCTTGAACTAAGTTCACTTGCCAAGGTGACATTCAAAATGTTGTTGGATAAACTTGAAGAGGCCCGCCATTTCTTAACTATTAAAACCGTTCGAAAAGTTTGAAATTCTCTAAGTCTCCTTTCCATATACTGTAAACTCTAAGGCAATTTGGAAGTTTTCTAATTTTTGCACCTCTCACAACAAGTATGGTTCGCTAGCTATTCTGCTCAAGGAGGGGAGGGGGGGGGGGGATTTGTCCATATCTTATTTAGCTGACAGCGTTGGTGAATGATCCTATTTATTTGCCGAGAAGTATGAAAATTTGTCGACGAAGCACCTCTACATGGCAAAAACTCCTGGTTTTTAAAATCAAACTTTCAAACAAGGGCGTGTCACACCTCACGCCCTAACTTCGCGATGGCCCAGATTATAGAATGCGTAAATCACGATGGTCAGTATTGCGGACGCATTGGAAAAGGGATAAGCCAAGGTCAAACGGAATGATTCTCCCAGCCCGTATTAGGACGTATCCGCGTAATGTAGTTTTTGAAACCGGAACATTTTTTGAAGGCCTCTCTGTTTTCTTGTTTCTAAAATCTAAACGACTCCTTGGTTTACATCTTCTTCATTACGAGCTGCTTATGTTAATCTTGTCAACCTGAGAGAACAAGGTGTTTCATTGTCTACCTCTTTAAATATGTTTTTGAATACCCCCTCATAAGATGCAAAAATATGGGGACTGGTAAAATGTTATCAAGATGAATACAAGGACCTCTTTCGACTCGCTTAACTTCGAGCCATCTTTTGAAGCTTGGCAAGCCTCCGAACCTGCTAAGGAATTTCAAATTTGTATATTTAATTGAAGCGATAGGATTTGGTTTGAGCTCGAATTTTTGTAGGAGACGTTATTTTTCAAAATATAAAGTTAATTATATAAATAAATCTTTTGGTAAATATCAACTTAGAGTTTTTTAGTGTTCGGTAGATTAAATTTTGTGAGTGTTTTTATGCTGGTTGTTTTATTTGAGTGTTTGTTTTAGCTCAAATCAAGGATGAAGTGAGCAAGCTTATCAAGGACAATGCGAAATCGGCTCAGCAGAAAGACTCCCTCATTATCCAGCTGCAACAGACGTTGATCATGTTGTGTCAACAACAGCTCCAGAAGTTTATCCCAGGTGATCAGACTTTCCCAGAGCAGGCTTTATCAACGCTACTGCAAAAAGGAATTGTTAACCAAGGCGAAACTTCCGAAAGCTAACCGAACCACTTTGCAACTCGACACAAATGCGATGAACGACGCCGCGACGCACCAAATCTTACTTTAGCGACCGCCTACTAGCTAGACCGCGTGAACAGTTACTGTTGTACACCCACCGCCGGTTGACCTTTTGTTGTAGATAATTGCAAAACACTGCTTTTCATGACATTAGGTAATTTTGGTTAGCTGGTTGCTAGTATATTGTAAAATGAGGGCGCTGGTGATCCCCTTCTCTTTAAATTGCTGCAATTCAAGTTGCTGCCTTTCTGTTGCGTTTTAGAGAATATTACTGAATGCTTCGCCAGAGTTATTAGGTTTGAAAATTACTGTAGTAAGATTGTGTCAATACTTGACGCCAATAACCTCCGCATACGCCATTGTACCAGGAACATTGTTATTGGTTCAACATGTCGTAACGCCGGAGACCGTCGGGTCTAGCTTCATTGATAAAACTCACGCAATAAATCCTTGCTTACTTGAAAAAATTTGGCGTGCTGACTATTCGTGAGGAGCTGGCCTAAATTAGATATTTCGCGTCCCTCTATAAAGCTATAAAACTCATTTTATGACCCTGTTGAATTTAGCGAGATTAAATGTTGTTTTTTTAATACTGAAAAAAGTAATACGTTTATGGAACTATGAAAAAAACCAATGCAAAAACTCATTTTCTTTTTTTGAAATCTAACGCTGCAGAGCCCCATGAATTCTGCTTATTCAGCGGTCAAAACCCAGCCATTGAAGAACATCTAAAAGGAAGTGGTTAAGGAGTTCAAGACGTCCTGATTGATAGAATTTTCTAGGAGAAGAAAATTCTTAGTTAGTTGTGACTCTTCCATCCTTATTATGTTAATTTGAGTTATAACTTTATGAGCAAAATCAGTAAAATTTTTGGCCCAGCCCATCTCAATAGAGTTCAGCCGCTTCTTGATCCCAGAGTTCAGCCCTTCTTGATCGTGATTAAATCCAAAAATTAAGTTTTCCATGCGTTTTGAGAATCTGTTGAAGCCTGTAAGAGTTGCATACAAAGATAAAAAGAGCTGTTCTTCTGCATAGAAAGAAAGAGTAGTCATGCCTCAACTGAACAGACAGGCTGAATATTTTATGTGGTTTTATGTGTACATAGATTTTGAGCTAATCCAATTAAAAAAAGATCATGCTTAGGTGCTTGGAACGAAAACTTTTGTAAACATCGATATGTTTCCCCTGTTGCTTTGTTACGCGATCAGTGAATGTGGGATCAAAAGTTCTTTGCAGCAGGGTCACCAAGGTCATTCACTATTGGCAAGAGTTCTTAACCGAGTCGCATAGCAGTCTGTCTCAAGGAGTCGACATTGAGGCGGTCCTTCGGGGTGCTATAACGTTTGCTTCTGGTACGGGAGAACAACCTTACCATGGAAAGGTCCCCTTCATGTACATCAACACAAAACTCAGGCGACGCAGTAAACTTTCGCAGAGTGTGCTTACTTTGGCATAAGCGTTTTTGATACAAAATTTTATATGAAGGGAAGGGAAATACCAACCAATGCTATATAAAATGAAAAAAGTTTAGGGGAGAAGGGGGGTATTGGCAAGTCGAGTTGCGAGTACGGAGAATTGGTATACTGCTAAAAAGCTAGTTTAGGGGTGAAAGCTTCACGAGGTGAACTGCGAGTTTTGATCCTTAAACCCACCTGTGATTGCAAGTGAAAGCAATTTTGGGAGTATATATTTACTGAAATTGAAAAATTATATAAAGAAATTAAGAAATTGCGAGACGGAATAGTTTCTCCTCTTCGTCCAATCCCTCGCAGAAACATTTGCTTTTTTTAAGAACCAGCAAATTGAAGTTCAATGGCTGTTCTCCATTTTTAGAAAATCTGAGGCTAGATTGTTCTCGACTTGTTCTTAAATTATTCGTGTGTAAGCAGTGCAATTGCTAGCTATTGCGCTTTAGGGAGGTGTTCAGGGCCCGGTTGCCTAACAAAGTTAGCTAGACATCCTTCATTTGGCGACTACTTTGAAAATTCACCGAAAAAGAATCCCTGCATTGGAGAAAATTCTTGTTTTTGAGACAAAACGTTGTTCGAAATTACATTTTAAAGAAGCTCAGCCTCAGCTTGTTCGTTATTTGTTCTTAACTTTTGACCGTTTGATGACTGTTTATGGATGAATCCCAGGGTCCGCGCCATCGGGGGGCCGGATTGGGCATGGCCCCCACTTTTTTGCGACGCAAGTAGTTTAAAAGCTACAGTAAAAGGAGTAAGAAGCCCACTACTTTTTTAGCCTTGCCCCCCCCCACTTTCTAATTCGAGGCGCGGGCCCTGAACCCTGAATGCTTTCTCGTATGGTAGACCTTTCTCATAAGTAAAATCTAATAAAAACTGGATCTGTGTGCAGAGTCAGAGAGACTGCCTATCTGGATGCCTGATTGTGTGCAAATGCCTCTTTGACCGTGGTGAACACAAGCATCCTAACCTTAAATGAGTAATCGATACATATTAGCAAGGCTAGTAGTACTTTTACCGTTAACCGTATTTATTTTCGTATTTACTGCTTTTATAAGGCGAATTTAGGATCAAATGCCATAGGGATTTGTGCAAAATTGGTGCAATGACCTGTGATGCTATTCCCTTGTAGATAAGAAACAGCTCTACAATTTTAGTGTTCAAAGAGAAATTTAAAAACTTTTCCAGACCCAGCATACCCCAAAGCACGATCCCTAGAAAAAAGCAGCAGTTATATGATTATTAATTTGGTATGCAACATTAACTTCTTCAAAGTTTTAATTCTTTTTATAGCCCTTATTTTTCTGTGTGATTGGAATGATTACAAGTTAAAAATGAATTGAAAAGAATATTTTTTCTGTTCCTGTCGCACTATACGTTGTCGCAATATCTCTTTCTATTCTTTGGAGAGAGCTGTCTGATACGAAATTATACGAATTAGTGAGTCGTGAAAGAGGTCAGGAACATTGCGACAAAAGATTAAACGAACAATTTTCTGACAAGGGCCAGCTTTAGTTCCTTGTGTAACAATGTTCAGTTGTAAGCACACATCAATGTCGTTTGTTTTGATACTAGAATTTGCTGATAGTCATGAGACCACACGGCACCATTTAGTTGGTGCCAAAACGGGTACTTTGTTGAAGGGACAAAAAGAGTCCCGACCTTTTTTGTGTACAAGGCCAAGAAATGTGCAAACCAAATCTTGACTACGGAGGTTCCATTGATGTAGCAGAGACCGATCTCTCCCCTGTTTACCCCCGTCTTTCTGCTATGACACAGTCGTTGCTGGAGAGAAACATCAAAAGATTAACAGTATTTTCCGACTGTTTATGTTAGCGCCATCAACAGTATAAAGAACAAGCCTCGAGCGCTAACAAGCAGTTAATCAGTGCGATTTCCTTGCGAACCAGTCTGCAAGATGGCAGCAGTAGGAATCGTTGCAGTCCTGTTCTTCGTTCATCTCTTTGGGGAATTCTCCTGCATAAATGCATCAGGTAAGTTGCAACAAATAAAATTTGATTAGTCATTCATTGTTTATTTGATTTGTTTACCTGTTTCCATTTTTATCGAATTATGCGAATTTCCGTACTACTTATATTTATGTAGACAAAGGGCATTTGTCCTCTTTGTGAAATGCTTCAGATTGTGGTTGCATTTCGTGAAGTAAAGCCAAATTCCCTCAAATTCTTTTCACTATTTCTATACGGGTACGTACTAATTGTAATTTGTTTGGATTTGTCATTTCAAACTATGGTTACTAATAAAGGGGGCAGACAACAGAGGGTTCAATCAAGACAATGAATGACCTCCCTAGGTACAGCTATTTTAGTGCTTCGTTATTCAGGCACCCCATAACCCCAGGTAGTAGGTGCTCTTGAATTTTTGGTTGGGGTTTCTACAACTTTGGGAAAATTTTCTATGTTTTATTATTTACGCTCTCAAAGATGATCCAAGTTTTCTATTGTTTTTGGAACATTTGTTTCTCATTCCAATATCAATTATAACACTAAATTACACAAAAATTTTAGCTGCAGAAGATTCATATGAAACACAGCTATTTCTGAGAATAACGACGCTGTAGTGCCCTGTTTATAACATCACTAGGCGTGGTCTTGCCCGAGAGGCAAAGTGGCTATCTTCGCCCTGACCCTTTCATATAAGCTGAAGAAATTACGGGATGTTTCTATGACAATTGAATCTAGAATCATTTTTATAAGTTTAGAATTGCAATCACAGACAGGGATGTAGACTGACCTAACCGACGTAAAATATCTGCCAAAAATGCTTCTTGATTCCAACTGGTGTAAACTTTAGGTTGTCGATTGATTAAGTAGAATCAAGATCTTGATAGATTCTAGTGCTTCAAGTTTAAAAAGTTTCAGGGCCAATGACATCGAAACTCAAAAATCCAAAAAGTGAAACCCCTCCAAGAAATTACCAGTGCCTTCCAAGAATCGATGGTATCCGCTGCCTCAAGCATTCATGCCAGCCAAAAACTACCCTGGGTACCAGAGCCTTGTGAATCCGGGGATAAAGTGTTGTAGACGGCTGCGGTGGCAAAGATTGAGCCTCTGAGACTAGATAATGAAGACTCTGACACCCAGGGTAGCCAAAAACCTCCACCGCAGACGTCAGGGAAGAAAGTATTTTGAGGCAATGAGCACCACTGTCGTTTCTATTGCTTATAACGATAGAGTATATATCAAAAGGAACACAAGGGAGATTTTCGCAAGGGAGATTTTACTTTTCAGCCGGTCAGTATTCGCCCGAGGCTTCGTATTTGAAAAGCCTTAGGAAAGAATCGAAGGTTACTGTTTCAGTTTGGTAGCTACAATGATTGAAAGGACAGGAAGGTTTTCCAAAGACTCAACACAACAATTTTGGTAAAGCCCGTAGATATTTATATTTCGGTATTTTGATATCCTATAATGACTATTACAGATCGTGCAATTGAAACAAGGCCTGCTTTTGCCTGTCTGTTCCAACTCATGTCTATTAATAGTATTATCGGTCAAATTTTACTTTTCTTCTATATTTAAGTTAATTTATTTCTTGAGCCGTTATCTTCCACATCGGACGAGGGTAGCGAATTCAGGCATTAACGAATTACTTTGATTTCTTTACAACTATTAACCTGAGCCATGCAAATGTTAATCAAAGAATAGGGTCCAGTGGGGGTTTTCCTGTATTAATAATTGAATTGAATAGCGGTCGTTTTCCTTCCGGAGTGAATATTGAAGTGGATGGTGATGAAATGCAGTACATTTCCCCTACGTTTTGTCGTTATGTTGGAATCGGGGTGCATTCAGATATACTAGTGCCTTTTTATTTGTTTCCATATCACCCTTTCCAAACCGAAAAGTGTTATGTCTCCGTTGTAGGGTGATTATATGGTGGGTTCAGCTTGTGAAAATCGGAGCTGTCTAGTTTCCATAATGCTCGACCTGTTGACGTAATTAGTTTACTTTAACCCTAACCAGGGGTGGACTGGCCGGTCGGGCTACCGGGTGATCGCCCGGTGGGCCCTCCCAAAACTATTGCAATTTTCTCTTAATTTTGCTATTAAATGAAAACTCGTATTGTTTGGTAGGGACCCTCTTCTGTTGCCATAACACCGAGACTCTTTCAAGATTAGTGGACACAGAATGAATAAAAAGATCACTTTGCGGTATTTAAGTACTGAAAAACATTTTCCAAAATTTTTGGTCTCATGGAAACAAGGAGAATCCTGGGCCCAGGACTCGCTGTCCCTAATGCAATAATACGTTATTTAACTGGAAGTTCCAAAATCTGATAAATTTTCTCTTCGGGCCCTCAGTTTAAATGTTTTCAATGAATTATAGGTTAAGGTGGTAAGGACATTTAATTTTTGTGACTCAATTTCTAGGAAGGCACATTATTTTAATGCTAACCAAATAACTTGGGAGTATAGATCAAAACAGCAGAAGTGCTCAACCCCCTCATCTCTGACAAAATTTTTGCTCCAATACATCCATACTTTGCTCCAGTATAAAATGTGAATGATTCACCAAAGATCTTAGGCATAAAACATTGGTATTTACGCCAAATTTTGGTGTAATTCTTGGGAAAAGTTTTGGCATAATTCCATTGGCGTGGTCTGACTGTGCTAGTTTTTTATTCGAAAATTTGCTGACGTAGCGAAAACCATGCGAGATTTACCCTGACGAATTTTCAAAATAACAGGCCCGTAGGCACTGGGACCAGGGGGAGGGGGGGGGGCAATGCCTCCTCCTAATAATTTGCGAAAATTGTGTTCGAAGATCTTATAAGCGCAGTATTTCGTAAGACAGGTAAAGAAAAAGCTATATTTCTATCCATGCTATATTTCTTATAAGCGCAGTATCACAAATGTCTCCCATTGTAAATTGAAAAAGAAAAAGAAACGAGATACAACTGGAAGACTTAGATGCATTACAAGCTTTATGCTCATAGAAATGTAGCCATGAATTGATATCTAAACATAGAAAGGAATGACTCGTTATTCTTGAAAGTTTCTTACTGATAACTTTTATTTACGGTCTTCAATTGACAAGACATAGGTTTTTTGTAATTGCATTTCAAATTTGTTCAAAGTTATGAGTGTCGAAAATGCTGGGTTTGTCGCTATAAGTTGAAAATAAGATCTTGGCTTTATGGTAATTGGAAACTATTAGGGGGTGGGGAATTATTGTAAATGAAAGCTTACGTGTATTGCCTAGGATCTTCCTTTCGACAACCTTATATGGCAAGTATTCTAGATGCATTTCTCACCATCCCTATAATGTCATATTTCGGAAAGGTGACCCCTCTAAATACCATTTGCCATTTTTTATCACTGAGGTTCTCTTTTAAAAGTCCTTCAGCTAGAAAACGATAATTTTTTCCCTCGCAATGTCATGATTTTCTCTTATCTCTTATCCCACGTCAGAATTGAATTTCCAGTGAAAATGATGCTGACCTGGACTAAGGATTGTAGATCCCCCTTGTAAATCTTTTACACTTACGCATACATCCCTGGTGGTTACTAATTAGAAATTAGAATTAATGACTATTAATCATGCTTATTTATGACTATCAGGTCGAGCAGTATGGAAACTAGACAATTTCGTGAAAATCACCCACAAAAGCTGTAGCATTAGCAACCTCTTTTGAAACTTTCGGTAGCCTCATCTTCAAAAAACTGAATGCTGGCTGCACATTTCACGCGATGTGGTCTCGTCTAACACTGACCTTATAAGGTTCTCGTCTTCTAAGGGGCTGCACGCGCACATGTTTCACGAACTTTAGCAATGGAGACCATTCACACTCAAAGCATCACTGCGTTTTAAGCCTTTTCTTTTGTTTCGAAAGCTACAATTATTTCTTGAATGAAAAATTCTGCTCACAATCTTTCCTCAAAAATACTTTTAGATGATGCCTTTGGAAGTCAGTTCTCTCCAGTGGAAATTTTTGATTTAGCAACATTAACTAATTTTTTTAATTTCAGTTAAATGTAGTCAAGGAGGAAAAGAATTTCGTCCAGGGCAATGGATAAAGAAAGATTGCAATAAATGGTATCCTGTATTTCCTACTTCTGGTTCTGACTTCTTGTTTCTTACATCTTTTGAACGCGTTATTCTTATATTTAGCCAAAATCCTCAAATACTGCTTTGTTTTACAATATTTCTATGCGAGAGATAAATAAGAGAAAACGATCATCTTGCCATTCCAAATTTTCAAAATATCTGATTTAACATTAATCTTTTATGAAAAATGAGATGGTTTCTTTTTAATTCATTATAAAAAAGATTCTCAGCGCCATTAGTGATATAACGATCAAAGATCAATTTATTATTTTGTATGAACTTACTGCTCAATTTCTTAGCTACTGTCTACAACATGGTGACTGGTTATGCACCGAAAAGCTTTGCAGTCGATCAAAGTTTGAAGGTGAGACGATCAAAGTATATATTTTATCATATTATATTTGGAAGTATTATACTATATTTTATTATTATACAGTATTTTATTTTATTTTATTATATTATATTATATTATATTATATTATTCCTCATTTATATTATTATCATTATTATATTTATATAATTATATATAATATATATTATATTAATATTAATCTTATATTATATTATATTATATTATATCGTATTATATTATATTATATTATATTACATTATATCATATTACATTTTATCATATGTTAGGTTTTGCAAAATTAAATAATTGCTGTTAGCATTAAATAAGTACACTTTCATATAAAGCACAGTCCAGGGATTCTGACCATATTTCCGAATGCTGCAGCCGTGAGAACGAAGGGTCACCAAAATTCGGAATGGTAAACCAAAAACTGGCAACACTTCAACTTCTACCGCACAATTTTTGGATGTTTTAGATGACCTACTAATTACACGGAAACCAAACCAACTTTCAATGCGCATTTTTCCTAAACAGCTTATCATTTTAAGATAAAAGTTAGAAAAATCTTACCGTTCTTTGTCAGCATCTGTGCTGCCAGAAATTGTGCTGCTGTTTTTGCCAGAAATTTATTGTATCTTTCATTTGCAACGTGCTTTTCGAGTCATATGCAAAGATAGCACCTCCAATTTTGATCAATTATTAGCTAAAGCATAATCAGCCTCTATTCACCAGAGGAGTTTACAACTGCTCTTAATCGATGTTTATAAAACTGTCAATAACTTGAATCCAACATTAATGGACGGTGATTTTTGTTACTAGTAACCTAAAATATGAACTTCAAACAATCAGCGACATTATTTTGTCCAGTGCAAGAACAACAACTTATGGCACAGAGACCATTAGATTTATTGGCAAAAAATATGACAAAGGCTACCTACTGAAATCAAAGAGTCCCAATCACTTTATATTTTTGAATGAAACATAAAATCTTTAGAAAACTTCGAGTGCAGCTGTAGATTGTGTAAAACATTTAGTGTACATTTAGGCTTTTTATAAATAATTACGTTTCATTTTTGTTGTCAATAGCTGGCTTAAGTTGGCTTAATGCTAGATCTCGTTAAGAACTGTGAATATACTATTCATTATTATTATTATGTCAATGATCCTGATGATTTAAGATGGAACGACCGTTATATTGATATCATTTCATTACATCTTATGATCATATCCATCATTTGCCTTTTTAGGAATTCAGCTTACACCAAGGCGACGAGTCACTATCAAAAGAGGAAGTGAGATTTATGTGTTGTGCAGAAGTGAAAGGAAAACATCACGTTTCACTTGGTTTGTTGATGGTCACATGATTACGTCACCGTACAAAGTAGCTACAGATGGGAGATCTGGGGAAAGCGTATTACTTCTGACGTCACACGATTTTAGCGGCGAGTTTGCCTACATCACTTGCTTTGTACCACCCTTCACACCAAAGCGGGTTAAAGTGAATTTGGCTACGGGTGAGTATTTGGGTTATCCTGCTAACAGTGTCCTGAACTTACCAGCAAATATCTCCAAAACTTTTCAAGACTGTTATTCACAATCAGATATGCCATTATCAACTTATTTCAGTTGCTAAAACCAGTCTTTAGAAGCATTTCTGATGCTAGACTCAATACCTCCCCCAGTCTACCTGACGCTGTACCGTGTGGTGTTCCACGATAGCTATTTTTTCCCAAAACTCCATACTTCCGCTTCTGTTTTCTGATGTATTTAGTTCAATTCAGCTCCAAAATTGCTCCTTGTTTCGTTCAATTAGCAACAATGGCGAGTGCAGTACATTCCTATCTCTATAAGCACAACATTGTAATAGCCAGATCTGATTGGATTTAATTGTCGTTTTTTGCTGCACTTGTTGCTGCAACTGTGTTTTTACATCCAAATGAGTTTCATTTTCAATGATGACAGAGAATGTACTCACTGAAATAGAAATTTATTACATCAAAGTGATACTTTTCAGCATCAGATGTTCCAGCTGGATTTCCAGTTTTCAGTTCAAAACACCAAGTTATCGGAGCTAAACCTGGCGACAAAGTGAAGTTACATTGCAAGGTCGAAGGCCGTTCCCCAAAAACCATCACGTGGTTTAAGTTCCGTACTCTTATTGGACAAAACGCAAACCACTCGTATGTTACTCCAGATGGTACACTTATCATATCGAAGGCTGAGAAATCGGATACCGGGTCATACAGGTGTATGGTTGTCAATGATGTTGGCGCTGGTCTGTCTCCGAATCCCGTAAAATTAGTCGTGAATTCAGGTAGTGTTTTTAGGCCAAAATACTGACTTTCTAAGATAAATGGATTCCAAGCCTTTCTTCTGATTTTAACTCAAGAAATTAATTTAGGAAGCTTACGAACTGTCAGACATAAATATTATGTAGCTAATATTTTGCTAGAATTTTTTACATAAGCTCAAAAAATAAGTTTGAAAATTGTCAACTTCTTTAACTTTTCAGAGTTGAAAACATCAAATCCAATCAACGGCGGCTGGTGTGAGCCTCAGCGTTCAGAAAACTGCGACGTGAGTTGCATTGATGGCGTTCAGGTTGTCAAGCGTAAGTGTTCCTGCCCGAGACCGGTCCATGGTGGTACACCATGTGTAGGCTCGTCTGAAGTAGCTGTGGAGTGTAACTTTGCTGGCTGTCCAAGAGGTATGAACCTTGACTGAATTAGAATAAAGAGTTTGCACTTTCAGCCTTTTGAGAAACCTGGCCTTTGAAAGTGAAGGAATACGTCAATTTGTGTAGTACGCTATTCTAATTCAACTTATAGGCATTTTGCCCTAAAAATTAATATGAAATTAAGCCTGATTGGTCCGTCTGGTACAATAACAACGTGTTTTGTTGCAGTTGCATAAAGACGTATGAAAACCCCCTCGCTATGGTAAAAAAATTTTTTGTGAAGTCATAACTTCTGCATGATTCATGAAATTGTTTTCTATTAAATTCCTGCGCCATTTCACGTATGTAACTTGTTTCGTGTTGCAGACGTAACATTGGCTGGGGAGATATCAGTTGGTACAATGACAAATGACGATGTGACCCAAGGCTCTTGTTTGCATATCGGAGTAGTGAAAAATGATGAAAGTTGCAGCAAAGATATGTGCAAGACAGTGTCTACGATGACGACTAGGGATATCAAAATCTATGAACGCAATGGGAAAGACAACTACCTCCTATATTCCATGGTTCTAAAAGATGTCATTGGGAGTTTTGAAATTGGGTCTCTTATTCAGTTGGGACATTGCGATGAATACAGATCTGCAAACAAAATACTCAAGAAAGATAGCAAAACAGATTCAACGATTTTCTCTGAGTTTTTCAGTGTTCAGCAGAATTGTACATACATCCAGCTAAACATGAAAGCAAATTTTGAAGAGAAGCTTCAATCGTTTCGGGGCGTTTTGAGCCTTAGGCCATCCTTGAAAGCAATTCCAGATCACTCCTGTTTGCATATTTCAATATGGTATGATGTTTCTTGTCATGGTCCTTTCGACTGCGTTCCGTTGATGACAACAACATCGAAGTCTTTCAGATATCAAGGCAACAGTATCCTTTACAATGCTATAATACCTAAGTGGCTGGATGTAGGCGATTACCTAGTGCAAGCAACTCTACAAGTTGACCGTTGTGCTGACAATGGAGATTCCAAGGTCGGTGACTTCATGACCTTGAAGAAGCAACGCATATTTATTACAGAGTCATCAAATGATTACGAGGTTGACTTAACACTTGACAAAAGGAGGCCTGAGGGTAGAAGTAAAGGTTAGTTTATTTGAGCCGTTATTGCCTGCCACTACTTTTCCATTTGAATTTTCCTATTTTTCGTTTTGCACTTTATATCTTTCTATTTCTTTTTCCCTCAATCATTCACTGTCTGCGGCAGGAGCATGGGATCATGTTATGACGAGGAGGCCTAACGAAAAGGGGCCTCATTTTAGTACTTTTCATAAAGAATAATACTGGAAGAAATTGCAGGTCCCATGTCCCTAGGAGCTCAGAATGCTACTCTGCCGGTTCTCAGAACGCCTAGCACTGAAGGTATGCTGAGAGAATGCTTGCATGTAGCATGTCTTAAAATAGTTAAACCCACATCTAACCAAAGCTTATCAAATGGCACCCCTTCAAAAACATTTCTGTTTCTGTTTTGCTTAACTGGATGTCTTTTCTGCAGATGTGTGGGTCAGTGGAACGGTCTCTTTGCCGGGCTACTCTAAATATGAAATCGAGGCAAGGTCGTGTCTCACAATAAAAATCCGCGAAATTTACAAGTGCAACGAATCCGAAGGATGCCGAAATCCATACGTTGCTGAAAGGAGAGCACTGAGCCTCGGTTACGTTGCTGCATCTCAGTTTTCATACGATGTTAAATTCAGTGATGTCAAGGGGCGTAAATTTGTCGTGAGTGGAATTCTAAATCTTGGCTGGTGTAAACACTTTGTGAAAGGCAAAAGGAGACTCAAGAAGGGAGACTATCAAACAGCCGAGTCAACTGTCGCATCTCTGAGTGAACACCAAAGCCAAATTAATATTCCATTGAAAATGGAAGAATTCCCAGCTTCTAAAGGTAATATAAATACTTTATTTCTTCTTATGTACCGTATTTCCTTCTTTGAAAATTGATGCGGCATTTATCGGCAGGAGGAATATTATAGACAGTCCAGTAAATAAGTAATCCAATAATTAGACTGAGAGACTTTCTCGACAGAGCAAACATTCAACTGAACGACCAGTTGTCTGGATATCGCGTTCAGTGTGACACACGGGAGTTGCAACTAAGAACTGTCCTGCTCTTCAAGACCAAACTGAACAACTAGATGATTTATAACGAAAACACTTGGAGTTTTTTATTACATCAAAAAGGTTTTTAGGCTTTCCACAATGAGAAAGTGGGCCTTGATTTTTTTTCATGTACGTTAGGATACTTTGGACAGAACGCTCTTTAAACTTTGTTTTCGTTGCACTCTGTGCAGTTTTTTCTTATAAAGCGCCCCTGTGGCATTTGCGGTGTATATTAGAGGGCTGCGTATATAAGAGAGGTGTCGCTGTAATGCAACGAAACTACCTTCTGAGATTCTTCATCTATCAACTTACTTGCTTGCATATTACAGTAACGATTATAAATTCACCTTATTTGAAGTTGTTTTAACCGAAACCTGTTGCTATATTTGTAGGTAAAAAAGAATACCTTATAAATGGAGAGCTCAAACTGGAATCGATTACACCTGACATGCTCAAGAACTCCTGCTTAAAAGTCATCCTTGCAACTGAGAAATGCCTGGCTGGTGAAGAATGCAACAAGAAACCTTTCAAAACAGAAGTATTCGAAAACCTACAATTCTCACCAAGACAGACCATTCATTTTAAAATACATTACAAGAAAGTTTCAAATATAAATAGCGTGTATCTGTTTGTGATATTTAATAATGGCTGGTGCAGCAAAGGAGTAGAAGATTGGAAGTCAATACAGGGTGCTGATCTTATTGGCGATTTCGCAGTGAAAACTGAAGGAGATATTGGAACTTTGGTGTTGAAAAAACAGAAGGATATTCGCTTTATTGAAGGACCATTTGCACGTGCTGAGATTGGGCAAGGTTAGTATTTTTCAGCCAAAATGTAGTGACTGATGTGATCATTCTGCATGGAACGGGAAATCAACAGCGGTAATCAAATGTGCATTATTTTATAGTTCTGCTAGTATTCAATGGGAAGTTAAATCCACTACCAGTATTCATTGATAACATTATAATAATCAGGAAAGTTAAATTTTTCAATTCGAGCTTTCGTTTTCTAAAACAAAGTACAACTTGGGTATTTGTATAGTGTTTGAAAGGCAGACTAAGTTTATTCAAGCTTTCAACTATTTTAATGATTCTAAACCATACACAAAGCTTAAATATGTTCTAAAATGTTTGCTTTTTTCAAAGCCATTTTTAAATTTTGTACCAAAAAAAGAGTGTTTACACATAGCTTTCTGAACACAATAAAAATTACTGTAGTTTTGATCTGAAACAATCTTTATCGTGTTGTTAGTTGGTTTTTCCTTTTGTAAGGGCTGGAAGTCAACCTTTAGGCTACGTTATGTATGGATAATTCAAATCTTAGGGATATTTTCCCTGTGAAAGGAAGCTTTCTCATATCATCCTAGTGCATAACAGTTTTGGCTTTCTTTGCAGATTCCATTATCGTCAAAGGGAATATTGTGTTGCCATTAAACTATCCTAGTTCACAAATTGAAGAGTCATCCTGCCTAATCGTAACTGTCCGAGATTCCAGAACATGTGAAAAAAATAAAATCTGCCCAGATTCACCTATTGCTAAAAATATCTTCAAAAACATTGGTATTACGTCAAAAAACACAATTGCATATGAACTTACCGTCAGTCCCAAACTGAAGCCAAACATCGACTACCTGTTTGAAGCTGTCCTTAACAAGGGATGGTGCTCTGAAGGTTCAACAAACAGAAAGTGGATACAGGATGGTGATCTCTTCAATACGGTCGACGCTCGATTCGAAAACACTGATGTCACGGCTGTACTTCAAAATATTGTTCTCAAAGTTTTCAGGGACTACGATAAAGAAAAAGGTAACTTGGATTAATGCTATGTTTCGTTTATACTTCTATCTAATTATACTGTCTACTTCAACAAACTGTTGTGTAGCATTCACACAGTAGGAACATACATACATTGGAATGGAATCATTATCAGAATAGAAAAGACTTGGTAAGAGTTATTAAACCAGTAAAGGTTTATACCTACATTTCAGTCTACATTCCAAAGTAGGTGAATAAATCACCAGATCTCAAACTGGTTCTAAAACAATGTGAAAGCAGTAAGGAAATCAATAATTTTACCTCACAACTCTTGCTCATACTTCAATAGCTTTCAGTTACAGATCTCCAATAATCTACTAATTTTTCAACATTCAAGTCTACAATTTTTTTCAATGTAATACAGAAAGTTAATAAATGTTATATCCTTCTCTTTTTCACAATTTATAATAGAACACAGAAATTTTGAATTTTTGGAGAAATTGTGCACCTTTTCGCAGAAGGTCTGCATTTTTTAAAAAAATAACAAAAATTTTACTAAATGAATTTATAGCAATTTATTTTCAACGCTGTTTTTCCTAAATATTTGATGATATTCGTAGAAAAATGCATTCTTCGATGTCCCAAAATTCTTGATCCAGTTTGTGCAAGTGACAACAAAACTTATAATAGTTTATGCGATATGGAAACTGAGTCTTGTCTGCGTGGCTCAAGTCTTGAGATGGTTCACAAAGGAGAATGTGGTAAGTGAAAACATGCGAATATTTTTCTGTAATTTTGTAAGTTGCTGAATAACTGTTTGATAAACATGAAAAATAGGATGCATATACAAAAGCAGTTACTTATGTCGAGTTCCGGTCTTTTGAGAAAAATTTATTTGATTCTATTTTATTTTACAGCCTTTTGTATAGAGCTGCGTTAACGCTGCATGTTCCTTTTTCAAGATAATTTCAAAATGGCTTTTAAAACCTTGTTCTTTACCGAGGGAAATCGAGGACATGTTGGCTAATTAAAAACAAATTTCAATTTTAGAAAAATGCAGAAGAAACTGTTCTCGAATCATCGAGCCGATCTGTGCAAGAAATGGCAAAACCTATGACAACATATGCGTGATGAAGCGAGAGGCATGCTTTAACAACGTCTACTTAACATTCAGACACAATGGAATATGCGGTAAGTCAGATAACATGCACCATATTCGACTAAATTGTGATATACAATTTTCTGTAAAATTTATTGCAACATTGAATCTTTAACCGTTTTATAAAGACAAAATATTAGGGTCGAATAGTGCTAGCCTTATAAGTTCTTGCTCTTGCGTGAGTGTCAAAAAAACAGTAGACCAATAGTTGCAAGTTACAAAAAATGGAACTTAGAGAAAGAAGAAAAGATTTGGATCAAAAAGAGGCTAAATCTGGAGAAGAGGCTAGAGAAAATGACATGTCTCTGTGTGAAGAACAAGTGCTAAAATTGAGATACTCTAAACGCGATCCTAACCCGTACATGCTTGCCTTCACCCTTGAGCCATTTGTTTGACATCGTAGTATTCAACACAATATTTGTAAGGCTCTGTAAAATATCTTATCTGAAAACAGCACCAAATATAAGAAACACAACTTTTCGTCCGACATTATTTTATTGCTGCTTTCCTCGAAAGTGCCAACAGTAAAAATGCAACCCGGAAAATACAGTCATTTGCTTCTCGTTGTCCAATTTCCTCGTTCGTGTGTTTTCTCTTTGCTATATTCCCTGCATTCTGCAATTGGGGATGTATAACTGGTGCCTTTTTGTTAAGTCTCTGCTATCTAATAAGGCTTAATTTGTATTGTACGTTGCAGGATCTGTTACAATGAGAGGCGAAGTGAGATTCCCAGCTGATGGCTCAATTCCCCAGGTTCCGGCTGGATCTTGTATGATAATAAGAACTCGAAAATCCGTTTACTGCGATTTCCCAGAAACCTGTCCGGACTTTGAACTTGCGGAAGTCGTTAAAAGAAACATCACTGTTCCGTCCAATCGCAGAATCCCGTACGAAGTGATTATGAATCCAAGACCAAAATCAAGTGTGTATCTTATCGAAGTCGTGTTAAACAGAGGATGGTGCTCTGCAGATTCATATAATTCTCAGTGGATTCGAAACGATGACTTTTTCAACTACAGAGAACAACCTTTCGCTGTCAGGGGAGGTGAACCAATTTTCAAGGATGTTAAAGTTAAAAAGCTGACAAAACTGAAAGAAATTGAAGGTAGTGTTTCAGTTAAATTACTGTTTTGCATTGGTTTCTTGTACCAAAATTTTTACAGTTAAATTCCGCTCTGTCGTACCCCTGATTCTTTAAGTCAGACTAAATATCTATTCCAATCGGATTTCCCTACCTCATTCAAGTGAAAATTCGTACCAGATCACATCCTTATCTCTAGAAGGTTCTTATTAACCGGATTCAACCTTATCTTCTAATTTCCGATCTGCGAGTGTACTTCTAATAACCGTTGAAGCACTTTATTCACTTCTCTGAAGTTTCTTTGTCACTAGAGAAAACCCGACGTTTGAAGTACGCTTTTTTATGTTTCGTGACGAGAAGCTATACTCTGCGCAAGCCTTCTATTTTGAGAAAATTTATTATCAAAAGCATTATTCTTGTAATTTTTCTTGGAAACGATGTTATTTCTTCCAAACTTTTATTTCAGACAAAATGCCAAGTGGCCTTATTGATCCATGCAAGATTTATAAATGCCCTTTCTATGCAAAATGCCAAGTGGAATTTGGTGAAGGGAGATGCACCTGTCCTTTAGCTTGTCCCGCCACAACAAAGCCAGTCTGCGGAAGTGACGATAAGACTTATGACAGCGAGTGTTCGCTGCAAAGTGAATCTTGCATTCTGAAGAAGCTTCTTACAGTGAAATACACTGGTCCTTGCAGTAAGTACCCATGATGCTTTTTGCCTATGCTCCGCCACATTTCTTCACTACTCAAGCTTATGTAAAAGTAAACAGGCCTAGCATTTTCTGCAACACATTATTGTAGAACGAGTTCAAGTTTATTTCCTTATAGTTTAAAGATTATTAAGTGATTATAAAGTAATAAATTCAGACATCATTCTAATATTCTAGGCGTCGCATGTAAATTCATGACTAGAGATGTCTACATAGCACACTGCTTTGGACATACAATTTAACGTCTACATATTTTTCGTCAACGTTGTCATGTTCTAAATACGAGAACTTACTACTTTCCATTAATACTGTAATGTTGACTGCGTTAACGTGACGTTTACACTACTTTCGTAAGCATGACATTATTCTTATACAGAAGACCCGACACTCACAATAACTGGAGATGTTTTAGTAGCCAACATTATACCGACTGTTCCAGAAGAATCCTGTCTCATTATAAGCATTCGGAAAGATGCAAAATGCTCCAACACGAAACAAAATTGTGACACTAAAACAATTAAACGGATCGTACAAAAGTTTGTCACGATTCCACCCAGCAACCGCATATACTTTCAGATGAACCTCAACCCGAGGCCTCAAGCTGGGAACTACATAATCCATGCTGTATTCAATCGAGGCTGGTGTCCTAAATTATTCGATACAGAAACTATAAGAATTGGTGACTATTCTAATGACAAGGGGAAAAAATTTGAGATCCCAGTATCCGGTAGCTTACAGTTGGACATTGTCATTTCGGCGTACATAAATGACGGTAACGACATTATGAACTTCTGTGTACATTTTGGATATGACAAGCAATTAAGGTTTTGGCTCAATCTTAAAGACTCATTGTTAAAAATAGGCCTTTGCGAGCGTGGCGACGGTCCAAACAATGGCAGTAATTGATTTTAGACAGTCTAAAAATGCATTATGGAATGCTTATGTAGCGCAATGGCTCATTGTTAGCAATGAGTCTTTAACAATGCTCCAATTCTCTGTTCCGGGCAATTTCTCATCTTCACATTTGCCAAAAACGGATCATAGAATTGGAATCTTCAAGTTGAAATTGGTCTGTTGTAGACAGAATAAGCTTGAAAATTAAGAACAATTTAGGATACCACCGGAGGAGATCGACTATATGGTGTTCTATGTTTTCTTTTGAGCTAATAGCCCCGTGGAGTACTGCGTTTATCAGAATTTTAGGCAGGATCTGCAATCCATTCGTAAGACTTGAAAAAAGAAAAAAGTATTGTATAATTATTGAATTCCACTTTTGTGATGGTGGGAATTGGCTGTTGTGCGGCACTACCAGGTCAAATCAAGCAACTGCGTGTGAGTTATGTGTTCTTTTCTCTTGCTGCGTCAGCTACTGATTGCATTCAAAGCATTACATCTTCTTTTCTAGTTGACAGAAATTCTGTGCTAGTTAAAGGTGAGGTCACTCTTGACAAAAACGAGCAAGATATTCCAAATGGATCCTGCCTTTCTATCAGTTTACATGAAAATCTTTCTTGCAAAAGAGTTGAGAATTGCAGCGAACAGCCTCTAATGCGATTCTATGTTAAGGGACTCGACAAACTGCCTTCCGACAAGATACCTTATGAAGCGACCATCAAACCAAGGCCTAAGCCTGGAAGCTATATTCTAAGTGTGGTATTGAACCGAGGCTGGTGTTCGGAGGGATCGAGTGAATGGATTCGAGACGGTGACCTCTTTTTGAACGAAGGGCAAAAGTTAGAGATTGGAGCAGCTGGAAGCGTCTATAAAGATGTTTCGATCACCAGATACTACCAAGGTCAATAATTAGTTATTTGTTGTTCAAGTTCCATAGTTTGATGGTTTTAGCACAGTATTATAAAGCCTCCATGTCAAAATTCTTCATCAATTCAACAAGTAGTTTGAGCTGCCGCTTTCTGTCATTTGAACTTTAACTCTGATTATGGTAATTGACAGACAAAAAAAATGTTAGCATATGGTAGGTTCCACCTGAAATCACTGAAGACTAATGCCTGAATTTGCCAGCAATTTTGGCTTTTTCACAGTGTGGTGCTATTTGAGTAGGCGAGCAATTTCGCAGATTCTCGCAAATAAACCAGGTAATGTTACACTATGTGAATCATTGCTGTGCTGTGTTTTCTTTTTGAATTTCAAGTCCATCATTTGTGTCCAATGTCTTAGCTTTTAATTGACTAAGCTTTTACTAGACGTTCTTCCACTCAGTTTAATTTGTTCAAACCATAATCCAAACATGATTTCCTTTTCATGACCGTAGGACTGCCTTGCCCAATAAAAGACGGACGAAAGATTGCTGATGGTGAAGATGTAAACAATAATGGACATGGGTGCCAGGGGTGCCAGTGCAAAAATGGAACAATTGTGTGCAAATCTGTTGTCTGCCCGGTTACTAAATGTGACGATGGGCACTTTTCGATAGAAGACGGAGATTGCTGCCCTGTTTGCATCAGAAACCTTCAATGTAAAAAGAAAGCAAAATCCTACTCAATTGGCCAGAAACATTTCAATCGGAAAGCGGGATATTGCGAAACATGCACATGCAATGTAACTGGGACTTTTACCTGCAAAAGAGAAACATGTCCAGCTCCAAGCTGCCGACGAGCATTTTTGATTAGCAGCTCTTGCTGCCCTGTTTGTCCGTCAGACATCAAGTGCAAGGACCGACAGACTGGTAAGATTTGTCGGGTGACAGAAATATGCGTTCAGGGATGATCCCACAAGATATGATTGCCCTCCCCCTATTTTGCCGCGAGTACCAGCTTTGATATTAGGCAGGGTTTTAGTACCTGAAGTAGGGGTAATAGTATTTTCCTGAACGATAATTTGTGTAGATAAAACGTGTAGATATAATGCTTTTTCCTTATCGCTTTTGTGCACGTTGGAACTAATAAAATGGTTCCTATCAAACAACTAATTGCTATAAACATGGTTTTACTCTGCAACCTTTTTTCTAGTTTGCGTGTTATTCTAACAAATATGTACTATTTTTTCCTTAGCCATGCTTTATAAGGCGGGTGAGACTTGGCTCGGAGGTAAGGCCAACAGTTGCTCCAAATGCAAGTGTGTTGTGAAGCCAGAAAGCAGTGCAATTGGTTATATTGAATGCACCAAGCCAAGTTGTCCGAAGCTCAATTGTGTACAGCAAGTCTTTCCAAAGGGTATGTGTTTTAGTTAGTTTTGTTTACCCTAATGTTTCGTCCACTTCTGCTTTCGAGGGAAACATCATTTGAAGTTTTTGCTATTTACAACATATTTCCAGCCATTTGAATTAAAGAGGAGAGGATTTATTCTTCAATCAATGTAGATGGTTTCATTAAGTCTTTTTGATGCTAAATTTTCATAACCTAATTTTCAGGGTACTGCTGTCCAGTCTGTCTTAAAGAAAATGCAAATGGTCCGTTCAAGGAAGAGGATGTCAGTTACCTCAAGGCTCTCATATTCAACGAAGTAGTTTCCTCAGAAATATCATGCTCCGACCCAGCTACAGGGGCAATTTTCAATGAAGGCGAACGATGGAGGTACAGGTGCATGAATTATGAATGCTCAAGGTCAGGAATCCAGTCATTGCCGGTCAAATGTCCATACTTGACATGTCCAAAAGCCTATCAAGTGAAAAAGTTTGGTGAATGTTGCGCGACCTGTAGCCCAGAATGTAAGTACAACGTTGAAAATTCAGATGAAGACAAAGAAGCATGCAGTTTTAAAGAAAAAATACATTTCATGCATGTTCCTGGGATATATAGGGAATTCTTTTTGAAAAAATAACCGTTGTTGTTGAAGAAACATTGTCATCTTTGTTACTCAGTCTTCTCATTTACCTAGTGATTGCATTAAGGGTAAGACTCGTAAGAGATTAAGTGTGAATTGTCACTTAAACCCTTTTTATTCTGCACACGAAAGTTTGTACAGCACAGTCTATGCGGCATTGAGGACTATCAAACTGGCAGATAAACAGTATATAAATAGTCTTTAGCTCAGTGTCATTAGTCGCCATTGTGTAACTTCTAGACCCTTGAATTTTAGGCCTCCCAAAGCTTCTTTGTACAAGCGAAGCAATTATCTTAGTGGTGCCCAAAACATTTTTGCCGCATACAAAGGCAACTGAACTTGTTTTTGGCAATGGTGACTGCGTTGCAAGGGGTAATTCCACTCACTTGGTGCTAAAGGCCGGATTGCACAATTGTGGAACGCGGCAGGACAGTGGTAATGGGATGTTCTTCAATTATACTAACCTAGCGTATACCCGCGAGGACAAAAATGCGGTTATCTCGCGTGTTCGACTGGTGAAGATTCCAGTCGCGTGTACGCTTCCAGCACAAACAGCCAGTGTCATGTCGAGGCAGTTTATGAAGAGAAACCGTCCTGCGTCTGTTGTTAATCCCATACCAGAAGATACCGGGCCAATTGAAGCTTATGATATTTTCATGA
Organism: Rhopilema esculentum; assembly: GCF_013076305.1. Next base: position 4,154,788 of record NW_027019322.1, read on the forward strand.
AAGTCACAGATGAGAATGGAGTTGAGAAAGCTCCGGGAAAGGCAATTGAGTTTGACAGCCCCGAACGAGTTTACATAGAGATAGATGGAAGCGGGCTCAAAGAGAACAATCTCACTGTCAGGGCAGACTATTGCTACCTAACGCCAACCCCAGGACCAAAGAGCGAAGTTAACTATACTATCATCAAAGACGGGTAAGATTCCCATCTACCTTCTATTGTATATACATTCAGTACAAACCTTAATTTCCTAATAATACCTGATGTATAGGTACTTCAGTATCTCATTTTGATCTGCATCTCTAAGACCTTTTTTTTAAAAGAAGGCTATTTTTCTCTGTTTCCTTTCAACCAAAGAAGGCATATAACAAATACATGATGACCATGGGATATTTTCCTAATATTGTGTTTTGCCTTGAGGTAATTTAAAACTTGATTTCCATAAACTTCCATTGGAATCGTTAAAGCTTTTCTCCCCACTCCTACCTCATTCGTGTAATTCGTAAAATTCGAACCGAATTTCTAATTCGAACCAGTTCTCTTTTGCAATATCTTCCCTGCATTTGGACGTCACTTTGTCGCTAATTCATTGAGGTTATTTCATTTTTCAGTTGTGCTGTTGATCCTACCGTCGTGTTCCAAGAAACCACTGGAACCGGTCAGAGGTTCTCCTTTAGGTCACTCGTGTTTGCCAACCCAAAAATGCCGGGATTCTATCTACATTGTGACAGCGTCACATGCCCAGTTGGCGATGTCAAGTGTAGAAAAGGCTGTCGCCAAAGAAGAGCATTAGCTTCACAAAAGGATGAGTTAAAGTTTATCATGCGCAAGAAGAAGACTGATCATAAAAGAGTCATGAAACTCACCTTACATGTGATGGTGGGCTGATTTGCGTGTTTCTTTAGTGACTATTGTTAAGAATACACTGTACCTACTGCTTTAGAGCTTTTTAATATTCGGAAGATAGTTTTTATGCTTCAGTAGAACTGAAATAGTTAAGTCATAAATAAGGCTAGTTAGCGATAGCGAAATACCTCTGTTTAAGGAGGTTTGGGTAGATTACGAGGGGTAAGAAAGGTTTGGGTACTATGACCTCTAGATTCTTATGTAAAAAGTGCAACACTCTTGGTGTTTGGAAGGTCTGAGACGCCTAAAGCTTGCTTTAATTCCTTTAGAAAGATAAGAAAAAGGAATTCTATTAAGAGAGTAATCCTACTAAGAACTGTTTGGAAGCCATTGCTTCTACGGAAGAATATTACGGGCAAAAAGGTATACACCACTAGAATCCGTTGCTTTTACATAAAGGCTTGCAATGTGCTTTTCCTGAAAGGTCCATCTTTGGCATTTTAAACTATTCATTTTGCCATATCCGTTATCATTACTTCAAATTTTTAGCTTTATGGTATTAGAAATTATTTAATCTTCACAATGTTTCGTTATCTTAATATCACGTCGTCTAGCCCTAAAGAAACCTTGCATCATTGCGAACAAAACGTTCCTTTGTGTTCACGTGTTTCTTAAAGGCCCAAACATAATGCTGCAACAGCCTTGGATCATGTTGTTGCGCAAAATTAGAGCAATAAATCGATCCATATTTCGCTGAAGATTCTTACAGCATTTTGATTTAAACAAGAATGAATAGAAATCCAAAAGATGTTTCTTTGAGAGACCTTTCGCTCGTTTGGTTTTATCAACCTATTTTGCAGCTGCACATAGAGTTACTACAAAAGCTGTTGCATTGAAATATGTCCATTGAATATCGACTCCTTTTCTAATATATCTAATACCGTAATAAAAGTTCTTCATACGTAATGATAACCACGTTTGTTAGCATTCATATTCGAATTCTTTGTATTTATATCAGCGATAATATTTTTATGTAGCAATCAAATCAGTAGACTTCTGTCCGAGTTCCAAGAATACTTGTAGTTAATGAAAGATTCTTGAAAAAAACTGCGTCTTTCAAAACTGATTTTGAAAGCCTTTTCTGTCAGCTTGTCCTTAATGCTCGCTGTGCTAGAGACCGCAATTGAGCTTGTGAGACCGTTATAATCAGAATTGCTAGAAAAGAATTGAGCATTTCCAAAGTTTCCGTCTCAAGTTACAATAATCATAGACTTTTCCAAAATTATTTCAAAGTTAAGTACCAACATTTGTATTAATTGAAAGTGCTGATGAAGAGCGTACGAAACAACCGAAAATAAGTTATAGAGTAAAATTGCATGTATCTTTAAGCGTTTATCGGCAGATATTCCCAAAAACAAGATAAAACAATACAATTTTATTATTTTGTATTGATATAAGCAAGGCCTTGGCAAACTTGGGGGAGGACAATATTATACTTTTCAATCTTCCAAACATTACGTTTTCAGCTCCTTAAGAGGACATTAACCTATCTATTTCTCCAAATAGAGACCCATGAAGTCTTGACGGGACAGGTTGGTTGCCAGGCTGGGACAGGTTGGTTGCCAACTGAAATTTAAGGGACCTCCTGTAGCCATTTTGGGTCCCCCTTGTGTATATATTCTTCTGCAGTGGGAATTATCAAGAAAATATTTTGGCTAAAAAAATGTATGAAAATTCAGACAGAAAAACTTTCACAACTGACCTTCCATGCCATTTCCGCAATGAGATAGAAGCAAAAAGGCACTAGAATAGGGTTGACTATGGAAAATTGATTGTTTTAACGAAATGTTTTCCAACGACTCACAACAATTTTAGCGCATTTTCAGTGTAGTGAAGCGAGTAGAGTTCAGAGGAAGCATAACTCAAGAATATGTAGCAACTTTTTAGTGTTTTTAAAACAAAATTTAAAAATTTGGCCCTTTTAGTCTATGCAGTTACAGGAGGAATCTTGCATTTGTCTGTCGAGTTTATGCAGTTGGAAAAGAAGGTGTCTGCATTGTTTATCTTGGCCAAGTATTACAGAAAAATTTTGAATTTTATTATCATATGATTTACTTTAAATACATTATTCTTGAAATTTTCTGTTTCTTATTTAGACCCTTATGTGGCATGAGCAGGAAAATCGGGATTCTTTAGACTTGATTATTTGACTTGATTATCTGATGAAAAATAACAAGCATTCGTCTGTGTAGTGGTTTGGATAAAGTATGAAAATATGAGTCATTCTATCAAATTGAAATTTGTTTGTAAAATATTAGCTCTGTTATCAATGCCCAAACAAAAAAATTTGCCCTCCTTTCGGTCCGCAATTTACAATACGACATTCGTTTACACATTCGGAGAGTTTTGGTTTGGTGTAGTCAAAGTAGATTTGTAATGCAATAACCAATTACAAAAAAATAAAGCCACACTATTGAACTTTGTTTCAGTTGCTAAAGAATCCTAAGAAAGTCCTCCATTTTCAGAAAACATATTGGTTGTGACAGTGAACACACTTAAACCCAAAAGTAGACATTCAAGAAACTTGACGAACATTCAAAGCAAAAACTCTTTTTTCTAGAGAACAAACTCAATAACAGAAAAAACTCAAAACAAAACATATATTAGTATATTATTAAGCCATACCCACCTGCAATATTTTTCAATTTCCCGCAACATTTTCAGAGAAACAGATCAAAATCGACACAGCACTCGAAGCACACATTCAACTGGAAAACTACCTAAAACTTGCATATTTGTACTCGAATAACTTTTTCAAATGTGAATAGAATTTGACTAAACTTCACAAAACATCATTAAATAGCCTACCACACATGTTTCTGGAGGTCTTTTGAATCTCTGACATTCTGGGGCAAAGCTCCGGAATTGACTCCCATACTGAAGCCTTATAAACAGGTAACAACATCCCGTTGTACTCGAATAACTTTTTCAAATGCGATCAGAATCTTTTTTCATATGAATTCAGCTTTATCTGAATCATGCACGTGAAATCAGTGACCGAGATCACAAGGAATTAGACAAAACCTTTTGAAAGGTGATTTAACACATGTTGGTTCTCTCATCAGAAAGCGAGTATTTGAGAGTAAAAAGGAAAGGTAATATTTGTGATAAAATAGAACAGGGTTCAGTTGAACACAATTTTATCTATTTAATGACTACTTCGCAATATATGCAATGTACGTTCTTTTTCTAACGTTATTTACATTATCATTTAAATGAAAGTTGACGAAACAACAATTATTATTTATTTAATATACTTTTACAATGGCTACCGACCTCTCTCTATCTTCCCCTTAACTAGCAAATACAAATCAATTTCACTTCTTTTTTCTAACTTCTAACAAAAATTTGAGCTGAAATTCCATTCAATCAACAGCCGATCAGATAATTCAAAAACTTGAGATAATATTATCAACTTTGTGTGTGTTTATGCAAAACTCGAACTATAGTTAGATAATATCAAGGTTTGTAGCCCGGCAATAAAGCGGCGAACGTTTCTTAGCTGAAAGTTTTTTTGCTAATCATCTGCTGCGGGGCTAATTTTCTTTATTGATATTTCTTTTAAATAAAAAAGGGTAGAAATGGGATGCCACATAAAGATGCTTCTATGGCAAACAAGTTTTTAGATGCTTCTATAGACACATAAAGATGTTTCTAATATCTAAATAACAGGGCTCAAATGTAAGGTGCTCTAAGGGGCGCAATAAACACTACGTTTTATCAAATGTGTACTTCAACATTGACCTTGTACGCGTTTTAAGGCTTCAAGGTAAACAGTGTTTGTTGGTCCGTCAGTAGAATACAGTCCTCATATTGCATCTTCATAGGTTATTTAGGTTATTTTATATTTTTTCATTAAAAAATATGTTAGTTGTTCCGGAACAAGGAAATTGTCAATAAAATCTGCTCTACTGTGCCCAAAGAGCCTGCATATCTCATGGAGATACTCCTTTATCTGACCAGTTATTGCAAAATTGTCTGTTGCCACTTTTCTTTTGATTAGAATCTTTTTCTTAATAGAGATAATTGACTGCCCAAAGGTTTCGCGCAATTTATATACAGATTCACCATTAGCCAAACCATGGTACACTCTGCTAGTCTGCTACATAGAATCATCAAAGCCGAAATTCGCTCAGACAATTCGTCGTTTGACAACGCAATGTCCTTACCACAGGCAGTCAATCTAGATATGATGCTGTTCCATTTTTCAAATACTCAATGAATTCGTCTACAAAAGCAGACGATGCCAAAAACTCTTCTGTCTTGTGGGACTGAACAAGTTCTGAATCTGAGTCTGTGTCACCGTCACTGCTATCTTCTAAAGCATCTTGATACGTTTTGTAGGTCGGATTTTTTGCCTTACTTTTAAAGAATGCTTTGCGAAGTTCATCAGCAGACAAGCAATTGCTGCCGTCGGAATCCCAGTCACAAACTAATTTTGTGTGCTTTTCGTTCCTCCTCTTGGACAAAAATTGCTGTAGCATTTCAAATGGTCTTAATGAATGATCAAGGATTTTCTTATCTACAAGGGAAATTTTTGCTTTTGCACTCCTTATGCTGCTCCAAAGCGCTGCTGTCTTAGAACCATGATCTTCTACATAGCACGCCCCTTCCAATGAACCTACAACTATCCAGTACCGTATAGCTGCCAGACATTCAGGAAACACAGTTATATCGGAGTTCGTTAATAAATTATAACCGTTTATGCAAGTGAACACCCCACAGCTCTAATCATTGTCTTGTTGCTGCAGGCCTACTGCACTTAGTTCTAAAAATTGCCATTGGCTTATTTCCTCTGTTTTATGTGCAAAGGTCAACGCTTTGCAGAGGTACACATTGATTGCAGTAAAGCCTGCTTTTTACTTCTCGCATTCCCCGCAAAATCGCAATGGGTTATAATTTTTTTCTTTTGGAGACATGGCAATAATGCTCCAATGGCCGTTTCTTGCAATCTCGTGATTAAAAGGAATTAAAACGATATCTGCGGTAAAAATTATGTCTTGATGTTGAATTGAATTAGATAATGTCCAGTTTCTCGCTTTTGTAATATTGCCAGAATGAATTGCGTCGGTAGCAGCTCGACATGACATTTGTCGACCACGCAAAATGCTAAATACCTAAGAAACGCGTGAATAGCATCACCATGGATGTTTCCATTACCTATGATTGATTTCAAGGATTCGAGAGGGAGATTGGCATTGGGCATCAAGCCTCAAAAAACATCTTCAAGGTGATCAACGCTGAGCAAGTTTAGAGCGATTTCCCATGGAAGTGTCGCTTTAGAAACTTCTTGTTGCAAAGCGTTATCATTTATGTACACTAACAAACGACAATTTTCTTTGCATTCCCTTCTTTGGTGGTGAGGGTTGGTTAAAACTGGTATTTGTTTGCTATCATCAAATTTAATTCCTTGTCCACACCTTGTCCTTGTCGAGAATAGCACAACTAATATTTTTACCAAGATGGGATAATGCAGCAGCAAGACGATATGAACCAGAATCACTACTGTGTTTACCTGGCAATAAATTTTTGATGCTGATTTTTTCATTTACCATGACAGGGGTATGCATAACGGTTGGATCATTGCTACCCCTTTCGATCAACAAGAGTAGTGCATCTGGCAGTGTTAAAATTGTTGGGGGGACGAGCGAGCGAAAGTCTTCAAATGAGTGAGGCAACCCTCCGTCCTGGATTCAGAGAGCATGCGTAATAATAACTTCGTTCTGTGCGCATGCTCTTTGATTCCATGACGGAGGGTTGCCTCACTTTTTAAAAAACTTTCTCTTGCTCGTCTCCCCAACAAAAAAAGCAAGTTCTGGTTTCTAATTGCAGTTGGTTTATGGGGCAAAAAGTGTTGAAAATATTTCGCTTTGTTGCATAATCCAATGTGTTTGGAATACAATCTTGCGATATAGGAATCAGTAAGACAACTTGTCCTTGGACATTGAAGTCACTTTTTCCCACATGCTCTACAAACACTGACTGCTAAAGTATTACAAATGAAATTTTTACCAATCTCGTGAAAAAAATTATCCAAGTCCTCTTCAAAACTCAATGCGTCATCGTGTTACTCTTTGGTCGCGATTCCTGAATTTTCTTACAATTATTTTCATATCTGTAGTAAATTTGAGAGAAGTGGAAGCTTCGTTGCAATTTTGTAGTTCATTGCGGAATTTTAAAAGTGACTTACAAACGTCTGTCTGGCATGATTCTTGTGACGGGAGAAGTTTGGAGAGCATTGAGCTACAAATGATATGAAAACCAATATGTTTTCTGAAAACCAATACGGAGAGACTTCCTCGGATTCTTTAGCAACTGAAACAAAGTTCAATATTGTGGCTTTAATTTTTGTAATTGGTTATTGCATTACAAATCTACTTTGGCTACACCAAACCAAAACCCTCCGAATGTGTAAACGAGAACGCGAATGTCTAATCGAATGTGTAAACGAATCAGGGGCGTAACTTGACCAAAAGGTTTGGGGGGGGGGTGAAAAGGATTTCTGCCCTGCGAAAATGAGTGGTGCCCTGCAGACCTCGTAGCAAAGATTTATCTATAGGTTACTAGTGAAAGCTTTACCAGTGTAAATTAGTCTTTACCAAGAACAAACTCCTAAGCAATAAAAAAAACTTGAAACTTCATTGCCTATTAAATATCTTTTTTTTACGTGAGCGTAAATAAAATGTCAAATTTGATTTTCCTTTGTAATAAAGCTTGTATTTCATGGCATATCAAGTTTAGTGAGGTAGGAGGACCCACCATGGTTGGGTCCGACGTGAAAATTTTTTTTGAAATTATACCTTGTAAAAGGGCTAAAAAGCATCTCCCAGACTAAAATTTAGCATAATACTATAATGCTAAAAAACTGATAATTTTTTATTTGAAAAATAGGGAGGGGGATGTCATGCCAAAACGCTAGCGATAGACGTTGGGGAAGGAAAGAAACGGTAACCTTTCGCTTCAGATTGCACATAGTTGTGAATGACAGAGCAATGTTGTTTTGATTGGGAGAATTTCATTTCCTAAACAGAATGTGCAGTTTCTTATCTCGAGAAGGCCATGTTTACACTTCCAAAATAAAAACATTGCAATGATACAAAAAGTGATTTACTGAATTAATGTAAATAAAAAAAATAATAGAAATACATGAATAAGTTAGCAATTAGATCAAACAAAATCGGCATGTCTTTTTATCTAACACTCTGTTAAAAAGTTATAGAAAAAAGGACCAAAAATTCTTATCTTGACCAAAGTGGGGGCCTTCAGCCCTCTATTCCCCCAGCGCCGTACCTGTCATGAAAATAATTTACAACTTAAATTAATTTGTGTGGAATCAACCTTGCCCTCATAAACTTATGCATCAATCACTGCATCAAGATTTTCGGTAAGGAATGCTTTCGCTCTGCTAATAACGGAGCTCTTCCTGATATAACTGTTCCGTTCTCTTAAATGCAATGTCAGGAAGGGAGGTTCATAACAATTATAATACTTCCATTTCAAAATTCGTAAACGGCCCTTTACGAACTTCAGAGATGGCGTTTCTGCATGGCAATAAAGCTCTTCTTGGCGCCCTGCGAATTCTTCGATTGCCCTGCGAAATCGGCTGATTTTAAGATTGGGGGGGGGGGGGTGTTACCCCGGTATTTTCGCCCCTGAAACGAATGTCTCGCATTGTAAATTGCGGACCCCTCTTTTCGGCTTTTTTCTAGAGTTAGGCCTAGATAAATAGATATTTCATAGGGTTTATGTAAACCAAGAAAAGAAAAAGTTAGGGCTATCAAGTCACATCAATGTTCAAATAAATTTAAAACATGATATTGGAGACACTAAAAGTGTTTGCTATATTCCTTCGTTATAAAACAGATAAATTATTATTTGGTGGAATTTCGATGAGACGGAAAACACCACACATACCAATATCGACATTAATCGAATTATTTAAGCACACTTGAGTACAATATAAGGTCACTCACCAAATTCACATCGATATTCGAAGGAGAAGTAAAAGAAATCAATCCTGACTTTCGCCAAATTTTTAAGGGCTAGGACTTACGAGAGCTCAGTTTGAAGGAAGTTCATTTTTCTAGCTATTTAAAATGGCCGCCAAACCACTGCTTTTAAACGAGGATTAGCCTCTGTTTGAAAATCACGTTGAAGTGTTTTGAAAAGAAAGAGGAAAGGTCTGAATATGAGTTTTCGAATTGGAAGCCATATATCAAATCCCCAGATCAACATTGTAATACTTGGGGGTGGAATATCAGGGTTGGCAGCAGCACATTCAGCTATTTCCTCGCGCAAGCCTGGAGTTTCAGTCACATTGCTGGAGGCGAAACCCAGATATGGCGGATGGGTTGAAACTTTGCATTATGAAGATGGCTGCACATTTGAGGTTGGCCCGCGAACTATAAGACCAGTTGGGCTTCCAGGAAAGCGAACTTTAGAGCTTGTAAGATTCTTCATGTGTGTGTGATCTCATTTCAATTTGAAATACAAATGCTTCCAGTTTCCAACACCAAAATAAAAAGAAACTAATTCAATTCGAATAACAAAATAATAATAAAATTTTTCCAAATTGTAAAATTGATCAAACAAAATTAAAATAAAGTCAAAAAATGAAAACATTCTAAAATGACACCAAAAGATATAGCTTGTTGCAGCAGGCTTTAACAAAGGGTAGCTGGGCAGCGGCATGATCCGTCTGCAGTGTTCATAATTGGCACACCTTTCAGGGGTGGGGAATTTTTTGATCTACCATGCATGGGGATGACCTGTCTTTATCTCCAAAAGACTGTTTATCTTTATACAGGGTAAATGTCAGGCCATCAAATTTTTACTGGAAATGCCCACCCCTGTCATGAAAGTTCTGTGTTGGGAGACCACAGGCCATCTGTGGAGACCACTGAAAGAGCTGCTGGTCTCCTACCAGGGGACTACCTTTTTACCAGAATTCTCAACCCCTGCTTTAACAATTATATGGTGGGAGAAAGGAATTTATCAGTGGTATGTTGTAAAAACATGTTAACTTGTCATGGGATTGAATTCTTATTTTGTTACCCAAAACTGTTTTTGTGCCAGAACTTGCCAATTCTCTGCACACCATCCTGGCAGGGCCATGCCTTAATGTTTGACTGTATTCCATTTAAAATCACAAGTGTGCTGTGCAGTGTCTCATTAAAACAGTTTTTTCAATACTCTCCATCACACAATAACAAGCTTTCTGTATATAATGTACTATTGATAACATCATAGACACCACCTCAAACTTTAAAAGGGATTTTTGAAAAACAAGATTGAACAAATTTCTATCAACAGTTTCAATTATGATGTATTTTATATTGTGGTATTTCATTTGTGGTAGTATTTAAATCAAAAAATCTTTTGAACAGATACCAGATATCTTCCATCACAATTTTTTTGTTCCAAACTCATTGATAAATAGCAGTGAACACTGATTTCAAAAATTGATGTTTTTCATGTTTCAGGTCTCAGAATTGGGCCTTGAAACTAAAGTCATCCCAGTGACAAGACAACATCCAAGTGCTTCAAAAAGATATATCTATGCCAAAGGAAGAATTTGTTTACTCCCAAACAGTTTGGTTTCTTTATTTACCAAGCAGCCACCTCTGACTAGTTCAATTGTATCATCATTGATAAAGGAACCTTTTCAAACAAAGTCAGCAGAGCCAGATGAAACAGTCCATTCATTTTTCAAAAGAAGAGTAGGCAGTGAGGTGAAGTGTACAACTTTGTTGTTACATTTTGATATAATTACTGGCACAATATAATTTGCTGGTCAAGAGGAAATAGGCAAAATTTGTCTGTTTTTTTTAACATATAATTTTGTTTTATACACAATGTCTTAATGCTGTATTTTTGTCAGTATTATTTGATGTAGGGGTTCAAGGAGTAGGGGTGTACCGGATCAGGATTTTCAGAATCCGGCCGGAACCGGATTTACCGGATTTCTTCATGGAATATCCAGCCGGATTTTACCAGATAATCTGGCCATTTATGGATTTTTCAGTAATAAAAAGTTTTGAGTCACTTTGCGAGAAAATTTATAGCGAGAGGATCAAAGAGACCCATTCAGGGTTGCCAGATTGAATTTACAAACGAAGGCTAGTCTGGTGAGCAATTTAAGCCAAAATGCTCATAAAAAGGCCAAATCAAAAACTTTCTCAAGAATCCATCAAGCCGGCACTGGTTATTTTTCTACGCTTGTGCCTGTTAGGTAATTTCTACGCTTGTGCCTGTTAGATAAATTAGATAAGAATCTTACTTTTTTCCAAAACCCTTTGCTAATATAAAGATAATATTTAGGTTAGGTAATAAAATTTGAAATTTGGTTAACACTTTGTAGTTAACTACTAATTATTCCATGAATGTAGTAATTACTTATTAATTTTAGACGCTCTGCTGAAAAGGACAACGAGGTCAAATTTGAGTATTAAGCAAAAAACAATTTTTTCAGGCAATCTAAATCTAAAATCCAAAAAAGAAAAATTTGGCCTAAAAAGCCAATCTGGCAACCTTGGATCAAATTTGTGAATTATATCATCCAGTCTTCCTGTTTCGTGATGACGAGCACTTTCAATTCAAATCTGTTTTCAAGGCGCTTGTTTTATCATAAAAATGTTATCGTCAAGTTAGTGTAGTTATTTTTTTATTGATTTGAAACATGAATTTGCTTTTTCAAGCTTGTAGAGTTTGTCAAAGTTCAAGAGTTATAGACGTTGAAAAATTGTGTCACTTTGTGCTGTGTACGGAGCAAAGTCAGCTACTCTGATAGCTTTTCGTCAGCTGTGTTTTAGAAGATCTAAGGTTGATTTGTTTGCACATCAACTTACAATAATATTTTTGAAGAGAAGCGATCAAGACTTCTTCCAAGGAATGGCGAGAAGTTGCTTTTCTTGCATCACAACCTGGGACAATTGTAGCTTTTCTATGTTTGACTGTTTTTATGTTTATGTTTGACTGGGACGCTTCTTTTTAACTTTTAAAACTTCGTTCAAGTTTGTTCTATTGCTTTTAATTTTTGTTGTTCTTTGTTTATACACTAACTTGTTTTCTCTAGAGATTTTCTTAGTTATGATTAAAATTCTGGAAAATCCGGCAACTGGCCGGATTTCGGAAACAAATCCGGCCAGAACCGGATTTTCAAAAAATCAGCGATCCGGTGCCGGATTATCCGGCCTACCGGATATCCGGTACATCCCTATCAAGGAGTTCAAGGGGGTTTGAGTCCCTGACATGACCAAAATTTCACCCACAGCGAGGGGAGTTGCCAACTCTCTACAATCCCAGGTTTAGGGATCATGAGATGTGGCCACATCAAGAGGAAGGGCCAGGACACTGCTCGATTAGCAAATCTTCTCAATGCACTAAACAAACCTTTAGATGGTAGTTAGAAACAAATACAAATACAAATAATAATCTCAGTTTTTTTACATTGTCACTAGATAGCTGATTATTTTGCTGATGCCTTTTGCCATGGAATATATGCAAGTGGATCTAAAGAACTTAGTGTTGGCACATGCTTTCCATCTCTACTGGAATATGAAAGACGTTATGGGTCTCTTTCAATGGGAGCTTTGTTTTCAAAAAAAGGTAATCATGCAGATAAATATTTTTTATTTCATATTTTTTGATTTTTTATTGATAATGGATATTGGACAATCTGTATAAAATATTCGAATATTGAGTGTGTTTATCAAGCCTTTAGCAGGAATTGTACATGAAGCACAGATCATCGTCTAATATCACCATATCTACATAGCATTATAGTGGAACACCGTAAAAACTCTATTAAGCACCCCTTTCTACGAAGCCCCCCTTTCTATTAAGCCCTTTCTCTTTAGCCCCTGATGTCAAACATACAAATCATGCACATTTAGTGGGTCTCTTAAGGGGTGTGATGATGCTAAGATAGTGTGCATTAAATATGGCCTATGTAAAGATTAACTTATGCAGCTTAGTAGTCAGTCGAAATTTGTTTTGGGGATGTCCAAGGGTTTTCAATTTATCCTGAGTGATGTTTATGAAGACCTTATAATTGATTGATCAAACTTTTGAAGCTGCTTGCAAAGTTTTTTGAGAACATTTGTATGACATTTTCATAACAAAATATGGCCAACGGTATTTTTAAAACTTTTTTGCTTCAAATTCTTAATAAGCCCCTCTCTCCTTTTCAAGGCCCCCTCTAGGACTGAAAAAAATAAATAAGCCCTCTGGGGCAGTGGCAGACACTTGGGGGGGCGACTGCCCCCCAATACTTAAGAGAACAATGGTCTTTTGTTCTAAAACAATGGGAAATGTGACATCATCTTATTAAAACAATAGGCTTGCCCCCCCCCAATATTTGACCAAGTGTCCGCCACTGCTCTGGGGGCTTAATAGAGCCTTTACGGTATTTTAGAAAGGAGTTTGAATATAAAGATCAAGAGATGAATACTTCACAAAGAGATGACAATGTCACAAAAAACTATGATAACCCAGATAGGGCTTTATGAGAAAACTATTGCCCAGGTATGAAAGTTGATAAAAAACATAAAGTTGTGTGTGGTACTTCATCCCAATAGTGACAATATTATCCAAAAAGCAAATAAAACAACTTTTTTCTAGCAAAGATACCCCTGGATGACTGTCTGCTATACAAAAGAAGTCAAAAAGAGAAGTGGAGTATTTGGACACTGAAGGATGGGCTTCAAGGGTTTGTTGAAGCATGGAGCAATTATCTTGTTGAGAAGGGCCTCAATACTAGGTTGAATACAAAATGTCATTCATTAATTTTCTCTGAGAACAATAAAGTCTTGTGCCAAACAGAGGATGGGGTTGTGGAAGCTGATCATGTTATATCATCACTTGCATCAAAAGATCTTGCAGCTCTTCTTCCAGATAGAAATCAAAAACTTTCTAACCTACTAAAAAAGATTCAAAATGTTACAGTTGGAGTAGTGAATTTGGAATTTGAAGGGAAACAGTTACCAGTGGATGGGTTTGGGCTCCTTGTCCCTTCTTGTGAAGCAATGGACATCCTAGGGATTGTATTTGATTCATGTGTTGTTGAAGATGGAAGAGGGAATACCAAATTAACAGTTACGTTACAATTTTTCCAGCAAAGTTTCATTATTATTGTTGTGTATTTTGTTACAAAAAACTCCAGTCATAAAGCAACAAGGGCAGATTTCGACTGGGAATATTAGAATACATTGTCAGTTTTTTTTTAATGCTTTACATTGCAATGGATCATAAGTTTTCAGTAAGGCAAACAGTGAATACAAGCGAGGTCACTAGATTTTAGGTGGAAACAAAGTTAATTTGTATATACCAGGCTTGTAAATTTTCAGTCTTGAGAGAAACAAGTTATCATTACTATGATTGAAATGTTGCAGAAACAACCAAACAATGCTTTGTAACCGCCAATTTGAGTTTTCCAGGAAGGTCATGGTAACAAAACAGGGCTGTTTCCCTTTGTTATGGAACAAATACTGAGAGTTTTATCTTGCTTTTCAGGTAATGATGGGTGGAAGCAAGTATGAAAGTTTATTTGGAAATCCTGATAATACTGACAAGGACTATTTATTGCACAGAGCATTGCAAGGTGTCACACAAACTCTTGGCATAAAGAAAAAGCCAATTAAGTGCTGTGTCTCAATACAGAAGGAATGTATTCCACAGTATCAAGTTGGTCATTTAGAATTGGTTGAATCAATTCACACAGAGATTTGCAAAGACCAGTTGCCACTCACAATTGTTGGATCATCATATAGAGCAGTTGGGATAAATGACTGTATTTTTAATGCACAAACTGAAGTTGAAAATATTATGAACTTTAGGTTTGTTTCTTGAAAACAGAAATCAAAAGTGCATATACAGTTTTAATCTTATAATCAGTAACGGAAAAAACAAAATCTTTGGCAAGAACAGAAAAAATTCAGAAGCACTGGTTTCTGTTCTCCATAACAAAACATTTTAAATATGACTTTCTACAAGCCTACAAACCATCTTTTGTTTAGTATCAATAAGTTTGTATCAATAGTCATAATTTTAGGCAAAGGCACAGCTAATCTTGCAAATTTACCAATCCAAGTTGCAATGGAATATCATCTTGTTTACTTGAACTGAAGCTAGACATATCAAAGTAACCATTTGTAACCAATTTATCTAAAATAACTAGTGGTTACTAGATACACTTCTGGAGTTGTTTGGGTGGAATTAGAATAATTGAAGATAATCTGTAAGCTTTAAGTAGGAGATTTTCAAATAAGAATACAAGTTGTGTACTATGAAACATTTTTCAAGAGTGAGACAAATATCGCTAGAATAGTCATAATCTGGTAAAAACTTATTATTGGATTTTCTACTTTAAATTCTTTTGTCAACAATCCATCATCTTTTGGCTTTGCTAGTATGGGATTGAAAAGAGTTGTAATCACATTATCAATGAATTTCTGTAGGCTAAAACTTTTGATACTGTGATCCACTTCTGTTTTTGTTGAACCATCTACTTCTTTTTACCTGACAATCCAGCACCAGCATTGAATTTGAAGAAAATTATATCACCATCTTGAACAACATAGTTTTTGCCTTGTTGCATGTATTTTCCTTTCTGCTTTACTGCACCTTCAGAACCAAGCTCTTTGAATTCATCAAACTTCATCACTTCTGCCATAATGAACCCCTTTTCAAAGTCTGTGTGGATCTTGCCAGCTGCCTGTGGGGCTTTTGTCCCTTTGAGAATGGTCCAAGCTTTAACCTCATCTTTTCCTGCAGTGAAAAAATATTCCAGCTGCAACAACTGGAACCCTGTCTTGATTATCTTTGGAAGAGCTGACTGTGCCTTACTTTCTTCTTGGAACTTCTTGCCTTCTTCTTCATCCATTTCAATAAGTTTCAGCTCAAAAGCCCCACTAAATGGAATAACAATTGCACCTGGGTCATTTTTATCAATCCATTCCTTTATTTTTGGCAGCCACTTGTTTTTCTTCCTGATGTAATCTTTTTCTGAGAGGTTGACTAAATAGATCACTGGTTTGGCTGTTAACAGAAGATGTTTGTTCAAATATTCTATATCTGTAGCACTCCAATGTGTGGAGAAGCGAATATGCTTCTTCTCCTCTGCTAGAGATGTATGAAGTGTTTTTAGAAATTCGAATTCTTGCAGTCCTTTCTTGTCACCTCCTCTTACAACTTTCTTCTCAAGTTCATTTATTCTTGCTGCAAGGTACTCTTCATCCTTCAGTCTTAATTCATCTCTAATTGTTTCTAAATCTCTGATAGGATTCACTTCGCCATCAACATGTGTGACGTCTTCTGCTTCAAAAGCTCTCTGCATATGAAATATTGCATCACATGCTTTAATATGCGAAAGGAAAGCATTGCCAAGTCCTTCTCCTTGTGAGGCACCACGCACCAAACCAGCAATGTCCACAATGTTCAAAAACGCAGGAACCTTGCTGACTGGTTTGTGATGCTCACAAAGAAAGTCATACCTTTCATCCGGAACAGGAACTCGACTCTCGTTGGGATTTATTGTACAAAATGGAAAGTTTTCGGCTGCTGCTTGACTTTTGGTTAAAACGTTGAAAAATGTGGACTTCCCAACATTTGGCACGCCGACAATACCACATTTCAGTGAAGTGCCAAATCTACCAAGAAGTGGTGTTACCTTCACTTCCTCCTTCTTCTTTGGGGGCATTTTCTTGTAACCACGCTGCAAGTTCAAGATAATTTGGAGGTTTAAAGCTGATCTTCTTGGCGCTAGGCCTCTCCCATACATTTAGCAACAGCGCATGCGTACAACCAACGTGGTTCCTAATAGCCTCGACTTCAACCAGCATGTTACCACCTCCCATTGGAACATTTCGTCACATGGTCTACTGTCCATATTAAAGTGACCTGGTGAGGATCAGAAACAAAAACGGGTTGCGTTTTTTATACAAATTTGAGTATCATAGGCATTGATAATTTACGATCACTATTATTTTAAAAATCTTGATTCATGTTTTTAAAAATCATCGATGAAATTTCGACATTTTACTGACGAGCCATTTCAAGTTATTTGAGCCATGCTCGAGCGTAGACAGTGCCACTCTTATAAAGCTTTTTCCAGCTAGTTCGCAATAAACAGTTAACATAACTCAAGGGGCATTATCCTGAACTTCGCCTGAATGTCCTCTTTTCACGTGTCTCTTTAACTTTATAGCAAAACAGTCACTTTTTGTTCTATTGTCCTGCCTCAAGGGGGCAAGTATAAACAGTGGTTTCTTTGTTAGTGAAAATAAGAAGCTAGGTGACGTAAGCAGGTGATTTTTTTCGATTTGAATGGAAGACACCTGGATCGTGGAATTTTGTTTCTTATGACACTCGATTTACCCTAGTTTGATTATAGCTCCAAGCCCTTTCTTCGCGGACGTCATTATTGCCAATGGTCAGATGCTCACTTTTGTAACGAAAATCTTCAAATTTAGGCCGTGGATAGATGCTTGTATTTTTATAATCTTAGGCCTGTTGTAATTTTCGAGAACTTGTTGAAAAATTGGCTTTTCTACAACGAAACACTATGGGTTGCTTATAATACCACTTGATAGCAGTTTTACAATATATTCCCAGGAACACGGTTTGGCAAATCTGTTTTATTTTTGGTAACACGAGAGCAATTTTTCAAAAAATGCCTTGCTTTTTTCTTCTTATTTATCGTCTGAACTGGACATATATTTCTACGTTTTCTTATTAAATGTTATTATGAGTGTAATACTGAAAGAAATAATAAGTGCACACACTTTCTTGTAAGAACCGGTAAATTGAGGTCAAGTCTGGCTGTTATCAGTTTCTTCAAAACTGCTAGGCTTTACATTTTTTTTATTTTCCCGGAAACCTAGTTACGAGAGCCTATCTAACTGAAGTTTGCGCACATAACACATTTTAGACCACTTTTGAGGTTCTTGATCTTATATAACTTTTATGCCTGTGTTCCTGTTCAGATATGATTTCAACAAGTCTATTTCGGCATATACTGTATAGTAACTATCCTTGCGATCAAAGCAAAGGTATGGTAAAGGAGATGAAAATTGACAAATGGCTCATAACAGCCGTCGTGCTGTCTCTAGACAACATCTCTGATGATCAGTCAATTTGACGAAAGACAAATGAACTTCTAAATCAAATTTAAACACGAAAGTAATAATGAAAATCATGGCATGAAATACAAGAAAAAATTTATTACGTACTTATTCTATCGTTTTCGCAACTCTGTTACTTTTCGATTAAATCGTTTAAAAACTCGTTGTTCCCAAAGTTCTACTTTTATATGGTTAGTTAATCGAAATTTCGGCCCAATGTTTATAGAAAGTTGAGCACACATAATAGCACACAAAAAGGTCTCTAAATACAGAAATGAAAAAGTAAAGCGATTATGTAGGCGTTTTTCATTGTCTTCAGTTTTGTTCGCGAACAAAAGCCAAAAAAATAAAAAGACACATTTAAACAAAATGATCTCAATAAGGAAAAATGCTTAACGTTGTTCTACTCCGCAACTTTCGAGCAATCAGGCTTTGCACCATGGACTTGTGTGCCCTTTCTTTTAAACCCGTTCTCGTCAAAACACCAGCAATAACCAGTTGATCCATGACACTGTACTTCTTTATACGAGCCATCTTCTTCGCACTGTGGCACAAATGCTCCTGGCTTAGGTTCCGTATTTTCACGTTCCCATTCGCATTTTGTCATATTTCCTGCAAGCAAAAAACTTTATCATTTTGCGTACAATTGGTGAGCTTAATCTAAACAGAATCCATAGCATCATTTTTTCTGATATACAATTTTCAATTGTGAGACCTCCACAATCAAAACAAAATAATTGGAAAATGGTTTATATTCTTGACAAATGAGGTAAAGTAGAATGGCAACGATTCTTACTAGGCCCACAGTTGGGTTGCTTGAACTGCACATCTGTACCCTCTAGTTTAACTCCATTCTCGTTCACACACCAACAATAGCCAGTTGATCCATGACACTGTATCTCTTTGTAGGAACCATCGTCTTCGCACTGTGGCACAAATGCACCAGGCATCGGTACAGAGTTTTCACGTTCCATTTGGCACTTGGTTTTTTGTCCCGATTCTACAAATTTCCGAAAATGTACTTGTGAAAGAGACCAAGCTAAAATCTACTAAATTACATTCATTATCAATGGAAAGATATCAGAGGGCAATGCCCGCATACTCCCTTATAAGTAAGCTGAGATCAATCACCTATTTTCTTTCAAAGACATAGCCAGTCCTTGAATCTGTTGCTTAAAAATACAAGCTCTGCTGAAAATTTCTACTACCCTTAATATTTTTACGTACGAGAGCTTGCTTGAGACCTCCATAGCTAGGAATAGTATTTTTTATAATCGATCAACAACTGAACCTTCAGTAATTGATTAGTGCGTCACCACATTTCAAATGTTCATCTGACCAGAAATTTTTTGTTTAATCTAAAAGAGATATGCTGCAAGTCGCACTAATCTGCATTGCTAAGAACATGAGATATGCTGCATAGAGATAGTGCTTGAGATATGTTGAGCCTCTGATGTCAGGAGATTCAGACCAAGTAAGTTTATCAAGATCCAAAGTCGTCCTCTTTCCATTGCTATCAATCAAGCAAGCAAGATTAGGAATAGAGATTTCTAATTTCTTACTTGAACTTTAAGTTTCCAAACAATCAGTCCTAAACCTAATCGCTATGAGTTCAGCTAAAGAAAAGACAATTTCCAACTTCCTCGATCTTTGTGTCTCATATCTACGGTTGACATTGCATAAATTTTTGTTCGTCAAATCAAACAGTTTCTGGCAAGAACAGATTCGAAATGACACTTAAACTGAGTACTGAAGAGATATCAAAACGGTCCCCGAAGGTATAGCTAGTAATTGCGAAGAATGTTTAGGGAAACCTTTAAGCCATTCAGGTGTATTCAGCCAAAGAACAATTGAGAGCAGTATCTTGATTTCTGTTTATCATTGTGTGTAAAATGTATGACCAAAATTATTTTTTTTTTGGTAGACAATCAAGTGCCACGATGTCATCATCTGCGTTCTTATGCGTGCGAGATTTCTGTCAAACT
The DNA here is from genome assembly GCF_013076305.1 of Rhopilema esculentum. The sequence continues at coordinate 4,174,797 of NW_027019322.1, forward strand.
ATAAATAAATATCTTTTCTCGTCTTATTTTTCCAATATAAACGAAAAACACTTGAAAGCCTAATCCTTAAAATAGAGTGAAAAGTTTATAGCCGTCAGACTGTTGGTTTTGGTGATAAAATGCGATTTGTCTACCTTAGCACTTAAATTAGTCTGAAATGACTATTGACACTTAGCCTATTAGATATCAGGCTACTAACACAGTATTTTCTTTGTCAAAAGTTTCTCAATTAAATTTTTTTATACTAGTGAACCCGCTCGATAATGTTTTGATGCATATTTGATCATTGTGGTACAATTCTGACAGAATAATTGGAAAAATTATTTTTTTCTTGAGAATTCAGGTCAAATAGAATGACAATGATCTCTTACTAGCTCCACAGTCAGGCTTCTTGAATCGCTCTTCTGTACCCTCTTTTTTAACTCCATTCCAATCAACACACCAGCAAAAGCCAGTTGATCCATGACACTGTACCTTTTTGTAGGAGCCATCCTCTTCGCACTGTGGCACAAATGCTCCTGGCATTGGTAGAGTATTGTCACGTTCCATTACACATTTCGTTATTTGTCCTGATTCAACCAACTTTCGAAGAAATGCTTGTGAAAGAGATCAAGCGAAAATTTATTAAAATCACCTATATAATAGATATCAGAGGGTAATGCGCACGGACCCCCCAATCAGTCGGTCTAGATCTCTGTTGCGAACCCCTTGCATTATTTGTTATTTTTCACTCCCCAGAGGTCGATAAATAGATTAAATAAAAAAATATCATGACTGCATTAATTTAATGAATCTGTGAAAATCGATTTATGAAAACTTTCAAGGTGGTTAAATTAATGCTTTTCTGGGGCTGTTTGTTCATTTGAGCAGCAAATTTTTAATTTCAAGGCATGGCTTAATTTTTGACATCAATAGATTCAGGCCAAGCAAGTTTATCAAGACCCATAGCCGTCAACTTTTCACTGATATCAATTAAGCGCAATATCAAAGTTAATTGCTATGAGTTCGGCTAGAAGAAAGACCTTTCCAACATCATTACCCTTCATGCCCCATATCTACGCTTGGCTTTGCGTAATATTATGTACGTTAAATTAAACAATCTTTTTTGGCATAAAGAAACTCTAGTTTTAACACGAGATTGGTATGGCAGTACACATAGTGTAGACAAAGTTTCGTATCAAGTATCATATTTGGATAAATTACCGCCGCCACATTGTCCTTTGTATGCTTCCTCGAGGCTCGTATTTTTGCATCTTGCAATCCGGAACAGGCATTCATTACCATAGGTTTTGCCATTTTTTCCACAAATAGGATCTAAGTTTCGAGGACAAGGTTCTTCACAATCTATAAAAAAGATACATTTCTCTTACACGTCAAGCTTAAGGAAAGTCTTAGATTCAGGCCACCCAGGTCAATCAAGATTTAAAGCTGGTTTTGAGTCATCCTGTCAAGCGTTGAAAAAATGCCTTATTTAGTTGAGTATTTTTACAATGAATATCATACATTACAAATTGTCAGTAATACTAGGTAGGTCATGAACCTGCATCCATTCATTTATTTTAATTTTGGCATCATATCAATCAGCAACATTATCATAGACAGTATTACCTCATTATGCCATACAACAAGGGATTTGGGTGTCCGTTATTTTTACCAATGCAATGTACACAAAACATATACACTTTTATAAGCATTTAAATTCAGCAACGCACAGAATATCTTATAGTGTTTTCAAGCAGATTCTGTCGGTTAATATTATATAAAGATACCCACAACTTGGATTACACATATTTTCTTAAGGAAAGATTTTGCTGTCAGGAGGCTATGGTAAAATAATGAAATTTTTTAGATGTGAAAACCACTTTTAGGCACAAGATCTCATGAAGTCATTTGTCCTTCTTGAATTTGAATGTTGAGCCTTCCTCTAAGGATTTCATATTATGTTATTAGGAAGGGATTTTTCAAGCCTGCCTACATACCTTTTGGTTTGCAGGGCCCCTCTTTTGCCACAGAGATGTTTTTCTTCAATTCACATGATTCAAATTTCATGATGCACTCATTTGCATAATCTTTGCCATCACTGCCACAAACGTGCTTGACTATCAAAGGGCAGGCCTGTTCACAAACACACTTTGGTGCACCATCAGAATCGTCACATTTTCCGAATTCGCATTGCAGAAAATTACAGTTAGCTAAAGAAAAGAGACCGCAAATCAGATAATTCAGGAAACGGGATACCAAAAAACTATTACTTACTTGCATCAAACAACGATTATCTATGATCATCTATGATCATAAATCAGCGGGCTACCACTAAAAAGGAAATTGGAAAATCATGGTGTGTAGGAACTTTCTTGCCCTCCTCCTTCAGCAGAAAATGAACTTTATACTTGATTAAAAATATATTAATTTGACTACAAACAATCAATTAGATATCGAATTCTGATTTGGAACGGTCAAAAATAGCCTATAGACAATGACTATAACCCTTTTCATGACATAAAGCTTTTAAGCTGCTGTAATATTTATGAATATATGAATTCTTAATGCAACTCGCCTGTTCCACGAATGATCAGAAACTAGTAATGTAAGATTGACGATGCAAGATTGAAAATGTATCATCAGCAAACATATGTTATATCATCCAAACGATGATAATGATGATAATTACGACAATAATGATAATGATGATTTTGCTGATTATGCTAATTATGCTGATGATGCTAATTATGCTGATTATGGTAGCTATGCCGATGATGCTAACTATGCGGATGATGATAACAAGGATGAAAAATGTTTTGAGCCAATCAGACTGTTTGTTTACAATTTGAACCAGCCAATGGTATAGCGTCAAAGACAATAGAAATCTGAAGAGAAAATAGCATCGAATCAGCCGCAACAGTAACGCTCGCACCTCCTATCCAAAACTGTGGGGAAAAACCGGCGCCACAAAAAGTTAACGCTGAACGCGAAAATTGTCATTATTGAAGTGCTTCATACAATTATGCATAGCAAAGGAGTATATCTAAAACTTTGTCGTCCCCATTTTTAAAATTCGGTCGTTAACCAGAGATAAGCGATGAAACGTTTAGCCCATTATTGCCCTGATTGAATCTGCTCACGATGGTTATGGTTGGTTGTACTCCAAGAAAACGGCATCATGTCATTTTATTGAAAAACAGGTCATTTTGAAATCTTTTTACAGATCGTTGATAAAATTTAAGCAGAAAATAAACCTTGAAAATTTGTGCACACTTTACTTGTTATTTCAAAAATTGCTTTTTTAAAAATTTGTGAAGTAAAATTTGAAACCTCTGCAAGACCTGCAAAAGTTTGAATCAAACCTTTAACTGAAAAAGCTATTGAGATATAACAAGCTACTTTTTTTGAGTTCTCGTTATCTTATTGGAATACAACGATCAGGGTCATTATTGAGCTTATATTTTGGAAAGTGGTACATTCTCCAACTCTTTTTAATGAAACTTTGCAAAAATGTTTGAATATATCGACATGCAAAGTTGGGAAACCTTGAACCTTTCACTCAACAAATACACTCTACATTTTCACTGATAACAGTAAAAAAGAATACAATTCTTGAACCCTCAAGCACTTGGTAAGTACTTCTGAATTTTTTCTTAAATGAATCGGTAAATAAGTCACTAATAAACCAGGGATTTATTTCAGTGGAGACAGATAGCGTGGGCCGTTGCGGGCTTAGAGAAAACATTTTATCGTTTACTTTCTAACGTTTTGAAGCCACGTTAATCAGTTCGTGTACACAAAATTCGTTGACTAATCGTCCTACAAAACTTTGCCATGAGAAGAACCATTGCTTGCACCTACAAAAGTACCAAAATCAGGAATAGGCATATGATTTTGGAATAAATATTTGCAACAATGCCGCTATTTTCTCAAGATATGCATTTCTTCTGTACACAACACTCTAGAACGCACTCTATGAAAGAAAGTTGAGGGACTGTCTTAGAGTTAAGAACATGCAAGAAAAAGGCAAAAAAACCGAGTTTGATAATTATATCTCTGTCTTACTTTAAAATATACGACGTACATATTTGTAAGTGAAAAATGACCTGTTTTTCAATAAAATGACATGATGCCGTTTTCTTGGAGTACAACCAACCATAACCATCGTGAGCAGATTCAATCAGGGCAATAATGGGCTAAACGTTTCATCGCTTATCTCTGGTTAACGACCGAATTTTAAAAATGGGGACGACAAAGTTTTAGATATACTCCTTTGCTATGCATAATTGTATGAAGCACTTCAATAATGACAATTTTCGCGTTCAGCGTTAACTTTTTGTGGCGCCGGTTTTTCCCCACAGCTTTGGATAGGAGGTGCGAGCGTTACTGTTGCGGCTGATTCGATGCTATTTTCTCTTCAGATTTCTATTGTCTTTGACGCTATACCATTGGCTGGTTCAAATTGTAAACAAACAGTCTGATTGGCTCAAAACATTTTTCATCCTTGTTGATGATGATAACTATGCCGATGATGCTAATTATGCTGATGACTGAGGATAATAATGATAAGTTGATTATGATTATAATATTCGGCTAGCTACAAGCCTTTACCTGGGTCTGTTATTATTTCTCCTTCCAGATACTGTTTGACAGCAATATCCTTTGTGTAATGTTTGGATTCTGAAGGGTTGATTTCAATTGAATGCTCGATACCATTAAAGCAGTCGCCATTTTTAATCCAATTTTTTCCTTTTTTGTCTTCGTAACACCAGCCTCGGTTCCACACAGCTTCAATGAGGTACCTATTGGGTCTCAATTTCGTTTTTACCTCTAGTTTGTATGGAATAGCGCCTTCGACTGGCGTTGGATTTCTCACAATGGCTGTTGCTATGGTCATGTCCGGGCAGTCTTCTATTTCTGTACAGTAGATTGCTTCCCGCAATTTCATAACAAGACACGATCTTGGGGGGCTTGTCAGTGATACGTTAGAAATCACTTTAACATTTCCTGTTACTATAATAGGCTGTTTATCACTTTCATCTTTCAAATCTGCGATGGAGTAATGAGATAAATATGAATCAATCTGTATGTGTTTAAAAGTTTAGAAATTAAACAACGCTCTTGTAAATGTACTGTATATAACCATCAAAAAGACTGTACACGTCCTAAAGATAAAATAATTCATCTTCTTATAAGAAATCCCAAGTTATTGATGCACATCTATGAAAAAACAATCTTGAGAAAGTTTAAGACTAGGAAGAAAACATTTGATACAACTTGAGCCTTCTCAGTGTCAAAACATTAAATATATATGGCTGAGCGTAAAACAGTAGATAATGCGAGAACCCTAGTGCTGGTTTTAAATGGATCATTGTCGAGTAAACAGGGCTGTCGCTAGCAATTTTTCTCAAGGGGCAAGTGGGGGGGGGTTCTCAGATTTGCTGACAAAGTAGGTTGGCATCCTTTATTTGCCGACAAGTCTGCATATTTTCCTGCAAAGCACCTCTAAATGGCAGAAAACTCCTCGTTTTCATAATGAAATTTTTTTCCAAGTGAATTTTCACACCCTCACGCCTCATCTTAGGGACGGTCTTGGGTGTATCATTTTTGTCGTACCTTTTGAGCAGCGTGGTCTCTCGAATCTGACCTCTGTTCCTTCTTTTTTGTTCCCATCTTCGTCCACACACCAACAGTAACCAGTCGACCCATGGCACTGGGCCTCCTCGTACGAGCCATCTTCCTTGCATTGTGGAATAAAAGCTCCCAACAAAGGCCTTCGTTTCCCTTCAATTATTGGGAAAGATTCCAAGACTTTTTGCTTTTTCAATTCGCATTTCTTTTTCGTTTCTGTTAGAAATAAAGCATGAGAACTCAGCCAAGTTTTACCTCTTTAAACAAAATATATTTTTTTGATCTACATCTTGATGTACTTTTTAGAATATTGGATTGGACTCTCAAATAGTGGAGCATGGCTAGGACTCTCAAAGGCTGTTTGGGGCAAACAGGACTTAGGGTAGCTTAGTAGAAATAGAAACCATTTGAACAGTGAATCCTTCCACATGCCCCTTACTGTCATGTACGTTACCTAAATCCATATATGTTGCTGTTTATATTTTCTCCATCAAAATTTTACAATTAAAGCTCAATTTCTTTTCTTTCTGTCTGAGTGTACAAGAATTTTAGAAATGCTTATACAGTGAGAATGTTGATCAACAAGGTTTTTGCTTATTTTTATTGATCTTTAAACATAAATTCTGCTTAAAAAACATGAAAGACAAACAATATGAACACGGAGGTCTGACACAAGAGAAAAGGCACAGTCAAACGCCAATTTAAAACAATGTACGTCATTGAGGCTGCAGGAATAAGAATAAAACTTTACTAGAGATGCACAACTCTCAATAAAACAAAACTTATAACCATATCTAACTGACCCTCAGCTCGAGCTGAAAAAGGATTTGTTGCAGCTTAATGTGGGCATAATTCAGAAGCTATCGTGGACAGAATCGAGCGAAATTAAATTTTTACCTTCTTCTTTACATAATCTTTTCTTTACCACCGTGATCAACGTCTTACTCGTGCAAGATTTGTACTCCAAAAGACACTGATTTGCATAATCTTTGCCATCACTTCCACAAACAGGCTTGAATATGAGTGGGCAAGCAAGTTTGCAAACACACTTTGGCGATCCGTCGTCGGACATCTCACATCTTCCATAATACTCACATTTAACCTCACTGCAGTTGCCTGGAGATAGAGAAAGCACCAGAACTGTGAATCTATACAGTATTAGGGCAGATAAACTTTATTCATCGAAGGCTTAAACCATTGGGGAATAAGAAGAGCATGCATTCTCGCTAAAACCTCGAAGAGAAGGTTCTGGTTTAATTGCCACTGATATTTTCTTTTAAACTTAGATAGACTCTTTACACTATAATTTGTCTCGTATTGAATGATTTTCAAGCTTCTTTTCATGATTTATATTCCTTTATAACCCTTATAAACATTATATAAACATTTCTATTTATTTTCATGCTGTTCTATTTTGCTTAAAATTTGAGATAGTTACTTGTGATTAACCACACACTGGTAAGTTGCTGTTTAGGGGTTACTCTTCGATAAAATTTTTATGCTACTAACTCTATAAATTTTGTTACAGTGGTAAGCAATAGAATTTTTAGACAATGGACGATTAAAATAAGAAGAATTGTTTAAATTTCCCTGCCTGGTTGAAGATGTAGGTACCATTTTTTAAGCAAAATAACTTTAAAGGTGCAAGTAGAGTGGATACCAACTACTTTTTAGACTTATCTAATTTTCCTCTTCCCCTCCTGTCAATATCTCCCTCTCACATTGATCGTTATTATCTCCCTCTCAGTTGATGTTAGCTTCTCCTCACTTTGGAATAAACGTGAGTGAAATTTCTTTTCATTTTTATTGCATATTAAGTGGTGTTCCTAAATATCAAATTGACACAAACATATCTTCTCAAGTCACAGACTTTTCAATTCCTTTGCTCCTGTAAACAAATCTGAATAATTGGACTGAACTTCGACAATAATGTTTTCTGAAAAATAAACATCTTTTAAAATATGACTTTTTACGTCAAATTTTGGGCTCGATTTCACTTGATAACGGGCTATGCTTGAAATAATTCACTTAATCAATTTTTTATTCCTGGTACGATTTACTTACATTCATCGTTATTATAGCGTTGTATTGTACCGCACGCAATCTAGTACATTTTTTAGGATAGCCCTCTAATAGAATCTTTGCATTACGACATTACTAAAAGCGTTACCTGCAAGTTCATGTGATGTCACTTCTGGCTGCACGAATTTCTTGACGTCGATATCTTCTTTGTAGGGACCTGCCTGCCCATCAACGACTTCAATAGAATGTTCTACATCATTGAAAAAATCCCCATCTCGGATCCATTGCTTTGAGTTATTTAGTGGACGGTGACACCAACCTCTATTCCAAACAGCCTCAATGAGGTATCTGTTCGGTGATAATTCTTTGCTTGCATCCAGCACGTAATCAATAACACCATCCTGTATCTCAGGGTCTGAGATGACGAGTGTTGCTAAAGTTGTATCTGGACAATCTTCTATGCTTATACAGTATATGGCCTCCCTCAGTGTCACAACGAGGCACGACTCTGCTGGTTGGCTGCCAGTATAACTTGCCAATTTTACTTTGCCTTCAATAATTGTAGATCCTGTCTCAGGATCCTTTAGTTGGCCTATGCCACACAATGGGACATGGCAGTACTCCCATCTAACTTCACTTGAATTGGTATAACACCACGGGCCTTCTGGCTCTCCATCCGGGTTTCTGCAATAATTCTGGAAAAGGCCAGCATGGATATAATTGGCTGAAGTTTTGATGTGTTTATGAGGCACCTGTGAATCCCATCTTTGGCATTTCAAACCACTCGTTGTTGTAGAGACTATGCCCCGATACTCTTTTCCTTCTACAGTCTTTTTGCACTTGTCTATAGAAAAGTGAAATATCGCTGTATTACCCATATTCTGTTATTGCAACCTTTACTGTGTGGAACATGGTGCTTGTTGGGGGAGACGAACCAACATTTGTTCGAAAATCAACGAAGACAATTTAATGAATAGGATGTCTAGAGAATTAATGACAATGAAGGTCTGGTTTATATGATGTTACTATGATATAAACTAGCTTTGATTAAATGCTATGAAGTGCCGTGAAATGTTAATCTTGTCATAAAGCCTAGGACCTACTGCGCATGTGCATATGACGCACACTTCTCATTGACTCAAACAAACGGATAGTACAATAGCCCTAAACAATTGGCATCCTCTCCCCAACAAGTAGTGTGTGTAAACAAAGTAACTCACTTGGTCGATTTACATTACATTCAGTGAAAAACGCTAGCACTGATATTTTAAAATTCTCTAATTGCTGATTTACTTATAGGTCCGAATCTCCCTTCAACAAAATCCCCTCACTGCTTTTAGATTTCACCCAATTTATGCGCACTGATCACTATCCCGATACACACTTGACTAAATAAAATGTCCATGTTCATGTTTCATTGTGTAATTTACTGATGCAATGGCCTTTTCGATAACTTCCTAGAAAAGACAGAGCAATAGACATTTCCCAGATTTCTTCTTATCTATTTACCAGAGTTTGTCGTCGCAAGGAAATAAGGGACTGCTTTTCAAGTCCCATCCTATTTAGTAATTTGTTCCCGGGCGGAGAGGGCCCATGGGGATAACTTAATAGATATAGGGTAGCGGGGTTGTGTCATTTCTAGATGTACGTTTCTATTACAAAACACGGAATTATTGTAATGCATAATCATAAAAAGCTCAAGTATAATTGTTGGTCTACATATTTTAGCCTTCTGTCGGTCACATGGTCGACCACCCTCATGAAGGCCAAGGGAAAACTAGTGAAAGACGCTGCTGATATTTGATCAAAACCATTAGCAGCTATTTTCAATTCCTCTCTTGAAAACGGTGTTTTTCCGAACATATGGAAAGTAGCCAGCATAACATCAGTCTTTAAGACCGGATCGAAAACTGATTTGAATTCAACAACTACAGGCCAATATCCATACTCTCGGTATCGAGAAAATCGCACATGATCAAGTCTCCACAATTTTGAAGGAAAAAAGCATGCTCTCAAAATGTCAGCATGCATTTCGAAAGCTGCACAACACGTTGACCTCAATGTCACTGACTCATTGCTCTCAAATGCCGATAATCTAAAGATAAATATCAGCATATTCCTTGATCTAAAGAAGGCATTTGATACTGTGGATCACAAAATTCTGCTCTCTAAGTTATCAAAGTATGGGATAGGATATCATCAATAGTTTACATCATACCTAACTGATAGGATACAATACTGCCAAATCAATGGTCCCAGTTCACAACAGAAAAGGTGCAGTGTGGAATTCCCCAGGGTTCGTGCCTTGGGCCCCTCCTTTTCATCCTATACGTAAATGATTTTGAGCGTACTTAAAAAAAACTCAACAAATATGTATGTAGACGACACTAGCATAACATGCTCTGCAAAAGATATTGAGGAACTGTGCAATGACTTAAAAACTGAGGGTAAGAACATTGCAGGGTGGATGCAGCAAAACAAGCTTAGTCTGACCACCAATAAAACTGAATATATGGTCATTGGTCATAAAAGACGAATTAACCATGTCCAGGGGGAGATAAAAGTGAAAGTAAATGGAGAAAAAATCCAACGAGCCCATGAAGTAAAATATCTTGGAGTCATATCTCGATGAAAACCTATCTTGGAACAAGCAGTACAAGAGGCTTAAGTGTAAACTCAAAAGTGGTCTTTCTTCGTTGAGGAAACCACAGTCGAAATTGGACCAGGTTTACAGGGCACTTTTCCAGAGCCATCTAAGATACGGTGATGAATTATGGGGAAGTCTGTCCGCTACAAAGCTTGAACATCTTCAGCGTCTTCAAGACAGGGCTCAAACATGAATTGAAAGTGCTAAATTTGAGGACGGGTGGATTTGTAAATGGCTTTCAGTTTCGAACCTAATTAAATATAACAGGGCCATAATGACGTACAAAATGATGGATGATCTCTGCCCTGACAGCCTTAGAGGTAAATTTATCACTAGATCAGAGATATGCAGTTATTCGACAAGGAATCCAGCTTATTATTGACATCCTAAGGCAAAATTTGGAATTTTCAAAGGGAAGTTTCTTTCACTCTGGGGCCAAAACATGGAATAAGATTCCAAGAAACATCAGAACGAGTCCCACAATTTCCATGTTTAAAAGAAACTTGAAGGGATTCCTACAAAGTTAATAAATTCCGAAAACAAAACACGATCCCTAGTATAGGTAGAACGGCAACATCTTATTTTATATATATTAAAGAATTGATTTGTAGTAGAAGTTTATTTATATTATAGCTGATAGGGAATTCGTATATAAAGATTTTACAATGAAAAAATGAAATTAAGGAAACAAATAAAAAGCTCAAGTGCCACACAAAGAATCCGCTTTTTTCACTGTTTTTTAGGAAGGTGTTCGGAGCTCCAAGCTACAGTTTTGAGGACGGATAACCCTTTTTCTTGCTGTGAAGGTTTTATGGTAGCGTTACGCTTTACTACATTGAAAAACATTTGCCGGTCCAACAATGCCAGCCTGTGTAGTACAAAGTTACAATGGCCTCTTTCGTACTAAAAATATCTTTATTTTTGTGCGTGCGGCATACCAATAATCGTGGTGTTTTTAACTTGTCTCTGTTTTGACAGTAAACATTCTACGCTATCATTCTACTGATACCTGGCGACGATAGTTCGGTCATGTGCGCCAGTTCGAAGGTTTTTGCAAAGTCTTGTAAGACATTATCTTTTTGACGTCTCCATCGCGACATCTTACTACTTATCAAAGACGTCCTTATCCAGATATTGGACCTAATATTGATGCAAATATCCATCTATGTTTACTAACTTAAATCAAATGAGTCAGTTTTAACATATTTAATAGAAGGGACCCCCCTCTCTTAACTATGGTTTTAATTTCAGAACGAGCTACACTATCGATTAAGGCATTGAGTCATGATAAATAGACTGGGTATACCCTAAATGCCAAAATCCGCTGAGTCATGATTTCCATGACTGCGATGCTATTGGTTGACCTTGAACTGGTCACATGAACTCACCTCGTACTGATTAACATAACAGTTTCCATCAATAGCAAGTTGTCAACAACGGATGCCAATATCACATGAAACAGCAGCGATCACGCCGTAACCAAATGACCCCCTATAGAGAAAGCCTATTTACCATGACTCAATGCCTTTAACAACCATGTAATAAGAAATAAGAATAAGAAAGTTTTTCTTGTTATTGTGACCAGGCTCAGCACTTTTTTATCATTATATGATTAGAGAAACGGTCTGCTAGTAGATCTATTTCTGCCCATTAACATTCAATACTCTTTTGCATAATCAGGTTTTAAAGGAACTTTCAGGCCAAGACGTCCCCTAACCTTACTTCTCACTAGACGTGTGTCAACTTTTAAATTGATTTAACAAAGGAGAGATGATCAAACTAAAGGCGGTCATCAAAATATTTAGAAAATAATTACACTGATTAGCAATGTGAATCAGATAAAACCAGCAATGGAAGCATTCAGTAAAAGCGACACTTCTGACCAAGAATTAACGGGGAAGCTTTCTGGCTAGCCTAAGTTTCCAATGGCCCTGTCAAGTGAAGGCTCTCTATGTAGTAGGATTTTCCCCCGAAGAAAGAGTTCTGTCCATTTTCCACAGAATATTGAAAGCGCTGACTATTTTCAACACATCTTGCCCAATTCTTTTGCTCCTGTCCACACGGATGCATTTCAATCACAAAGACGAGGGGTGCCATCGTGTTTAAAAATAAAAGCTTCAGCTCGCCAAAAGAGATGAGTGATGCAACATCTTTTTGTATTCTGTCATAGAAACTCATAATTAACTTGTCATTTATCTTTCAAATCTTTAGTCGTTTCTGCTTTTTATGAGCTTGAATTTCAATCAATAATCTTTAAAACAGTAAGCGACACACCTTTACACCTAACACTCTTATGGTTTATAATCGTTACTATAAATATGTTTAGGTTTGGCCAAGCCTGCGTCACAGGTCAAATTTGACATCTTGTTAAGTAAACATCTTATTGATTTTCGAATTGTTCTGCAACGTAGCCTAGATTTGGCCTAGATTAGAATTGCCCTTTACAATTTCGTAAAGTACAATCAACCAGCAACCAACCTATGGTGTCAATGTATCAAGTGAGAAGTCTTTGAAAAAACCTTACCAAACCTTCCTTTCTCCTCTTCATTCACTGTTTCTTTGAGACTCGTAGTGAGACTACGCGGGATTTAACTCACAGCCTCATAATCACATTTGATATCGATAACCAAAGATTTATTTTGAAAGGTTGCAAGCTAACTTCTGAATTATCACCTCGAAAATTAACTTACCATAAACACAAGGGGGAATGTCACAATATTCCCATCTTTTATCAGTTGAATCGGTGTAGCACCATGGACCGTCCACTTCTCCATCCGGATTTCTGCAAAAGTTCTCACTTAGGCCGGCGTCTGGATAGGCTCTCTTGTTAAACTTATGTGAATGTGGCACCTGTGAGTCCCATCTTTGGCAATTAAATCCTCCGCGCGTTTTGCTCACCGTGCCTCTGTATTCTTTACCAAGCCTCGTTTTCCTGCATGCTTCTATACATAAACAGACAGTAGATTATCAAACTAATGTAACCATTTGAACAGTTTTAAACAACACAAGAAGTAGGTAGTAGAGAGAGATCGAGTAGATTGGTTGATAAATGACTTGCAAAGCATAATAAAAGAAGTAGAAATGCTAGGGGCACGTCAGAACGAATTACTACGGGGGGCTGCCCATTGTATTGCTTCCCATTCAGTATACTGTTGTAAAGGAAATATACTACAGTTTGATAAGTATTGAGGGGCTTCAGCCTCCGACGGACCTGAAGTGTTAACAACACGACTCCGAGACCTTGGCCTGTTGCAAACGCGAAGAGATTTAAAAATGAGGTTTGATTTACCAAAGAAAGCTGGAACGAGGTTTTGAAGCAAACTCAGACTAAAACTCAAAATAATTTATAAGCATATCAAGTTGATAACCACCGTCCCTCGTCCTTGCAGAAAACAACAGTGCCAACAAACAAGGACAGCAGGGGACAGGGGCGTAGTTCTCCTGACGTTTTCATAATGGCAATTGTGTTCCTTTTCACTTCAATAGTTGTTTAATAGCCATAATCAGTCCATTAAATTTGAGGTGCACTCATAAATGTTGGATTACGCTAGAATATATTAGAAATTTCATTTCTGAAAATTTTTTCACGATAAGCACACAGTAGCAGTTTAATTATAACTTTCACATGAATAACTATTGAAGTGAAAAGGAACAAAATCGCAAACGTCACAGATAGCCAAAACATTTTTTCGAAATTCTCATTAAATTTACATGTTGCGTCGCTTAGGAATGTTTCACGAAAATATTTTGGGCGCAGAATCACAAATTTTTGAGGATGTTATTAAAGCTAACCGGAACCACAACCGTTTCTTTGGTTGCCTCCATTTTCAAATGAAAACGGAGTCAAACTAATCCGTTTTTGCCTTGCGTTCACACTACTCTGCTATGAAAACGGAGTCGTTTGAAAACGCTAATGAAAACGGATACTTTCGAATACAGTGCGTATTGAATACGCTCCGTTTTCAGTGTGAACACCAAAAACGGAGACATTTGAATACGCTAACAACGGCAACAAAATACGCGCTTTCTAGCACGCCAAATTTCAAAAATTTTGAAATTGAGAATTCACAATGATGGACTGGTAGCTGCTAGAACAAAGTTTTTCACAATATGCTTTTATTTAATTTCATTCATAATAACGCCAATTTGTTGAGGATTCGTGAACGCCTCTTTTCAAAAATGAGGCCACCAACAGCGTTTTTTTAATTTGAAAACGGATAAGTGTGAACGGACAGCATTTTCATCAATGAAAATGGAGCGAAACGAATACGGAGCAGTGTGAACGTAGCCTAACACAAGTCCGTGAATATTAGAAAATTAAAATTTGCTGGTAGCACATCAAATATTTTCTGCAGTGTATTTCGTTTGACAATATTTCCTTGACGATACAAAACAAGCCAATAGTTTATGATGATCGGTATTGTCAGATTTCCCTTTCCTACAGCACGTTGTCACCAGCAGCGGTTTAAGGGACTACACGTTTTTTTATAAGAAAGTATTTTTCAGCCCAGCCTCCAGATTTTCTTAGCTATATCCTAATTTCAGCACTAAAAATTTGTTAACGTAAAATTGGAAAGTTTACGTTACTAAGCATGCGCAATGATGGAGATGATGAAATGCTATAAATATGCTAAATTTCTCAAAAAGCCTCAACGTCATACTGTATTCGTCGTTTTCTGTTCAGCACATTACTGGGTTGTTGAAAAATTTGACTCTTACACCACAATTTCCTTTGAAACTTTTACTACCTAAATTTTTCAACTTTCTTAGGTTTCAAAGATCCAACCCTGAACTTTCTTAACTTTTTGAAGTACCGAGCACAACCTCCTTACAAAATACTTTCTTATAAAAAAATCGTGTACGGGGCCCGGGGCCTGGACTTGCTACAAGTCTCTCCCTCTGAAAAACAAAGAAAGGGAAAAAAGAAAAAATGGGATTTTTTCTTTTTTCGTATTCTATATTTTTCAGATTACTAAATGGATAGAGAGAGGCTTGTAGCGAGTCCACCCGGGGCCAAAAACATCTGCGGGGCCCTTTACAATTTCCTATTTTTTTTCTGTGTGTGGGGCCTCTTTTGGCTATCATAACCGCGGGGCCTGGGCCATGGCTCCGTGGACTCCCTTGAAACCGCCACTGGTGGTCACGTTAAGCATCCTACCCTATTACCCCGCTTACAAGCCCATGCCCTTATACACGAAAAACGATTCAGATACAGTCGCATGCGCCTGTAAAAAAATGAAAGTTTTTGCAAGAAAACTGCAAAAAAATGCAAGAAAAATGTTTGAACAACAGAAACTGGATATTTTAACAGATTTTCAATGTCAACTTCCTCCGGGTCCAATTCTTCATTGAGCTGTTCTTCATCAAGATTGTCTTCGTCATCATGTCAGTTTACAGGGCCGCCGAGAGGGGTCACGTGGGGCAATTGCTACAGGGCCTCAAGGTCTAGGGGCTTCATAAAGTAATGAGTTCCATTTTGAAAATGGAATTAATCAAACGTAGCAAAAATGTGCCTAAAAATGTAACACTTTTTAACGATTGCAAAAAAAAGGTTTCAAGAATATTCTGAAATGCATTTTAAGCTCATCTGTAGAGGGTGGTCACAAATATTTTCTGCTCGCTCCACTCGCAGGGCCTCTGAAACCCCTCGGCCTAGGCCGGCCCTGTCAGTTTATGCGTGGTTTCTACACAAAGGACAATGCAAGAAAAGTAATCGAGGAAGCATGTAAACATTTTGAAAGAAAAAATAGAAAGCCATATCGCTGTTTTTTCATCTTTCTTGCAAAAACCGTAGAGATCCATTTACAAGCACATGCGTCTTTAAACGAGGTAATAGGCACTGATCTCTATAGAGTAGTGACTTATTCTATGATGCAAATTTCCTAGGAAAAGGTTTCAGGCCGGTGGTGTGACGTCACAGTTAACCGAATCTAAAACCTCGCCCCATAGCTCTTTCCTGTCAAATATAATTAGCATGGTCTCCGACACGTTGGAAAGTGGAGAGGGGTGCTTTTGGCCCCTACAACAAAATATTTTAAGAAAAAGCTCTATTGTTTTGCAAAAAAGTGGGGGAGCCTTCGTCGGAGGCCCTGATTATCTTGATAGAGTTGCCCCGGAATCTCACGAATTTATAAAAAGAATATGAAACCTTGAAGTGTGTACCAAACGGCGTATTTGTCTTTAGCGACAGAAAAGTGAACAAATTCTACAACAGTCAACAGAAAGCCGGTCCACAGAACATATTGTCATTAAAGCAAAATCTCACGTAAAGGTGGCGGGTGGATACATTTACCAGTAGCAGGATTGAATTCTAATTGAAAAAATAACCAGCTTAAGCCATGAAGATTTTCATGGTTGGTAAAATTGACATAATAGCTTAGACAGATTAAAGAAAACGTTGTACACCGTTGCAAATATTTATTCATGTAACTTTAAATCTTGCGGATTAATTCGCCTGCCATTGCCGAATATTGAATAAGCAAAAATATCCTCATGTCTCATATAGGAGCCCTCAAATTGATTTAAAAATAAAAAATACTGTAGCAAAAGGTTGATAATTCTGCCTATAAAAATCATTGGTATTTTAACAAACCTTGCACAGGCAGAGAGAAACTTCCGGCAAAAATATTTCCAATCAGGACAATGAATAAAAGACCCTTTGACATGACTGCAGTCCTCATACCCCGACCTGGCGAAGCGTCTGGAATCACTTTGGATGAGTTCAAGTTGTTTATAACAGTGCAGCCAAACAGGCTTCCTCCAGCAGTGAATGGTATTGTTCATATGCTGATAGGTGCGAAGCACACCCTGTCGGAAACCGGAAGCTATACGGCTATTATGAAACAATCCGTATTCAAATAATTTTTATTGTGTGTCAGAGTGCATGTTAATGCAGGGGGTTGCACAAAGTTTGGAAAATGTATTGAAAAAGAAAAACTGGCTAGGGTGCTTCCACCATGCAGAGCAGGGTGTGGTTTTTTACACTCCAACCCTTTTAGCAGTTGATCTTTCGTGTTATTTGACAAGTGTTTTGGAATTTTAATTTGCGACTCGAGTTAGCCATTAGCACCTTGGTTTCACACTAAACCCATCACAAGAACGTTTTCTCGTATTTTTATTATCATTCCATAACATTATTCTAAACCACTGCGTACAGTTCTTGGCAAACCAATATTTTCCTCATCATATCCATTTCAACCTTATGACTGCATACACACTACGGGTATTATGAATATTTTTCGTATTCATTGTTGGTAAGAAATTAATATTTGATAAACAACCCAAAAAATACCGCTGACATTGGAAGCAGAAATTTCAAGTAAAAGCTGTTGCATTTTGGCATGTAACGGAACAAATCAAGAGATACACAGCAGCTGCTGTGAACATTTAAAATATTTCTTGACTTTCTATAAAAGCAAATTTTTTTAAATCAACGAGGCTAAAAATCTAAAACTTAAAGATTGAAATCAATTGATATGCATTAGAGAATCATTCATATGTAACCTACCTGCCACAAGTCTATTCTTTCTCGAAGGTAGTCCACAATACGTAGGTGCAAGCAGGGGCGCAGGTGGAGTTGTTTTTTTGGGGAGTGGGGGCTAAAAGCAACATTTTTCTAAAGTTTTCGACAAAGTAGCAAAATTTCCGAATTTTCCCAATAGGTTTGGTTCTTGTCAAACCAAACCAATATTTCCTGATCATATCTTTCCAATTCCCCAAGCTTTTTTACATTATTTGGTTCCGTTTTTATTGTTAATTACCCTTGGTACCAGAGCCACATAAATTCGAAAGCGGAAATAGAAAATAGGAGAGGAGAAGCGGATGAGCGTCTCCGCTTCTCTGATTGGCATTCTGTTTACGCTCTCGAAATTTGTGCCTCTGGCACCCAGGGTAATTGTTGATGTGTTTCGCCAGATATTTTTTGAAATGGTTTATTTGCATTGTCTTTACATTGATCTTAAAGGAGCTTTTATGGTTGGCTTATATTTATCCCAGTGTAACGCTGTTCCAGATCAGATCTTCCTACAGACAAATGAATTGGTTTCTGGGCCATACACTAGTATATCTAGCTCTCGCGTTACAAAAACGAGCCTGTTCTTAGATTATAGAAGTTCATAAAGGGCTGAAAATGGCAAAATTGCTGAATGTTTTGTGGTGTTAGCTTGTTTAATTTGTAGGTCTCCTTACGAGGCTGTGTAGCTAGGCTGAAATTAACGCCGTTTTCACGACCACAGTTTATCAATATAACTAGGCAGTGGTTTAAATAACTATTTATTAAAGTCTTATAATAATCTGCGTTGCAGGGGCGTCGCCAAAGAGGGTACAGGGGAGGGGGTGGTACCCCCAACATTTTGCTCGTCGGCACATTAAGAGTTTTTGTCGGGCAAAGGATGGAATTCTGTACTC
The DNA here is from genome assembly GCF_013076305.1 of Rhopilema esculentum. The sequence continues at coordinate 4,193,485 of NW_027019322.1, forward strand.
ACACTCAGGGACGAAAACAAGTTGCTAATTTTGGGGGGGCGTGGAAGCATGAAAATTCCAACTTCAAGTGATAAATTTTTCATTCGACCAGTAGATCTGTTGTACCTACCAAATTGATATTTGTAAATAGCCCGAGCACCATAGTTCTATTTTCTTTATAATTACCAAATCTTTACTCAATAATTAGCCTAAAGCATAAAAGCCTAAATCTCTAAATTTTGATTAACATGAAACAAACATTAAACATACTGTAAGAAGTAAAGCAACATTTAAGCAAAACCAGTATTAGATATACTTAATGATTAGTAGTATTCTTTCAGATCAATTGATCAATTTTATCTAAAATACATTTTTTCATGATATAGAAGCACCAAGAATTTGGGCCTTTTATTTTCGTTCTTGATCGAAGAAAACTACCTTTAAACTTTTCAGAGGGCCAAATGCCTTTTCATTCTTTACAATTGAAATGATGATTTGAGAACAAACTTGTGCATATGCCTGATTCGAAAGATGAAATACTCTTCTTTGATCAAATACTTCTACTGCAGTTTTTGCAATGTGTTCTTGCTCCACAGCAGTTTTGTCATAGGAATTTATGATAAGGACTCAAGGACATTAACAAATAACAGGGGGAGTTTAGCATAAACTCGTTTTTTATAAGAAGCGTTGAGAATTTTTAGTACTGAAAGATTCTTAATCTTTTATTGAATTAACTACTCGTAGTTTCTAAAAAAATTCCCACTCTAATATTTTCTGATCAATGCCGGTATTATTATTCCAAACTGTAAGTTTCAAGTTTCTTATCCGTAAGTTCACCTTGCCTGTTCGTAATTTGATTCAACTCCCGTCAGAAAGAAAGAAAAAGAAAACGGGGCAAGTGTGCAATTTGGACCCAGTGGAGACGGGATTCACAATAGAAAACGATTGGATGGATCAGCTTCAGCCTGTGAATTTTAATGTTTAGAATTTTTATAAATTAAAATAAAAAAACTTCTTAAAATATAAAATTCACAAGTTTGGTCTTAAGAAAAAAATTCCAAGTCAACCGTTACGTTTTCCAACTGTAACTGGATTTTCCAAACTTTGGGGGGGCGTTACGCCCCCCACGCCCCCCTATTATTTACGTGCCTGCTCACACTGTAACCTTTTTGCACTAATTGTAACGTATCAACATTTCTGTGTTGTTGAACTTTCAAAGTAAGCCACTAAAGTATGAACTTCGAAATAGAAGCACATAAAAGTAGCATGTAAGAGTATTTATCTTTTGAACACACCATTAAAGAGTGAGACACGACCTGTCACCTTTTCACACCAATGGAATCGAAACCCTCAACCGAAACCAATTTCGGTTGGTTTTCAGCTCATCAAATGCAACTTTGGTTGTTCTTCAAACTTCAATAAAGGCTCCCTGATTTTTAAAAGGCATTACACATTTGAAGGGCTGAGTAGTAAATTCCTTTGCATACTCAAGATTATTTTACGGATCAGTGGCAAAGCTTGATCGTCCAGACTACGATGGTGGAGAGTGATCAATAGTGCTATTTCACCTAACGAAAGGCGATTTTACCGACAAAATAAAAATTTTGCGGACCAACTGAAGATTTACGGACCAAACACGAAGAATTGGGAGAGGTATAACAGCCCTTAACCTCCGCTAGCCACGCCCCTGCTGAAGATCTCTACAAAATCCTGTTTTAATACTGAATCATTGAGATCATTGTTGGAATCTAATCTAGCAATTTTCTGAAACGCGTCTGTAAACATGAGCAAATAGACCATTACTGCTCGATCCAGCATGGTGATTTTCGTTATCATTTTGGGCTTATTTGACTTATAGTTTTAAATATTGGCAATGGTGCAGTTTCTCGGGGGTATGTGCCCACTTATCATGTAATATGTTTGTTTCAAGGTTGGCTTATTTATCAACAATTGTCTGTGTAAAATATATTGATAATTTAGATATATTTTAAAGGTAATGTGACCAAGACAGAACCCTGAGGAATATCACGGATGGCACAGTACTATCCTCTGTTTTCAGATATGACTTAAACCAGTTTCTATCTGAAATACAGCATTTACTTGATTTGTTAGCAATATCGTCTGGTCAATTGTGAGCCTTTTTTAAATCTGTTAATATAGATATGAAAGTAATTGACACTTGGGCACAATATGCAAAGGAGGATGGCCGTTTCCCCCTTTAACGAAGCATGTGATAATTTGCTCCCAGTGCTGTTTTTCCTCGTGTTATCGTGTTTATTTTGCTTATTTTCGTGTTCTTCTCACAGCTGTAAAGAAAGAAGGTGATGTAATCTTATATCACGTGATCAAGTTTCAGCTTATCAACTCATAGGGCTTAGAAATAAGTATACAATGGCCTGTATGCCCAAGGCAATTCCAAAGTTGAGATAAGGTATTGGCTGTTTATGAGAATTGAATTGTAAATTGTTAATTTTTTTCGATTCAATTTCTACACTGACTGGAATATGGGAAACGATTATCATGAGACAAATCCATAGCTTGACATTGCAAGAAGAATCAATTTTTCTTTGTCAACACTATCTTTTAGCTTTAGAAAAGTCAATCAGGTTATAAATCACATTTCATAACAAATCTTTGACTTTGCTGACTATGAATAGATCTTGATGTACAATAAACCCATTCAACCTTCAGCCTCGTTTTAAAATACTTCGAACTTCATTATTTAATCTCCTGATGCTAGTGATTGTTGTATTTTTTAAGTTATAAAAATAATTATCAATAAATTATTAATAAGGATAATGAAGCAAAAATCAATTACAACCTCCTGTAAGATAAGTGATTTACTTCATTTTAGTAATTTAGTTATTACTACCTTGCCAATTAGAGCTCTGTCGAAACTTAAGAATTTTATTATAGTATAGAAGTTATTGAGCAAGCATTGCGAATAAATGCTAATATGCTAATATACTAAAGGAAAATGAAATAAAAGAAGTGCATAAGATATTTGACCGTGTTTTTTTCCGAAAAGCTTCGCGAAAAAAGATTTTTGCGTTCAAATCCCTTTAAAGTGTTTAACCCTTATATTGCCATAAAATCTACACTGCAAAAAATGAGAAAGCTCATCCATGCTTCTCATGCTCCGAAGAGAGGTCTTTTGCCAAGTAACCTTCGGAGGCCGCCCCTGATAGCCTATGTTCCAGACCCTAACTTGAGAGTAGAAAGACCTCTACATTCAAGTTAGGGGTCTGGAACATAGGCTCGCCTTTGATTGCTGCAATGCAAACTGCCCTGACTTTGCAACCTGTTCTTCTCTTTACACTCTTTCTGCCACAAAAGATGGTAAATATTAATTTTGCAATACCCTAAGCAAACAAAAACAATAGAAGACATTCTATTTGATTTTATTAAAGCAAATACGCGTCACAAGCATTGCACAGGCTGTGCAAGCATGTAATTTTAATTTTCAAATTCTTAAAGCTTAAGTGACAAAAGATTTGTTTAGTATACCAAAATTTGCTTGCTTGTGTTTGTATGACAAAATAAATTCTCGGTAACTCTATATTCAGAAATGAGTCCATATTTTTTTTCTTATAATTTGCTGGTCTGTTCATAGTTTTTCGCATATATATCTACGGATGTCCTTGATAAAATACTCCCAAAGGCAATGTTAACCTTAGTGACTGCGATTGAGAAATAGAACGAACCAGATGTTTCATTGTGAAAGTTCAACAACCTTTAGCGAAAAAGATTTTTTTATACTATAGTCTACTCCATAACAGATTGCGGTCATTTCTAACGTAGAAACTTTGTGAATGAGATTTTTCTATCAGTCATTTTAGTCGGTGAATAGCTTGAATGATTTTATACAAACAACAGAGAGTTCTTAACACAAATGCAAGTAAATTGGGCTTGGTCATGGGTGTTCATAGGCGTGTCTTCTAAAAGTTGCCTACAGCATAACCTTTCCTGTCTTTTCAGAACGGCACCCATGCATCTTCAGACATTCCTGCACATATAACACCAGTAGACCCAAGTGCCCTTTTCAAGAAATGGATTTCCGAGCAATATTAATTCAATTTCGAAAGCTAATAAAATCTAGGTTTCAAGCATATCTTGATACCTACATGCAAGACAAAAGGGTTATCGAAAGGTGGTTGCGATGGAAAATTGGCCATAGGCTTGAGGTTTGGCGCGCTCGAGGTTTCCAGTTTGTGAAAGCAATTAGTAAGACATAACAAAATTGTACAACTTTTAAACGATTGCAAGAAGGAGCCTGCAAAAAATATTCTGAAATGAAATTTTACTTAATCCAAAGGGCATGGTCACCAAAATTTTTCTTCTCGCTTCGCTCGCAAAGGGCCTTCTCTTTCGGTTCCGCCGCAAGACCTCCGAAATCTCTCGGCAGCACGGTACTACACACAACTTAGTCAGAAAATTATATCTATTTCATTGCATCTACACTCTTTTTTTATAAGAACAGTTTTATAAGAACACGAGCCTCAAAACTGGTCAAAAGTTGAGAACAAATTAAGAACAAGCTGAGACTGAGCTTCTGCAAAATGCAATTTTGAACAACGTTTTTTCTCAAAATCGAGGATTTTTAGCGATGTGTGGGTGCTTTTTCGGTGAATATTCAAATTTGTCAGCAAATTAAGGCGGTCTCGCTCACTTTGTTGGCAAATGATACAAAAAATAGGTGCAACAAAAAATTATCACTATTCGAATAATTTGAAAAACTTTACACCTAGCAATCAGAATGCAACCTTTCAATGCCAATAAAAAAACTAGTTGATTCGATCTTAGAAGAAGCTCGTTTAGACGAGGAGCTAGATGTTCCAAAAAACTGAAGACAAAGGGAAATCAGTCAAGTTTATCTTTATTTTGAAATGAGAACTAGGAAAAGGCCTTTGGTATTCAAGATTAATGTTGGCATTGTAATTATTGATAGTGTTACAGCAAAGATAATTAAGCGATTCATGTCAACTGGCGAGATATGGGAGTGGTTCAGTATTCTTCGATTTTATAAAATGTTGATGGAAAATAACCTAGCAAAAAATTGCAAAATTCTGCGCAGCATAAAAGGATGATCTATCTTCTAAGATCACTGAGGAGTCACTTTTTCTAAGAAGCATCAACCATTGCATTTGAAGAACTTGTCTATAGCTCCATCATTGACCCTTCTACAGATAAAATTACTAGCTAGAAATTGTTTTGTTAACTAGCTAGAAAATTACCTAAAGCTACTAACTTTGTTTGACAAACATAATGGGGCTATAATACTGTTGCTACTTCTACCTTATTTTATTTAACGGCTTTTCCAATTATTTATACTATTATTGACAGGTTTTGATAATGGAGAGGCTAAACTGCTAATTATTAATTATTTAGTTAAGTTATTACCTTTGGCCCCCTAAAGTCATGGGCCCCCGGGTCAGTGAACCTCTGACCCCCCTCTCCTCAGCACTGATTAGCACTGCTTACACCCTCTTAAGGTACTAGCCCCCTCAGTTTTTGAAGAAAAAAAAATTTCTATCTGAAAAATTTTTCCTAGAGGATCTAAAAGTTTAATTGTTCATCTTCAAGATGGTATATAGACTTTGATAAATTTTGTGATATAGCTAAGAAATTCCGCCTTTATGTAGGACCAGGTGTTTGAAATTTTCAAAAAATCTCCTTAGAAACGCCCCTAGCAACGAAATATCCAACTTTATAGCTCATTACATTGCTCCTAGAGCGTCCCAAAGGTTACTTTTTCTTCAAAGTAACATTGATAAGGCCTGCCATCTTTAAAACACCCAATAGAGGCGATCAGCCTCTCTTTGAAAGCTTTTAACTTGGTGAAACCATCGTGAAACCATCGTGAAACCAAACTTGTTACCGAAAAAATTTTTCGAAATGGGAAAGTACTCAACTAAAAAACGAACAAAAAGATCTTTTTGTGGAAATCAACATGTGATTGTTAAAAATGAAAGTAGCTTTAAACGTAAGCGTGCAGGTCGACCATCAAAGAGGAATTTATTGACTGTCCTACAGCAAGATTGTTCACCAGTTGCTGGGCCTAGTCATTTGTCAAAGCAACATCCTGACGCCGATACACTTGTGTCCACCCCACTAGCTGGAAAGTCTGTTTCTTTTAAGAAACTTTTTGGTGCTAGGAGGGTCAAGCATGTTGAGCAACCTGAAAAACTAGCAACAGGGTATCGCTTTTTTGACATTGGCATTCTTTCAGGCGTTTTTGACATGTTGGTCTGTCCTGACTGTATGACACAGTCACTGAGCCTTGATGATGACTTGCCCAGAAAGAATGGTTGTGCCAGTCGGCTGATGCTAGTTTGCAAAGAGTGTGAATGGTCACATATTTTTTTCACCTCAAAGCAAATAAATGGAGCATTTGAAGTCAACAAGCGCCTTGTATATGGCATGCGCAGCATAGGGATTGGTTACTCCGGTGCTAAAAAATTCTGTGCTGTTATGAATATCCCTACTTTGCCTACCAAGAACAATTTCAGCAAATTGAACAAGACACTTCTGTCAGCAGTATATGATGTTGCTAATGATAGTATGAAGCAAGCAGGAGAAGAAGTAAAAAAGACACAAATTGGTGAAAACAGTGCTGATTGTGGGGTTTCTGTGGATGGATGCTGGCAAAAAAGGGGTTTTGTTTCACTAAATGGCTGTGTTGCGGCTCTTTCAATAGACAACGGAAAGGTTTTGGATGTCGAGCCCATGTCGAGGCACTGTAAGCAATGCCAATTGCAGAGTAAGCTTGACAAGAATTCCAAAGAGTACCAGGATTTTAAGGAGAAGCATATTGGATGTAAAGCAAGCTACAGGGGGTCTGCACCAGCAATGGAACCTGAAGGTGCAGTGCGTATGTTTAGCAGATCCATTGAAAAGCACGGCCTTCACTACACAAAGTTTTATGGAGATGGTGACAGCAAAAGCTATCTTTCTGTAAAAAATGTTTACGAGTCAGTTGGAAAGAAGGTAGAAAAGTTGGAGTGCATTGGACATGTTCAAAAAAGGATGGGTACTGCATTGCGAAAATTGAAAAAGGAAAAAAGAGAGTTAGGGGGAAAAGGCAAATTAACAGAAAAAATTATTGATAAAATCCAAAATTATTACGGAATAGCTATTAGAAGCAATGTTGGCAATTTGGAATCGATGAAGAAAGCAATATTAGCAACACTCTTCCATTCTGCATCATCAAAGGAAAACAATTATCACAGTTACTGTCCAGATGGGAAAGATTCATGGTGTGGTTTCAAGGTGGATATTGCTGAAAAGACCAAGAAATTTAAGCCAGGACCTGGACTGCCATTAAAAGTGGTTGCAGAAATGAAACCTGTGTTTGCACGTTTGAGTCAAGAAAGCTTGCTGAAAAAGTGCCTTCATGGAAAGACCCAAAATCAGAACGAGTCTTTTAATCGTGTGATTTGGGACAGAATTCCTAAGTCCACATATGTTGGCAGAGATGTTTTTGAGCTTGGGGTCTATGATGCTGTTGCTCATTTCAATGAGGGGTCCATAGCAACTTGTCTGGTTTTGGAAAGACTGGGATTACCACGAGGTTTCTTTACTGATAAACTGTGCCATGAGTTGGATGTCAGTCGCGTTTATGCTGCTGAGTATCAGGTAAAGAAAAGTACAAAATTATCCAGAAAGAAGCTGAGAAGCAGAAGAAAGTCAAGAAATGACAAGGATACACAGAAGGAAGGAGACAGTTATGGTGCTGGGGAGTTTTAGTGACATTATTTAACTTTGATGTTAAGACTTATCTTTAAATGCGTTTTCTAAAAACTCGTCTTTCAGTACTCCTAACAATTTTAATTTCAAAACTACATATACCAGAGAGTTGAAATTTTCAGGGTACATTTATCTTTGTTAGCAGAATAGTATGAAGCAGTCTTAAGAGCTTGTGAGCAAAGCTTGCATGTTTATGAGATATTTTCTGCTGAAAAATTTCATCGAAAATAAAAAATAATGAAAAATCATATTTTTATTACAGACACAGTGATGGCTGAGGTTCATTCTGTTCCTCTAAGTGTAATTGATCATCACAAAAAATTTCAGGTCTCTAGGTGTTGTCGTTTTTGTTTGAAAATTATTTTAGTGTGGCACAATTTTTACACTTTTCGGGCTTGATATGGTTGCCATGGTAACATTTAAGCTACCATTTTGGTCTCTGTGACATGATACAGTTTCATTCATGGTATACTCAAAGATTTTGCATCAACAAAGTTGAATCTCCCAATATTTGTGTTCAGGGGGGGATAGTACCTTAATTTAAAAACAAATCAAGAACAATCCAGCCTCAGATTCTCGAAAAAATTAAGAACAGTCAGCCTGAACTTAAATTTACTGGTTCTTATAAAAAAGAGAGTGTATATGAGGCTTTATGTAACAGCCTTTTTAACAATAATAGAATGACATGATTCCTTCTGCTCTCAACATCTTTGTCAAACAGATCGAGCAAAATATGGAGCCTAGTGCAAAGCAAAGTATAAGTACTCCCCAACTTTACAAAATTAAAGAAAAATTTTGAGAATTTTCATCGTTCAATCTTGTGACGTTTACAAGAAATGCGTATGCAACATCAGTCACATTTTATTTAAACTGTATTTAGCGTTGGTTATTTAAATGAATTGGCTTTATTTAGCTTGAATATATCTGCAGATTGTGCTAAACTTAAATAAAGAAAGGAAAAACAGTGAGTTCAGAAGAGTTATATCCAAAAGTTATATCAAGCCATGTAGATGGTCATGAAACCAAAACTCTGGTTTAATGAAAACTAGGATTGGATTCAGCCTCCTTTGGTGGTTGATGTTGGGGTGAAAGGAATTTCGAGAATGAATTTTGACTGTAGTCTTGATTCAAATGTATTTTTTATGGGTGTTGCGAATTTTTCCTTCATTTTTGAGAATTTTTAGGGCATGGTAACGAACATTTTCCCGGGGGCTACGCCCCCAGAACACCAGTCCTCTTTCCCTTGCCAAAGTCTTGACCTACAACCAGGCTTCTTCGTTATGGGCTAGGCGACGATTTCCGATCTGTTTCATCAGCAAACTATGACACCCCAAGGTGCTCTTTCTGCCGGTCCTGCCCCCGCTGCATCATGAAGCTTCCGGCGCTTCTGAGTAGACCAATACAAATTAGAATTGAACAAGTCTTATTAGAATTATAATTAGAATTAAACAAGTGCATTAGAATTAAATATGTGGCAATAGTCACATTTAAACCCGCATGTTAACTGCGTTCACAGCTGTAGGTAGTGACAAGCTTACTTGCAGGGTAACTTGCTTCGTTGATCCATGGGCTTAAAGGCAATCTGTCTCGTTATGGATTGGTTAACGAGAACAATAGCTGGAACAATAGCCTAAACACGATTCTAGCGCTCCGCCATTTTTTTACAATGCGATAAATTAAAGGGGGACTGGAAACAATAAAAATCCCTTTGTTCCTAAACCGAAGGTAATATCATTATTGGTTTTTTCTGCTGTTCATGACCAGATGAGGGAATGGGTGCGTGTGGCGTACTTGCATTAAAAGTATTTGCAAAAATTGGTTTCTCTTGCACTTTCAAAATAACCACTTTCACAAAATTATTTCGTATGATGACGTTTATTGTGGAAAGTTCGATATCTGTTTCATGTCTGGCTTTCGACACCTTTTTGTGGCTGTACAGGATGTACAGGTGGGAATGTTTGGCTTGGTTCGAGACATTTGCAAACACATGACTAGTTATAGTGACGTCATCAGCTGAAATGCAGATAGATTAGTCATGTCCATTACGGAAATGCATTCAAGCAAGGCAATTAAACAAGGGATCAAAGTCTCAACTCACTGTGTCGCGCCTTCTTGATATTTGACAAAAAAGTAAAGTAACTTTTTCAATGAGTTTTCGACGTCATTGAAAGACATATGATTCCAATTTGTGTAAAAAGATTTCAATTCAAAAGAGTAATGCCAGGGAGCTACCCCCTTTTAAAAGCTTAGCCCAAAGACTTTCAGAAGCTGTTTACGCCTCTGGGTGTTTAACCTTATTTCTTATTCGAGCACTGATTGCAGACCACATGGACAGTGGCGGCGCAAGCTATTACAGAGTGGGAGGGTAATGGGCACGGCCAGTGGGACCACGCTCCTTTGCCTCGTTTCAGTGATTTGTTTCAAGTTAACTTTCTTTAGGAAATTTGATCTACCCTAACCCAACGTTTTTTATTCCATTTTTAAAGGAAATATGTAGACTATATTTTCAGAAAAGTGGGGAGGGGGTACCCCATACCACCCCTTGGCGCTGCCACTGTGAATGGATTTTGCGACTGACAGTGAAAAGAACACCAACAATTAAAACAATCTTCAAAAGTTACAACAGGCACGAAAAAAGTATTGAAATATCTCATATAAAGGGTACCAGTAGTATATTCACCCGATATGGGGGAGGTACTTGCTAGGCAGTTACTTATGATGCAAAAAGCAGTTGTAGAAAGCTTAGACGTATGTCATTGTAACAATGCAGATTTTAGTATATCACTGTCAACAAGCATAATACAGATTGAGGGGGCTAAACATACTAAAAACTAAGAGCAAAGTAATTTTTGTGTGATTTTATGTACATATTTGAAATAATTGAGGGACTAAAGCCCCCTTAGCCCCCTCCCGCTTCCGCAGTCCTTCAACCTTGAGACGTCAAGTTTTAAAACCTCTCTGATATCGGGCTTCACAGCATCCTTGACATATCCTATTTCAAGGGAAATAAGCTGCGGGGGCAAACCTTTGCTTATTTTAGGAGAAGGACAATAGACTATTGTTTAAAACAATGAAAAGTTATTGGGACTGCAGGGGCAATTGCCCCCCTTGTTAGTACGTTTTAAAAGGCCCTGATCCTTGATATCAGTCTGATTTTAGGACCATAGATGAATATTAATAATTACATTAATAATTATATGCTGAAAATGTGTTTATTTTACAAAAAAGACTTCAACAGGCTAAGCACAGATTAAGAATACTCTCCAAGAAACAGTTTACTTTTTGACCAAACTTGAGAATCTTATTGAAATGTCGACCAGTTAAGTCCTCTTCAACTGAAATCTATGCAGAGTCTTATGGCTGATGTGAATGCCAAAGACATGTTTTCTGATTGAATATTCTCCGAGCTTGAAAATCCTTCTACTTATTTTTTTTTTGATATTTTCACACTTTTGTAAGAACATTTACTTGAAACATCTAAGCAAAATTTAAAATATGCCTAAAGACCTCATCTCTGTGACTGAGTAGAGGTAATTAATGATATGAGAATGAAAAAGGAAAATAAATAAAGGAAGGCAACAGTCACAATCACGGTGGTGGTAACCAGGTCGAAAACCGAAAAGAAGTTTAGCATGAACATGGTGTAAAGGAGACAACACAACCACTCAGTTCGCGTGCTCTTTAATTGCACTGGACATTATATGGTTCTTAAGTGTGACGTCACAAAAAACAATCTAAGAATTTTTAAATTTTTACCACATAAAAGAACATCATGAAATACTTCTAGGAAATCTAAAATCAGTTAAATTTTTCCCAAAATTGGGTGAGATATAGCCAATAAAAGATTCAAATTTTTTTAACGAATTACTGTGAGACCAAATTGCAGGAGTTTGATGGGGAAAAAGCCTATGCTCATGTGGCCATGTCTCAGCCAATTCGTAGTACTTTTAATCAGTTTTGCAAAATTAGAGGTACTTTAACATGCTCCTTCAGGCTATGAGATCAATATTCAAAAATTCTAAAAACAGACTTTTGTGACGTCACCACTTAAGGCAGCATGTGAAATAAGATGTGATGTGAGTATGTACACCTGATTTTCGCAGTGGGACGAGGGTGGGAACATCAGAGCAAAAATCGCCTTCCTTTGATTAAGGGAGAGTGTTGAAAGAGAACATATCATCATAAAGAGTTCAGGGAAAGAATATCTACTGAAAACCTTTGATGTTAATTTATAAGAACTTGTGTCATTTACATATCCCTCATTGGAGTTTGACGGATCCACTCACCCGATTGCCGTTGTACTTGACCGGTCATTAAAATTGTGATTGACCAGGGGCGTCATGGCGAATCAACTCTAGAGGGGGCCAGAAAGAAAACTTTTCCGACAAAATTTCTTTGATTTTTTGAAAATAGAAGCATTTCATCTAAGTGTAAAGGGGGTGAGGCAGAAAAGCTCATAACTTTTGCCTAAGCTGGAAAGAAATTCAAAATACACTTTTTATCTTGTTTCTGTTTCTTCATACTTACAGTGAACGCCCGTGACATCCGTAGATTAGGACAAGGTTAGAATGAAGTTACTACCTGAGACAGCACCATGGTTGCCGCCGAAGGGGAAAATTTTTGATGATCTATTGCTTATAATTCGTTAGAAATCGCATTATTTGAAGCAAATTTCAATGATAATCTTATTCTTAAATTGAATATCCACTTGGGGAAATCGTTGGTTTTGATCGACTTCTACCTTTTTTACCTTACGCAACATAATTGCATACATTTTCAAATCTGGGACACAATTTTCAAAAATCTGATGATAGGCACAAAATTGGTACTGTCCCGGTCTTCAATAAAGATATGTTTTATACCAATTTGATCAATTTCCATAACCAAATTTGGTCCTTGAAGTTTAGGATTTTAACTGAAAAAAATCCAAACAGCAAATCACTCTATGGTGGGAATCGGTAAATCCTGAGAAATCATTTTGTTTTGTGGAAATCTAGTATTTTCTTTACAAAAGTGAATTTGCCTCTCGAATTTACGGTAAGTACTTTAGTCCAAGTAATTTATGTTGCTAAAGAGTTTGAGAATTACCCACAGCTCAAAATTGAGAATTTTTTGACAAAACAATGATTTTTCCGAAACTCCATCAAATATTGAGAGCAGAGGGGGCCACGGCCCCCCTGCCCCCCGGCCACGACGCCCCTGTAATTGACCTATGCTGTAGCAGACCCTCTTACATAAAAAGACGATAAGAGGCAGGAGAAATAAAGAAGAAGGATTCTGATGTCATCAAAGAATGAATCGAATTGACGATGGCAGTATACTCCAGTTTAGTAAGAGAGAAACCATAAAAGTGTTGATTTTTATGAAAATTTTAAAACAAAGTCCAACTTGTTGACTGCTTTCTGATACTCCAACTAGCTTGTACAACACTTCCCTCTCCCTGTAATAAAGAAAAAACAATCAGAATTCATAACCTCTATGGCTATCCTGTTATGAAGGGAGAAAGCTCGATACCATAACAGCGGTCACATTTGACGTCATCCAAATCGTTCTGCGGGAGAAACCGCAGTCGATCCATTGAAGTTTCATAATCATAGATGTAGGAACAAAAAGTTACAGGGGCATATGTTCCACCTTTTAAAAACAGAGGTAAGTGCCATTTGCAGTGCAGCCCATGGAGATAACCCTTTTTGTCTACATGAACCCCCCCCTAAACTTTTGAAACACTTCTTACGTCTATGTTCATGGACCATGTTTTTCGCAGCAAATTCCTCAAAGTCAGAACAGAATATTTGAAAGTAAACGTCAAACATGAACCCACCATTCCAAAAAGGCCTTACTTAATAACGTATCCTAGAAAACCAATACAAGGGTGTTCTGCACACATCACAGTACTCCCATCTTTTTTCTTTCGATGTTGTATAACACCAAGGACCATAGGGTTTCTCGTCAGGATTTCTGCAGTAGTTTTCGTCCAGGCCAGCATGTGTAATCTTCAGATGTTCTTTGTGTGCTTATGGGGCTTTTGTGAGTCCCACCTCTGGCATGTCTTTCCACTAGAAGTTTTGGACTCAAAACCTCTGTAATTTTTGCCAATATATGTCGATATGCACTCGTCTAGAATGAAAAAAGAGCACATTGGAAATCAAATAAAAAGTTCTTCCATTCTGCATATTCTATTTTCTATTTCATTATAAAGTAGTTGCTTGAATGGAGGCATGCACATTTTGATAAAGATGTTGGCCTTGCAAATGTTTCGACTTGAAATAAAAACCAAACCAAACAGTCTATTATATTATCTGTTGAGATTTCACCTTATCATTTATCAGCCTTCAAATTTTTTTGGGAAACAATCATTACACTTTTTTTCACAAGAATCAGAAAATTGAAATGACTTAAAGTGATGATTTCCATTATACCATGGGCTCCGACAAAGGTTGAAAAGTAGGGAGGGGCCAACGGAAAATTCAATACCCATAACAAAAGATTTTGAAAAAAACTCTACTGTTTTGCAACCCCCCCCCCCACCCCTTCGTCGGAGGCCCTGCATTTTACGAATGGCATCAATCAAAGGAAATAAAAGTTTGCCAAAAAATAGTATTTTGCTTAGAAGAAATAAATATTAAATGGCGGCTACTGCATGAAACAAACGAACAGGGTCTTATGACGCTAGAGTTCGTCAAGAAAATGTAAAAGGACATTTGCATGTAAGATAAGCACGACAGCCGCTTTGCGCTTCTTTGTCTTCATTTTGTTTGCGTGAGCGAAAAGTCGAGAGAAAGATCGAGCGAAAAAACGAATCGTTTGGCCAAGGCTTTGCTACAATGAAAAGGCACAAGCGTTTGTAATATGCAAAATATTCAAAGCGTTTGGTGTTGAATGGAGGGATAGCAGAATTATATTCAAAATTCATATAAGATATGAAGAAAAGAGTGACTGCAAAGTAGTATTTGGAAAGAAATAGAGGGAGAAGCCAACACATAGGGTGCACGACTAGATTGTAGACCATCTAATTTTTCTAATTTATTGATGAATGCAAAGTTATAATCAGGACTATAGAATTATCAACCTTTTGTATAAAGGATGAGGGTCTAATAAAAAAAAGTAAACTAGTATGTTTTCCCATGACCACTTAAGGACAGAGAACCAAAAAATGATGTAATCCATGCATGCAATGGTGGAGAAATATAGCTCGGACCATTCTAAAGCCTAAAATCTTCACTCACTCCATAATTACCCCTCTGTGAAGTTATGGCCTGTGCTCTTTAAGAAAACCTTCACTCTATGAAAATCTCGTACGCATTTGGAGGAAATCCTATTTTCTGATTAGAAAATCCCTAGAATTCATTTTGATTTTAAAAAATGCTGGCTTCTTGTTTCAGAAAAGACTTGAAGTTTCAGAAGAAAAAAATCATTTCAATAGTAAACCAAATGCAAGTTTACTCAAGCGGCAATATTTGACTCCACAGTAGTCCCATCTCATGTCGGTTGTTGTGTAGCACCATGGTCCGTCCGGCTCATTATCTGGATTTCTACAGAAATTGTCAACCAAACCGGAATGAGGATATCGTTCTGGTGTCCTTGTATGATTGTGTGGTTCTTGAGACGCCCAATTTTGGCAAGGCAAGCCACCACGTGTATGATTCTTAACTCCCCGGTACTTATTCCCCAAGGTTGTGTCCTTGCATGTTTTCTCTGTCAAAAGTAAATTAAAAATGCTATATCACAGGCAATGACATCGCTTGACATTCCAGACTAGGATGTTGTAAACAAACAGAAGATTTACCGACGAATTCATTAAGTATTGGGGGGTGTTACAACCCCCTTTATCCACCGCTAGCTACGATTTGGGCCTTAATAAACCACGATGATATGGATACGATTTAGAAGCGCTTGCTAACACGAATTACACAAGATCATATACTAAACCATAAAGCATTGCGAAAAAGAACGGACTCAAATCGAATCTCTCTTGTTAAACGTGCGCGATGACATAGGAATTGTTCCCTTTTATTTTGGCGCGAGCGAGAACACCTAAGGTGGCACGTTTGAAATGGTGGCAACTGACAAGCACTGTAAGCAAAGCTTTTTGTAACACCCAGCAATTTGGTTATGATTTTCAATTTTACATTAATTTTCCGGAATGCTTTTACTTCTACCCCGCCTCCTTTCCCCAATAACAATGTTGATAGTCTAGAAAAATATCTTATAGACAACAAGAACAAACGTACTCCTAACCTCATTCTTTTAAAATTGGTCCAAGGCAGTGTTGTGCTATAAAAATATCAAGGGGGCTCTCGCACAAAATGTTGCGAAAAACAATGACAAAAGTAGAACCTTGCCAATTTTCGGCATCAACAATGAGGGTTCAGCCCATCTGAGCCCCCTAACACTACATGCATGGTCCTAAAAGTAAAAGGGAATGGATAAATTAGCATTTGAAAACTGACAGTGTTCAAAAACATTGGCAGGGATTGTGCTGCTAGTTCGTAAAGCATATTAATAACAACCGTTGCCTGTGCAGTATGCAGTGTAGACTAACTACTTGCAACAATCAAGCATTCTTTGTAAACACAAAGGCATCTTATAAATACACCCCTGATCGAAGGCTTGGTAATCCAACTCGTAATATTTTTCTACAACTCTTGGTAATCCAATTTTATTGCGTACAATTATATTGACACCAGAAGATAACCAAAAATCTTATTTTACTGACGTGCCTTTGCGGATCAGTATCCACCCGCTTACTAAGCCGATGAAGCTGCGGGTCTAAATGGATTCGCTTCCCAATCCTACCCAGAAGAGTACGGATCTTTCCCCAAAAAGATACGGATCCTATCCTACCGTGTCCATGTAAACGCAAGGCCCAGATCCATGCGGATCCGTTCCCGTGTAGTGGCATGATGATTTCGAACTTGGTTCCGACCTAGATAGGCAAAACTCTATGTTTAAGTCTCTGTTAAACTATATAGGCATATAAAAGGCATCAAAACCCTTTTTACCCAAATTACAAGCAACACAAAGGACGACCCATTGTTTTGCAGTAGTATTTCGGGCGAAAAACCTACCTTATTTCCGGAGAATCTTCATAAACACAAGTAGTATAAGAGGAGATATCGTTCTTTGATCTTCCAGAATTGAGGAGGCTTGTGGGGTCATGAAAGATAAAACTTACCAAATAATTTTGTCCCTATTTCACTTTACTGTATATTTCCTTAGTGTTTTACCCCTATCCATCGAAGAAACAGCGATTTTACCTACTTACTGATGAAACTTGGGAGTGTAACTGCCCCCACACCCTCGTAATGCGAGGGGTAATGCGTGTCTGGGGCCTGAAGAAATCTACGTTTACATTTGTTGAAGTCTTCGAGAGAGGTTTAGCCAATATACCAGAAATGGTGTTAATACTGAAATGGTTACTCCAATGGATTGTTGAAACATTTAACAAAAGTAAGATCAATCTGCGTTGATGTAGCATCATACGATTTCTAGGCAAATGTTACATCTTGAATTTGTCAGGAAATGCTAAAGAAATAAATGCATACCATGACATTTATGAAATAGCATGGTGCAGGCACCGCGGAGAGTTGAGAAAAGTGGGGGGTCTAAAAAAAGTGGGGAGGGGGCTAAAAACGTAGAAAAAGAGTCTTTACTGGTAGTTTATTACCTAATATTTGGCAATTTTTGCAAATGTGGGGAGACTTTCGCCCCCCAGCCCCTGCTCCGCGGTGTGTTGTGAGTGCATACCATGACATTGATGCTATCCCTAGTCTGAATTAAATGCCCTGAGATTATATCATTTATATCTATAACTTTGCACGGATAAACTTAACCTCAAGGCGAAATGCAATATAGGTAACAAATACTCTAAAACTTATATGTCAAAACAGTGCCTAGAGGCAAACAGCAAAGAGCGAGGAATGCAGTAAGTATCACCATGTCGTTGCCGTATTAAGCAGTGCGCCTTGACATCCACAGCTCAAGTTCGGAACTGCTGCTTCGAACGAAATTTTGCTGATATCAACTGTCTCATTTTATTGTCTTCGAATGTTTATTGTCTGGACGGGCCTGGGATTGCAAAAAGTGGAAGAAGGGGTGAGACATGGGGTGAAGTCATGTTATGTATGTCAACACCCACTTGAAATAAATGGTGACGGTGGTTGGAAAAAAGGGTTCAAATGAAAAGATTTCCTATTTTGCTACCCCCTTTTCGACCAATAACTGGTTGACGGAACGCATCTTATCATTTACTGCAGAGAAAAAGAAGATACATTAGCCTCGTTTGCTATCCGTGCCAATTTGGGATCGATCCCACCAATTCTGCGCGCTTACACGAGACGGAATCGATCCCAAACTGGATCGATCCCAAACTGGAACGCTCTCCAAAGCGACCCCAAATGAGTGCGGATAACGGAAGGCTGGTCCGTACTAGTTTGGGATCGATCCCGTGTAAGTTTCTTTGCTACAATTTTCAATTAGCATTATCTATCAAGTCATATGCCTCTCTCAAGCTCGAAATCGACTTGGAGCCAGTCTACTTTCAGGGTAGCTGTCATAAGCAAAGGTCAGTGAAAGCAATGCTGCTGCCAGCTACTGCAGAGCGGGAGGGTAATGGGCTTGTCCAGCGAGACCACGCCCATTTTGTCTCGCTTCAGTGCTTTATACAAGGTGAAATTTCCTTTGGCCAAAATACGATCCACCCCTACCTAATGTTTTTTATTAACTTTTGTAAGAGATATGTGAACGAGTTTAAACCCCCACCAACCCCCCCAAACCCCCCCAACCCCCCCTGCAAAGTTCTTATCGACAAATTTTCCAGAATTAATGTTTTGTCGCATAGCAAACAGAAGAGCTTTAGCAAACAGTGGGGATGATATAAGTATCACCCAAAAACCCTCAGCAATTCATAATACGTAGAAATAGCGCTATAGGTGTCACGGAGGGGCAAATATCCCCCAAAAATTTCAAATGACTCCCTCGGTCTCTGTCGACAGCCAGAGTTTAAAACCTAGCAGACAACTGTCGGCATATCCAGAGCCATCTAATTTCCACCTAAAGTTTGGGGTTTGGGGTCAAAGTTTATTGAAAAACTCTGAACGTTGATCCTGGAGGTACTGGAAGCCCCTGTGATCAGCGCCGCTGAGAGGCGGGACAAGGGGGGCAAAGCCTCTCAGGGCCTTGAGGTCTAGGGGGAATCATAAAGTAATGAATTCAATTTTAAGAATGAAGTCAATGAAGCGGAAAAAAAGTATGCCTGAAAGTATGCCAGTTTTTATGCCTAAAAATTGTAAAAGTGAGCAAGAAATGACTGCCAGTTTTCCCCCAAGAACCCCGAAACCTCTCTGCGGGCCTACCTGTAATGTCTGCTCATACAAACTAAGGTTCTACAGTGAAATCCCGAAATAACGAACCAGAAAATAGTTCGTCATATTGGGAGCTCGTTAAACCGGGGAAAAACCGTTTTTAGGTTATTTCGTAGTATACGCCCAAAAATATCTGGATCTCCCAATAAAATTTTCTCGTCGTTCATTGCCAATGTCTCAAAAGTAAGAAGATATTTGTTAGTGTTGATGTAATTATTCGTAGTAACTTGTGAGCGATAAAACTTTCATCTCGTGCTCTGAGTCAATAGTGATTTCCCCAAAGAGACGTTATATCCTGGGCTCGATATGCCGATAGAATTTGTAAAGAGTTTGATAGGCAGAATTCAAGGGAACAGACATTTAGTTGGTTATACCGGAAAGCTCGTTATATTCGGGGTTTGTTATATCGGGATTCAACTGTATTTGAACATGCTGGACTATTTGAATTAATTAGGGAATTGTTAGAACACAGGGTTCCCATTCATTGCAGGACATCACATGACAATTGCATCATTGCGCTGCAATTGCATCAGCTTCTGTAAATTGTATTATTCTTAGGGTATATAAGGGGTGGCTTTATAGTTAGGTTCAGTCTTGCCGTAAGCTTTGTCGAACTCAGTGTACCTTGTCGCTAGCTTGAAGAATTGTGTTTGCCGTTACATTGTCGTCGTTAGCCGTTTAAGATTTCTTTAGTCGTTTGCCGTGAACTGACGAATTAGAAGAAGTGTAAGAAATTAGCGAATTGGGTAACAGTTTTTGCCGTATTTATCGTGTACGTTTCTGCGAACGACCTACGAACTCACATTTGTAAAACCCCCTTTTTAAGAGGTTTTACATTGGTTACCCCGTGTGAGGACAGCCGAGCCGAAGGAACAGAAGATGAGCACTTATCGATACCTGCGAACCACAAACGACCAGCCGATTTGCAATTACTGCAAAAGAGTGGGACACGTGGTCAAATATTGTAGAAGACGCCCGTTGAAGCAGCAACCATTGCAAGGAAAAGCTTCTGTGCCTGTGAATGCAAAAATGGGCCCAGTTTTTGAAGCCGAAATTCGGACAAGAATGACAACCCAAACCACAACTGAACCCTTCGTTGCTCTGTGCAAGTTGTTCCGCCTGTTAGAAGACATAACAAAGGAGCTTGCTAACTTGATGAAAGAGCAATTGGGCCAAACAATAGCGTTCGACGAGGCAGAAATTTTCAAAACGCCCCTGACAACAATATTCAAAGAAATGACGTCAATCACCGATATACTGTTAGCTCCATCACATCTGTGCAGATCATCATCACCATTATTCTCATTACCAAAAACGAAAGAGTTGCAAGGCATGTTGTATAAATGCGAAGAAGAAACGCCACAAGAAGACCAAGCCAGGAGGCTTGTTTTCAAAGGAGGGGGCTATGTTAGAACACAGGGTTCCCATTCATTGCAGGACATCACATGACAATTGCATCATTGCGCTGCAATTGCATCAGCTTCTGTAAATTGTATTATTCTTAGGGTATATAAGGGGTGGCTTTATAGTTAGGTTCAGTCTTGCCGTAAGCTTTGTCGAACTCAGTGTACCTTGTCGCTAGCTTGAAGAATTGTGTTTGCCGTTACATTTTCGTCGTTAGCCGTTTAAGATTTCTTTAGTCGTTTGCCGTGAACTGACGAATTAGAAGAAGTGTAAGAAATTAGCGAATTGGATAACAGTTTTTGCCGTATTTATCGTGTACGTTTCTGCGAACGACCTACGAACTCACATTTGTAAAACCCCCTTTTTAAGTGGTTTTACAGAATCTCATTGCTCAAGACTTCACTTCTAGAGTCAAATCAAAAAAGATAGTTTTGTTTTAAGATAGAAAGAAGATAGATTACCAAATTGTTTTGTTACAAGACACTTTTGTCGGTAAATTATGCATACCATTTATTAGCAAATTTGTTTGTTTTTGTGTGCTTTGCCCCCCCCCCCACCTGAAAAATTAATATCCGCAACTGGAATATAAGTTGAATTTCAAAATGAAAAATTGATAGTATATAAAGTTATTGCTACACGAATTGTTTGTTTATTAATTTATGGTTTATTTGATGCTATACATTAATTCAATTTATTGCTACTGTTCTTAAAAATATCCTCTTCACTCTTTTTTAGAAAATCATACTATCCCTTGTATACTAGCTTATACAAGGATTTGAAGAATTTTCTACACAACCAATTTTCG
>NW_027019322.1:4214881-4243409 GCF_013076305.1 Rhopilema esculentum
TCTATCTAAAACATGATGTTTATCCAGTTATAATAAATGTTTTCTTCTCTATCAGCAATGGATATCTTAGCAGCCTTTGTATGATGTATGGTCCCAAGTTGGTCAACCCAAAGTATGCTGAAGTTGCTGGAACAATAATGGCACTGTTTTTATCGTGTGGGTTGGCTCTGGGAGCTGGTCTTTCATTTGCAATTACAGCAATAATATTGCATTGAAACTGACATTTTAATGCATAAACAGATATTATCAAATTACATAAAATAAATGAATATACACATATGACTGAAACACATAGAGTTTTCCAAAATGTGATTGATTTTGCTATTTTCATCCAATTGTATTAAATTTGCACATATAACCATTGGGGTTTGGGATAGATTGCAAAAGACCTTAAAGGCAACATTGTTCTATCCACAAATTGGAATGACAGTAGAAATTTTGAAGTAAACAATTATTTTTTGATAGATGTTTATTAACAGTTGTGCTCAAAAGTGAGGGATTATTTGGATTTGGGAGAAACACTCTAAATTAACATTCAGTATATATATATTACTTCTGTTGATGTATTAAAGGTGATCAATGGATGATTAAGTGGTGCCATCTTTCAAAAGGCAAATAGCCAATCAGTGAGCATAATAACACTCCCATACTTATTGATTGGTTAATATTGGTTAACAGATGACTTAAGTTATTTTAATATCGGTCATGCCTTCAAGTTCTATCTCAGTACAGTGGGATTTAAATTCCTTGTGTCTCCAAACAACTTGAAACTGAGACACCAGAAATTGGTACAAGTATAGGTCCAGTAGTTCTCTTGTTAGATTGTATTAGTTCCCTATTTTATGTGTAGCCATTTTTTAACTAATTTAACACCATTATGTTGTTGGGATTATATTGAAAGTGTTAATTCTGTGATGTTTAAAAATGCTAGTAGAGATTGAAATTCAATATTAACTATTTTAACTATTCTACCATGCAATTCTTCTGTTTTTTGCTATATGTGTTTTCAAGATATTTAGAAAAAATAATAAGGTACACTTTTTGATTCATAAATTGTTTATTTTCAATGAATTAATCAACTCCCCTTGTGTTTTCATCTATCCTCAAATTTGTTTTTGTGTGTCTTTCAAGAAATATTTATGGTCAGAAAGCAAACACCTAAGCTTACTAAAGAAACTCTGTTGTGTGGCTCGCTTCATAAAGCTTAGAGCTAGGACAAAAGAACAATGATTTGGTGGTAAGAAAGGAGTGTGCTCTTGCAAACTGAATAAAAGGCTTAGGTGATTGTTCAATTTACATTATACCTATTATGAAGGTCTTTACTAGTTTGGACATCATCACTGAGCCACTCTTTTGCTCCCAACTCAATTAGGGCCAAATAAAAACTATGCTAGCATACTGAAGCTCACATATCTACTCCCTGAGGAAGAAATGAATTAATAAAGCTAACAAATGAATTCTTTGAATCTGAGTAAGATAGTCCCCTCAGAAGACATTGTGACATCCCTCATCAAATCAGGTCTTCTGTTATCACAGGAAGCAAGGATTGGCCATTGGTTAATTGGCACAAGTCGCTCCACCTAGCCTATATAAAACCCTAAACCTCTAAATACATCTTAATTAACTCAAATAGCTAAGCAATATAAATTCTGGACAAGAAAAGTTCACTTTTCCCAAAAATTTCACCTTTGCCCCCCCCTATTGTACTACCTTGGCTACGATACTGATAAAGTGCATTACTTCTCCTTCAAATAGTTGCTTTTTTGGACTCACACTTCCAAATTCATTCAAAACCATTAATCAAGACTTCAACTGAGCTAAAATATTGATATCATGTTTTAAATTGCCTTAAAATCCCATTCTTTGCTTTTTGGGCTTGACATAAGGAAATATTTTGAAGTGATCTTTGGCTTGACTCCCTTTGAATTTTTTGCTACCAGGAATGCTCCTGGGTCAAGATTTATAAAATTAGTCAAGTAGAGAAATCAAGCAAGTAGAAAAATAAAATTGTATGTAAGGTCATGAAAAAATAGAACGAAAAAATCAGTATTTTTGTAATATTTGTTCTTAATAAGCTTCTTCAATTCCAGCGTTTGTTTTCTATTTGATATTAAATCGAAACTTAAAAGTTTAAAAATAAAGACAAAAAATTGTAAAATTACGACAAAAATGATGTTTCTGAAGCTTTTGTTCGCTAATCATATATAATCGGGCAGTAAGGAGTTAAAGATTTCTTAAATGGAAAATTTGGTAGCTGGTGAGCAATGAAATAAAGTATCTGGAAGACAAATTTCAAACAACACCCTACAGTTTTCCATATGATCAGCAGAAATCTATGTCTCTGTTATCGTTTGTGTAAAAATTTTGACCATACCTCAGAGGCTGGTCACAATGGGCAAACGTTTTTCCAAACAGAACTACTGTCACATCAACAAAGACAAGATAAATCTATACATATAATAGATCAACAATTCAGAAACTCTGCGAGAGACATACATATACAGCACTTGGTCTCATGTTAAAATCGAGGGCACAGGGGCCGTTGCCCCACTTTTCAGAAGAAGAGATTAAAATGTTCTTTTTGCCTACTTGTGCCCCCTTGAACAAGTGATTAGTTCTCCTTCAGTCAGTTTTGTAGAAAAAGAGGCAAGAATTATTGACTTCAAGTACAATGAAATACATAAAAATGATATGCATTCTAATAGAAATGAAAGTGGCTTAAGCCACAAGCATTCGCAGGCTAAAAAGACAGCAATTAGAATCGGGCATGAGATTTCTTCGTCTATTACGTTGTTACTCTAGAGTTTCGAATTTTTGGTTTGCCCTCCGCATTCTACCCATTTCAGTGGCAGAAATTCGTTAAGAGCGAGGGAAGCGAAACCCACAAAAACAAGCAAATTTGCCGATAAACGACAAAATCTACCAACAACAGTGCTGAAAACTATTTTTAGCCGACAATTTGGCAAAAGCTGGGGGCCGTCGCCCCCCATACACCCGCAACTGACCTATTCCCCAGCTATCGACAGCTACCCATTTACCCTGACCTTTCTATTTTGCTCCTGCACCCATGATAATTCATAAGTTAATTGTTTACTTGATTATTTTCTTCCTGCAAACACTATACGCTATTCGAACAACTCGATACTAAATGCCAGATAGTGATGTTGCTGGTTGCTATGACTGTGTTATGTGACCTATGTCGTCGTTGTTGTTGTTCAATGTCCTACCCTAACAAGAACTTCACGAAACTTCGTAGACAGGGGGCAGTGAAATTGCGTGCTCGTTAGAAGGTTTTAGAATGGCAAAGAAAAAAGAAGGTATTAAATTCCATTTTATCTGATCATGCGTTTTGCACTAGACAGCTAGATCAGGTGACGTTCGAAACGTTTGTTTGGTCGCGTGATCTAAATATATGATGCAGAGCTTCCCGTTTCATATTTCAAGAAGTTGATGATTGAACAACAACAGGCTTAAAATCTGCTCTGAAATGGGGGATTCATTAGAACTCGATCTGGAAAATTGGATGGCACAACTGCCAACAAACCTTCAATGTGTTCCTGTCAATAAGCTGGCAATACCGGGATCACACGATTCGGGGGCATTTTATCTTGACAAGACCTCGAAAATAGCTCCTGATGAGTCAAAGGCCATTACAACTCTTGTAAGAATTTTTGGTCAATGCGCAAAGAATATCGTCTACAAATGGTCAATAACACAAACATTGAGTCTGCACCAGCAGTTAGCGAATGGTGTGAGGTATTTTGATTTGCGTGTTGCATATGAAGATGCCTCTAAGGAGTACTGTTTTGTACATGGGTTGTACGGACAAGCATATCAAGCAATTTTCAGCGAAATGAAACAGTTTTTAGATAAACATCCGAAGGAGGTAGTCATACTCGATTTCAATCACCTCTGGGGTTTTACAGAGAAAGATTGCTCGACGTTTTTGGAAATAATCGAGAAAAGTTTTGGTGATGTACTTTATGGTCCAGGTACAAAAAGTACAAACTGCTGTCTTAAGGACTTGTGGGATGCAAAGAAACAGATAATTGCTCTTTATGATAACGAAGAAGCTATAAAAAAGAACCCAAATTTCTGGCCACGGAGCACAATTTATTCTCCTTGGTATGATACAGCCAACATCACTGATTTATTGAATCATTTGAATGGCCGGTTTGACACCCTGAAGGAGGATTGTTACAATGTATTTCAGGCTATTCTTTCCCCCCAAACATCTACTATAGTCCTTCACTTGGCTAATGGTAGTTTGAAAACCACTTTGGCAGAAAATTGTGACAAAATGGTGAGTTCCTGGTTAAAGAAAGTTCATGATGAGAAGAAGAAAGGAATTAATATAGTAATTTGCGATTTTGTTGATCTCCTTGAATTTGCCAGAAAGGTTGTTTCATTAAATTACATGTAATCCAAATTATATAAAACAATTTCAGCTAGACTGAAAATTTTGATGTATGAATTGATCTTATTGTTTTTATTCAATATATATAGAAATTTTTATCAAGAAAATAAATGTTTGAACTAGATAATTTTTTTATAAACTATATTTTTAGGCAAGTATGTATATTAACAATAGTTTTGCATCTTAGATCTTTTGCGAATGCAACATTAAACAACTTTGGAAAAGCACTCAAAAGCTTTTTTGGTGGGCAACCATCTATCAATTTGACTTGCTACATGACCATTTGCTTTAGAATCTGGGTAGCCTGATTTTCAATTTCTTGATACCCAGATAAACCACTGAATCAATGACAGAGAAGAAGATTGGTGTGCCTTATTTTCTCCTTAAAAAAATTCAAATGGAGGCTGTAAGCTAAAGCAAGGCCTTTGTTGATAGGTGCAATGTTTTTTTACCTATGATGTTCTAGGTAAAACAATGCTGTCAGGTGTCATATAAATAGTTAGGATGAATGTGTGATGAATGCTTGAAGTGTGATTGTATGTATCAAGACTGACCTGAGGAATCATAAACGTAAGGTGCACACACTTAAGTAATATATAATTTTAGACATAATTTGAGGAAAAAAGGCAAAAAGTCAGGTTAGGAGAGGCAAAAAGTCTGGGGCCTGTGCTCCAATGGGGCCCGTAATAATGTTACAAGATCTATCTATGATGCAAAAAAGCTAATATTCCAGCTACTTATAAACAGAATAATAACTTGTAAGTTTATTGCAGAGAAATATCCACATTTTCTTGATTCATGTAAAATGTTTTTGCACATTCCTGTGAAAATCCTTGAAAAACTTTTTCAACAATTGTAACTAAAAAGGGCATTTCCCGAATTCTCTTAAAACTGAAGGCCGTGGCCACAGGAAATTTTCTTAAGGGGGTCCAGTTATGTGAATCAACCCTGGGCCAAGCTGGCTCTTGATGGCCCTGCATATTATATATTGGTTTAGTTTTTGGAATTTAGTTAGTTTATGATGGAAGAAAACATTGCACTGCAACCCCCTCTACCAAATATTTTCAAATCAATTTACTCATATATAGTTAACTAAACATGAAGTAGCATGTGCCTTACTCTGCCATCATCATTTTTTTTATTTTTCATTATTAGAGAGAACTATGAAATATGAAAATTGTATCAATAATGAATATTTATGTAAATATTGAACTTGAATGTTTTTATTTTGAACATTAATTTATTTTCACTTGGTAACATTATGTTTTGAATCACATGAAGTAATTCAAAGTATATGTTTACCTACTGGTATTGTAATTTCATGTAGTGATCAAACTTTATGCCTTTCAACATGGACCTAGTCACTTTTTTGAGACATTTCTCATCCCACAGTCGTAGATGTCAGGGCTGTTGGAAGCGATGTGACTGGAGGCCCCGCAGTGGCGTACCCAGGGCTGCAGCAGTGAAGGGTCTGTGAAGGAAATTTTTTGGACCACGCCCTTCAGACACTCGCAAATGCGGGGAAACGCCCTTTTTTCAAGATTTTCCCCCATTAGCTACGGTTGTACTTGCTACGCTTAATGTTAGCTACGGTAAATAGCAAAGTATTTTACAATTGTTATTGACACAAGCATACAGTATACTACACCCCCCAACGAGTTTTACATTATTTTTGGACAAATCTCGAGGATCATATTTTAGAAAAGTAGGGGGTCCGGACCCCCTATTCCCCCCTTTGGGTACGCCACTGGGGCCCCCAATAATTGTCAAGATGTACTCTATTTCCTTTACGACGGTGTACTGAATGGGAAGCAATACGATCAGCAGCCCCCCAAATGAATTTCTTTCTCACCTCATGGTGCCAGCACTGTACATAGGCTTACCTAACTTTTGGACAGCATCCCTGACCTTTTGCAAGTTTTCGTTCTTCAGCACTTCAGAAACAGTTGTGGAAATGAAGTTGGTGTACTGTAAACAGTCCCTATCTGCAGAAATGTGTCAAAGCAGAGTGTACAAAGTCAGTCTCCATTAAATCCACGATACGTGAAAGTTATAACCATTAAAAGATCCAGTTTTTTCGAGATATCTGACGAGGGGGGGGGGCAGGGGGCCATGGCTTGAAGTTTTTGCATAAACTCTGTCAAGACCAGGTTAATTTTGAGGTAGGTGCCACCTGAATGTGAAGAAATTGCCATGGTTATTTCCAAGTACCTACATATGTGGGGATTCGGAAAAGTGTTGGTGAACGGTGATCTACTGGGACCAAAGATGTGAAAATAAGGGTGAAACAGTTATCACTCAGAAGTAATGCCTCTGCGGAGGAAAATAGGACATTTCCTTATGAATTCAACAAGTTACATTGCCGTGAATTATCGAATTAGCCCCTGGGGGCTTATTTATTTTTGATATTTTTGGATGGGGGCTTATTCGAAGGGGGGCTGATACAAGGAGGACTTATAAAATTATTGTAAACATTTAGAAGACATTATTAAAAGACCTCGTTTATTTTAGTAAGAATTTCTTTATGAGCATTTAATCAATTTTTACAAAAAGTATGAATTTTTGGGCACCTTGAATTTTGTCTATAGCACCATGGTTCCCCCCCCCCTTTTCCCCCGAACCTGAAAGCAGTAAACGTAATCGTGAAGCAGCTTGACTGAGGTTAAATGTGTGAAAGTGGTTGCTGGTTTCGGTTTCCAAAAGAGCAATCACATGCACCGAGGTCAGCAATGTTCAGCAAAGAAGGGCCTTTGTTCCCAAGCACTTTGATGATATTTTCAGTACCAACATTGATGAGCTTCAGCGATTTTAGAGAAGTGTTTTTAAGAAACTAAAAAGAATGAAAGGAAAGAAGTAGAAGAAAAGAATAATGCGATAAATCCTTTTATTGCTTAATTGCGAGGTCCTACGGGGTCTCATAAAGTGATTAATTCCGTTTTAGGATTGGAATTGATCAAACGTAAAAAAAACCTGCCTTAAAAATAGTAAAAAGAATGACTGCAAAAAGTATTGTGAAATGTATTATACTTGGGTGTACTGATTCAGAACAAGATATCTGTAATACTCCTAGATATCTGACCGAGACAATGAACACTAGCTTTAACAAGGCTGCTAAAATAAGGTGCTTTGAAGACTTGAAATCTAAAGCTACTCCTTTATTTTCTGATCTTCAACTCCTTTAAAAGTTGAGGATTGCTATAAAAACTGCTAAATTTATGTACAATATACACAATGATTCATCAACTCTGAATAAACTTTTTGAAAAAGCCAGCAAAAGGCATAACTACAAAACCTGTCATGCTATAAGCAGTAATTTTTTCCTGCCAACTGTTAGAACTGATCTGCGAAAAAGTTTCTGGACTTCATTGGTGTAAAGGTTTGGAATCAAGTTCCACTAGAACATTGACTATGACTAGAATTCAAATCAACACGCAGCAAAATTACTTTTGGCCAACTTTCCCGTAATTACCTCCTGCAAAGCTATTCTGCTGAAGCGAATAAGCTTTAGCTTTGGAAATTTGTTACAAGCGACTTACAATCAGCCTTCTTCCAAAACAAGTATCCTCTTTGTTAATTGCTCTTTGTTGATTGTTAATTGCCAAGTGTCCTCTTTGCCGCTCACCCCTTCCTCCTGATCCCTTCTCTACTCTTTTCTTTATTAGAATTGAATTCATATATACTGTTTCTGTTTTGTTATAATTAACTTGAAAAATATTAATAAAACTGAATCAAATTCACTTAAACTATATCAAAATGTTTAACTAAATTACTGATTTCCCTTAAGTCCTAGGGTACTGGGCTCGAAATTCATTATGATTCATCTCAGTGTCCTAAGCAACATCTTATATCATTATATTATTCAAAAGTACTTCAATTAAAGTTCATTGTTAAAATTATATGCTTGATACACATATATACAGTATTATATTGTAAGTAACTGTTGTTGCTAGATGAAATTGATTGTGATTGATTATATTCAAAGTTAATCTTAAGGGTGTGGTCACAAAACTTTTCTGCTCGCAGAGAAGCTTCTTCTTCCAGATATACCTAGGGCCTCCAACCACCTCTCGACGGCCCCTCCATGGAAGCTCTCTCGCCTCGTTTATCCAATTTCCTACGTGACCCTGATACCTCTAAACAAATTAGTTTCTTGTTACTAGTGCCGTCGGAACGAAATTTATATTGGGGGCTGCCCATTGTTTTGCTCCCATTCAGGACACTGTTATAAAAGGAAATATGTAATACAGTTGCAGGGCTTCTGACGAAGGGCTGACTGGGGGCCATGCCCCTCCACATTTTTGCAAAACAACAGAGCATTTTTAAACCTTTTGTTATGATCGTAAAAATCTTCTTTGGCCCCCCTCCCACTTTTCAATCTGCGCCGTAGCCCATGCTTTGACAATTATTGGGGGACCAGCCCGCCCCGCTTCCGACGGCCCTGTAGAGCTACCATAAATCCTTGAATTGCCCCCCTGAAAAAGCCCCCCTGGAATAAGCCCCCACCCTAAACTACCAATTATCGATAAGCCCCCACCCCCTCGAATAAGCCCCAACTGCTACCGTAAATTCACAAATTGGACCCCTCAATTTGATGATTTTTGCCATCTGAGGTTGCCTATGGCGTTTTATTGAATTACCACAACAAATTCATACTTTTTGCAGTAATTAATTAAATGCTCATTATTAATTAATTAATTATAAGAAATTTCTACTAAAATAAATGAGGTCTTTTGATTATGTCTTCTTAAAGTCTACAATAATTTTATAAGCCCCCCCCTCGTATAAGCCCCCCCTCGAATTAGCCCCCATCCAAAAATATCAAAAAAAAATAAGCCCCCATGGGGCTAATTCAAGGATTTACGGTACTGCGTGTAGGCTTGATTGTTGCTGTCTACTAATTTCAGATACATGCTGTAAAATGCTTTTTGAACAATCTCACATTTCGCATAATTATTGAAGAACTTTCAATACACTACTCTGCAACTTTTATACTCAGAAAACAATGAAGATAGGCCATCACAGTTGAGTTTTGAGCATTGACAAAAATTCACTGGCTCCTATGTTTACCAACTGCCTGTTATTAAATAATTTCAAAGCCACAGCTTTTCAAGGTTGCGTTCGAAAGAAGACATCTATTGTCTAGGCACGTTCACTTGTCTCTCGGCGTGATAACGGTTACGGGCACGTGTCATAATTAGTGAAAGCTCCTCCGCCCGTCTTGGCTTGTTAGATTTCCTAGCATTCAAAGCCTTTCAAAGCCAAAAATCATTGCAGGCTCTTGAAGAAAAACTCTCATATTGTCTATGCACCTTAAGAGAGTATGATATTTACTTAAAAAGAAAATAAACAGAAATTAAACCATTTCTAGTGTGTTGAATTGAACCAACGTGGAACAACGTTGAGGACGGCTCTCCCAGTAGAGGCTGCGCGCAAACGAGACAGAACTTTTTAAGCGTCATTTGCATACAAAAGTTATTGCAGTGTTCAGCCGGGGAAGGAAGAGAAAAAAGTTTCACCAGTGTTGGGAAAATGTCAGCTTCCATTGCCAGCTAACTGTTTTCTTTTATAAATAGCAACATGAAGGCTCTTTGTGCAACTGGCAAGAAGAAGGAATTACAGTGTTGTGGAAACGGTGACACAACTTCGTGTTGCGATTATCCCTTCATCGCCACCGATCCCGCAAAATGCAGCCCTGTAGAACCGAAATCTGTATTTTCTGGACCAAACTTCAAAGTCGATATCGAATTTAAAGAAGTTGGCTTCGCAGTGAAACTTAAAGGACGTGGTATGAGAGATTTTCCGTTTGATTGTAGCAAAATTTCTTTAGTTAAAAATCGCTTCATGTTTGCAACACGTCCATATTTTTGCCGGTGCTGCACTGTTTTAACTATGTCTTCGAAGATAATATCAATAAAAACGTGTTTCTTTGCCATCGATTGCAGAAATCGTGGCTTTTTCGAAGTCTTTTGTGATAACCTTTAAAAGCTACAACAGTTTTGCTGTTTAGTTAACAATTCCCGCATTTCAGCATTTTCTTGGTTCTGCCAGTTAATATAATAATTACTCCTTTAAATCACCAAGCCTGTATGTTCTATTGTTTTCAAACGAAAACAAAACTTTACTTCAAGTGAAACTCGGCCTAAAATTTCTGCGGAATTTTAGAGGTTTTCGTGTGAGCCGATCGCGGTTACTAGGCTTATTTTCGCGGTTTAACACTTCAGGTTTCTCACACGACACTGGTACAAGACGATGACGGAAAAGCTTTTCGGAGAACGGCAAAATTGAATTATTTCTTTTTAATTTTAGACTCGGTTTTCACCCAATGCGCTATTCTTGTATTGGTCTTTTGATATTTCGCAACATATTTCGACACCCTTTGATTATCGGTACAAAGGTCTTTTTTGACGTCAATTATCTTTTTGCTGTATCCTAGAAAGATGCGTCAAAGCTTTTTCGTAAATTTTTTTGACAGATTTGTTTAACAGCGTTGAAGGTTGGCAGTGTATGAGGTTTACGGTAGCTGACTTCACTTTGTCTTTGGTTTTTCAATTCTTGCTTTTGGCAGCTTAATTCTAAGAAGCAATGCTAGCTTTCTGAGGCAATCTTTGGAAGCTGTGTTTATACACAACTTGTGGTCAACAAATCTTTGGCCTATCTTTACGTCAATTGTCTACCTACAGTGAAATCTCTTCATTGCATTTTGTATTCCACTCATGCTTCTGGTTTTAAAACCAATTCAATTCAAGGTTTGAAACTTCTTCACAGCAAAATTCTCAACTAAAAAGAGTGTCATTGGTTTTTTGTAGTCACCTACTCATAAATCATGTTAGTCCTTTGTGTATTGTTGTATTCTTTTGTTGAATAAATTGCCCAAGCTAAGAATTTTTTCAATTGATCTCAAATTTATCTGTGTGCTTGTGTTATCATCATTTGGTTTTATCTTTGTGAGCATCGGGCATCTCAACTCTTTCTGTGAAGTTTTTAGTTATTGTATTAGATGCTTGTGTTAAATTTTGTTTCAGTTTTGTTGAAATATTTGTTTTTTGGCTAAACTTGTGTTTCATGGTTACCATTACAGGAAGCTGGTTCTTCAGTTCAGAGGACAAAATAGGTTAGAAATTTCCAAGCTGTCCTATCTTTTGTAGCCTTAGCTTGTCTGACTGTCATTTGTTTACATTTTTAATTTCTATCCTTAAGCTTCCATTGGACAAAACTCCAGCAATGGTTTACTTTAGTGGTTTGATATTTGATACTTTGAGATTTTCTCTGTCTATTGTGGAATTTCTGTGGCTTTTTAATGCTGTGGTTTATCATAACAGTTTATGTACACCAGTGTCATTTGAATGGGCACTTTTAAGTGTCTTCTTTCTTGACCAAACACATCTTTAATATATGTCTTTCAATTACATTCAAAAATTCCATAGACCAACCACTATTGCATAGAAGTAAGATTAGTTTTCTGCATTTGTTTCTATTTTCTCTCTTAGTGTTGAGTAATATATCTCTTGAGTCTTGCACATTAATTTCCACATATCAAAATTGACTCTTTAACATATTAAAATTCATTCAAACTTTATGCACAATGATTGCTTAAATATACTTTTGACTCTACAAAATCAAAATCAAATAACAAAATTTGCATGGACTTTTAATATCAATCTGTCACTTTGTTGATTAATCCGTAACTTAAGTGTTTAAACACTTTCTTAGTGATAAAAGCTCTAACTGACATGAAAACATAAACACTGTGGAAGGCACTTGTGTAAAAGTACTGGATTGGAGCTTTTTTCTAAACTTACTTTATAGCCTTTTCAATTCAGATTGTTTTTCTAAGTTGAAGGGCACCCCTTTTCTCATAAGCTTCTACCACTAGTCCCTACTGTAGGTCTCTAGATGATAAATTGCTTTGACATTTTACATTGAATTTTAAAAAATATCATCCAGTTACCAGCAACAAGCTGAAACTAGTCAAGAAAGTTAGTTTTCAAAAATGATTATTATTATTATATATGTATGTCTCAATACCAAAATTTGAGTCTGTCTGGCCTAAATTCTTCTAAAGATATTCATCAAATGAAGATGATAAATCTTCAAGAAGTATAATTAGAAATATCATGATAATCTCAGTAATAGTTTCCCTCCAAAAATGCGATTATCCCTAGTCTTAATCAGGCTGCACCTTATTTGGTTTTCCCAAAAGATCAACTAAGGAAATCTTTGTTATGAATGTCTGCTGATAGAAATTAAGCCTTTCAAACTTAAATATTGATAATAAAATCTTTTACCCAGGGCAATTTATCAGCGTTCCATTCTTTATTACTCATTTTTTTTTACTAAATAAGAAACTTTGACTTGCTCATCTTTTTTTCAAAAAGTAGTGTAGATTTAAAAGTTAGTGGATTAACCAAATGTACTTTAATTTTGATGTCTGTGCTTTATATATGTTAGGATTTTTTTATTTTGATCTCTTTTTTAAGATTTGAAACTTTTTCTACCAACTCTGCTTATTGCAAAGCATTGTTATGAGTAGATGATATAATTACCTGTCAAAGTAGCAAGATCTCATGATTAATTTTTGTTGCTTCTTGGTTTAAAATGGAATCTAATTTTTATGATAAATTATTTAATTCTCAAATCTTCTAATGTTTACTGTCATTTGAATCTTTAATATTAATCAAAATCATATGATATCATTAAATATCAATCCTGTCACTTGATTTTTGTTAAATCCTAATCCTTAATCTTTAAACTCTGTTTTCTATGAAAATTGATGATCATATAATTTACAATGCCATAAGGATAGAGTTGTTAATGCTTTGATGCATATATTGAACAATACTAGGTTTTTTCCAAACTTAGAACCTTGCTGTTCTATCAATCAAAGCTTATATCTATCTTTCTATTAATCAACTTAATATGATTGATTAACAATCTTTTTTATCAGTAGCATGATCATAAATAATTCATAAATAAGGCATTTTGAGTTATAGATACTCAACAACAGGAAACAAGGCAGGATGTTTTGAAAAATCTGAAACATGCATATATAACTTTAACTTTAACCTTTCATAAACACTAAACAGGCTTTATGTGATAGTTCTTGGTATCTGTATAAAGCATGGATTTTTATTATACAGTTAAAAATCAGGTTTTTTGTCATTGATCAAGAATATATCCAAACAACTTGCCTGAAAGGCCAACATTTGCTTTTGCAGTTGTTAACGAGTTTGATATTTGTCATTTGTTTTTCTTGATCATACCTCTTGCCTTTTTGACATTTTGTTAACTCATCTTTTTACCCATTTTTTAGAAAACAAAGTTATCTTAAACAATGTCAGTGGCAAGTTCCAGAGTGGTGAGCTCACAGCAGTTATTGGACCTTCGGGTAATATTTTATTAAATTCCTCTCAACTTCTTGCATCCAAAGCTTGTATTTCAAGCATATTTTTATGCATCATTCTCTCTAATGCATCATATTTTTATGCATCATTTATGCATTTATGCTCTCTAAATAACTTCTGACAAGCATCTTCAAGTAACCTATTTCTTAAAAGCATTGTTTGAAAATGGAATTGAATGCTTGAGTTAAAGTTGATGGTCTTTTCATTGTGTTTCCATGGTAGCAAATTGTAGATTAAAAACATCCCAATCAACAAAAGGTTT
The DNA here is from genome assembly GCF_013076305.1 of Rhopilema esculentum. Next base: position 4,228,962 of record NW_027019322.1, read on the forward strand.
GTCCTAATCTCCTTCAGGAATGAATTTGTCATTTTGTTTAAGAAAAGAAGCAGCTGTTTTCAATCAAACTTTTCACCCATTTACATTTCAAAACTGAACAAAGCAATGAGTTTTTATATTCTTATCATATGCAAATCATTTTCATTGTCAATGTTTGAAACTTTGGTTTAAGGATTCTAATGGTTAAGAATCTATTAATACAATTGTTTAGTGTTTTTAAAGGCTTGTTAAGCTTGGGTGGCCTTTTAATAACACTATATACTTATCTACACAGCTCTACTTTGTTAGTGAAAGAATAATTTCAAGCATTATGATTTCAGTTTCCTTTGTAAATCCTTGTCATGATTTCTTGTTGATGGTTATATGAATAGCTGCTCTTTTACAAAAATGGCAAATAGTTTATATGAATAAATATGTCAATTGTTTGTATCACCACTGTTTTCCATAAAACTTGCCCAAAAGTTATTTCACATGTTTGTCTATGCCAGCATTTTGTTTTGCGGATAAAACCTGATTTCCAGTAATGTTTCTCATAATGCATAGCTAGGATGTTTTATATGAGCACATCATAAGTAACATTCTTCTAGACAGAAAAAACAAAATTTTTAACATGGAAAACCTCTTTCTAAAATTGGAACATGAAACACTTCATTCCAAATTATTCCAAATCAGTATAGTTGTTTCACAACCCCAATTCTCTAATCACATGTCTCTTTAATTTGTTGGTTAATTAGTGCTGGTGCTAGAAACGAAGAGGGCATTAAATGTTCCAAAAAACTCCAAAGCTATTTCTATTGCCTTGTATTGAATAGGAAGCGACAGTCTACTCTCTCTTCTGTCAATCAGGACATCCCACCACCCAACCTGACCCACCCATTGACTTGTGCTTCATACTGATGGCACAAATCAGTATCACACAAGGTTTTGGCACAGGTCCTTATTAGTGAAACAAAGAAAGTTTTGTATAGTAGATGTATCTTTGGGTCAAAGATTTCTTTTGGCTCAGTGTTTAATCTTCAGTGGAGGAACCTAAGAAACCAATGGCTGTATACAGAAGTACAGTATGATCCTGATAACTCAAACCTGACTAGGGGACGATGAATATGGTTCAAGTTGACACATTTTTGCGTTTTCAGAGGTTCAAATGCATTAGGAAGGTGCAAAAGAAGTGCCAAAACAGTTCCAGTTAATGAAATGATCAGGGTTTCGATCTGAAGCGATTTTACTGTCTGTTGTACTCATCTGAATTGAATTCATTCAATGAGGTTGGAATAAGGTCACGAAATGAGGTTGGAATGAGGTCAAAGATACTTTTGCGTTCTGTTTAAGGGACACCTTTTTGGTCTAAGTTTAGTTTCTTTCGGAAGTTGAATGTCTATGGGTTTCTTGGGAAGGCGTTGGCGTCAATTGCAAGGAATAAATTTTTGATAAAAGAAGTTCCTTTGATTTGACAAATAAGATAATAGCAGAAATAAGCCTCTTCAAACAATAAATATTGTTTTATTTATTGACACAATGCCCTTTCTGTTGATTGCTACGTAAACATTAAGAGTGAAATAAAGAACTAACAAGCACATGATTAAATAAATAAAGCTTTATTTGTAATGATGGCGCGGTAATGAAGATTGAATGGGGCAGTTGGATTCCTTTTCTGCAGTAACGTTAAATGTAAATGCAATTAGTTAATTTCCCCCATTTTCAGGCCTGCCCGGATAAGAAGTTTTGTCTTTAACGATCTCTGATCTTTGAGTCAAAAAACTACCAAAGATCCTATATTTTGTTTATATAGCGGTGCTATTGATGAATTCATTGTTTGCAAATTCACTATACACGATACCAGTTCCAATTGTCGCCCTCGTTTCTTTTCTGCCATTGTTGGTATTGTATTTTCCCGCTTACCTGCTCACCCGCCACGTGAAGCTAAACTGGCGTTTCTATATGTAAGCATGCTGTTTCCATTCGACTTTTCTCCAGAATTCTGCCTTCCTCGCGCCAGTTTATGCACAGGTGGGGCGGCTATTCAAAGTTCCGTTCCAGGGTTCCAGGCACCTCTGCAGTGATGCATCAGACATTACTAGAACAGTAGTTGCTCATTTGCCGTTGCCAGAAGCGTTCGTACGAGGAACACTTGATCTTTAGTTATTGAGGAACACTTCGTCATTTCAAATCTATAAACAATTTTCACTGTGTTCAAACAACAGTAGAGTAGAAGTTCTGCAATTGCTCAATGAAATATTTGTTTCGTGTCCCCCTTTGCTGCAGCCACCCCAGCCCCTATGTCTCATACGTCCAGGTCCACATTCCCTGTCTGCCCTTAGTCATAACACCTGGATTGTTGATTGTGCATCGCCCCTTTGATCTAACGGATACCATTTTATCTGAAATAAAAGCAATTTAAAAACCATGTTTTTCCCATGATTTCAAGAACCCTGCCTTGGCCACTTTGCCGTATAACTTTCATCGTCGTGCTTCATAGCTCGTTGTGAGCTTTACCAAAACTCTCTTGATTCTAGAATTGAAAACCCAATTTATTCCGAAGATTGGTTATATGTACCATTTCAATTCATGTGTACTATTTCATCACATTTTATTGAATAGTCTTTCTTACTTCCTTTTGTTAGGTGCTGGGAAATCCACGCTGCTCAATATTCTTGCTGGCTACAAGTAAGTTTTTTTCACATATTGAAACTAGACATGAAACTAAAAAGAAGTAGACATGTCTAATTGCTGATTTAGAGGGGATTTAGAGTGCCTTAACAAAGATTCAATATTGTGGCTTTTCGAATAACATGTAACTAATTGACTACTTGAAGATTGGTTGTTTGAAATTCGTGCTCAGGCATGCCTTTTTAAAGTAATGGATAGTTTTCCTCTCAACACTCTTCTGTGATGCCAATATCATATAATATAAATATTGTAACCAAGTTTGTTGCTGAACTGTAAATTTATCTATAAATACGTCGTTTTAATTTGAATGGTTGAAGAAGTGGGAGGATCAATGGTTGATGTACATAGTCCTTCAATTTTAATGTTTAAATGTTTACCTTTTTGTTTAGTTCTCGATCGGCTGAAGGGAAAATCCTTGTGAATGGAGTTAAAAGAGATGCACGGAACTTTAGGAAGATTTCCTGTTATATAATGCAGGATGACATCTTGATGCCGAATTTGACAGTTTTGGAATCAATGATGGTACGTCCTCTCCAAATATTGACCCACCAAACGCAATATTTAGTTCAGAAAGATATAAGGAAATATAATCCTAAAAGCTGTTTTTGCCTGGTGTTACATAATATTTACCAAGCATGAAGGTCAGTTACTGTAAAACACATTTTAGGTAACTGCCACCAAGTCAGTAACAGGTAACAGACTATTTTAAACCTTATTAAATATCTCTTTGGTTAGGACAGGAGTAAAAAGAGCCAATCCAACTACCCACCGATGTCTGACTATTATTGTTGAGGTCACAGTGTCCTTTTCATTCATTCCAACGAAAGGGTTGACTGTAAGACAGTTTCAATTTGCTGCTCGAAGCATAGCTCCAAAACTTTCGTCAATGTTTTTCTTAGATTTCATCTTTGAATACCTCCAATCATTCTTGCGCCCCTTATATCCCACTGTTAGGGGAGATGTGAGAATTACTTCAGCTACAGAAACCGGAGTGTTTTTGAAATTTAACGAGCTAAAACATGTTGCATGAACATTTCTTGCTTCGACGTAACGTGTTTACATGTCATCAGAATTTACATGTCAGCATTTTGGAAATCTTGTTGTCGCTCTTAAACACTTCAGTTTTTCTTATGCTCGTAAAACGCGTTGTTTCTTGTTAGAATTTACACAGTATGTGTGATTGAGATGATGTTTGGGATTGAAAGTAATATACAAGACGATGTTATAACTTTGAAGATTATGATCAATGTTATCTTGTTATTCTGTTCTCTTTTTAAGTCCTTAAATTAATTAGTTTTCTCCCTAGATTTCAAGGTAAAAGGACTTATCCTTGCTTTTCATGCTTCAATAAATGCAAATATTCATTTGTAAAATTATAAGCAAAGATTAACAATATTCAAGCTAGCTTATCTGCACCTTTGACCATAATCTATAGAATCCTTTGACTTATGTTTGACCGAACTCCGCAGAAAATAACATCTATCCCAATCTATCAAAGCCTCAGATTTCATCAGATTGTTCATCTCATATTTGTTTTTGGACAGAAGTAAAATCATTAAATCAGATTTGCTATTGGGAGGGGCGGTAGGAGATTCTGAAATATCTGGAAAGCAGGGCGAAATATACTACAGCAATTATCCCGACCCATCCAGGCTTTGGTCTCTTCGACCAAGGGTTGCTGCCGCACTCTATAGGCTTTATTTGGCTTAAAAAGAAATTTTTGCTAGTCTTTGCTTAATTCGAGTTATAGAGCCAACATCAATGGACAATGGGTTTATGCATCTTGCAGACCCAGTCCCCCAAAATGCATGCAAAAATTTATTAGTGTAACTTTTTCTCTTTGGTTAAATCGAAAGCGTCTAAATTAAACTACAACTGTTTTGTGTTTTGAAAATTAACAGGTTTCTGCGAGTCTTCACTTGAAAGAATCAAATTCCAAGGAACAGAAAAAACAAGGGGTAAGTCGACGACAGTAGATGTCATTAGAAGTGTTGATATACGAGATATGAGTTGATATAAAGATTAGATATGAATTAAAACATTCGAGTAGTCCAAGGTTCATTATGAATTCGAGTCACTTTAGGAGTGGCTGTGTTTTAATGGGCGGCGAGTAAACAGATCTACAGGCTGCACTTCTTCTTAATTTCTCTTTGGTTTTAGGAATACGTCTAGGCATGTTGTGACAGTAAAATAATCTCAGCCAATGAATTGCATCTGAGTTTCCTTGTTTGAGTTAGGCCTGGTTCTAACGTCGCACTTCTCATGTGCCGAACCTAACGCTGTTTGGAGCGACACTTGAACATGTTTAGCGCGACACCCGTTTCAAACGTCGAACATGTCGCGCCAAGTGGGTTTTAGGATTGTTACATGAAGTATCTTGGTTAAGGCGCACAATCTCAAATATTTGTTTGAAACGCATGCGCCCTCCAAGAAAGAAATGAATTCTGTGTAGGAAAATAAATTAAATATAATTATGCATTGAGTTCGGTACATGACAAGTTCGACGCTTGAAACCGTGCCGTGCTGGAGCCGTGCAGCTCGGCAAGCTCTGCCGATCCAAACTAGTCTGCCGCTCCTAACTAAATCTGCCGTACCAAATTGATTCAAACGTCGCGCCCCTCATGTACTTAATTCTCGAGTTAGGTTCGGCGCATGAGAAGCGCGACGTTTGAACCAGGCCTTAGAGGTCTTGCTGTATTTGGACGATACTAGTTGTTTTCTGATTGGTATGAAATGTATGTTGAGCTTGAAACATTTGCAACCTGTAAACTGCTTTAAAGATGAATGCAATCGCTTAAAAAAAGTTATTTCAACGTTGAGTTTAGGGTATGTTTTTCAGCAACACGAAAATGACGGTTTTAAGTACTCTTTGCTCATTTTTGAGTGACCCAAATAGCTAAACGATATCTGCGCGCCAAATCTGGGCGATTTCTCACCATTTGCCTGTAATTTTTGAGTAGTAGGGAGATTTCATGATGAATTATCTATTTAGCCCCCCTTGTTCTTTTTCCCTTGCACGTATTTATTTCACATTGCTCCTTTTATAATAAAATGTCTTCTCTAATTCTCGGTTTAGATCCTTGACATTCTCAGTGTTCTCGGCCTCGAAGAAACAGCAGATACTTACTTGCATGAAATTTCTGGAGGTCAAAGGAAAAGATTAGCAATCGCTTTGGAGTTGGTCAACAACCCTCCTGTCATCTTCTTGGATGAACCAACCAGGTATGTTCTTCCTGGTATTAACGCCAATCACGTGGAGAGAGGAAAACAGTGTAAACTGGCATTTTTTGAACAAGCTTTTATATTAGATGGCTGCAGATTCACTTTTTGATAGAAACTTTACCCTTTGTAAACTGAAAAATAACCTGAAATGAAATGAAATTTACAAATATAGAGTAGAAAAAATTAAGATGGTGAAACTACCGGGGTTAATGCTCTTTACCATCTCTTGGTCGCGATTGTTCTGATATTTCTAAAAGTCTCCTCGGAAGTCTGTTCCTACTGCTCCTGAAAAAGGAGATTCTAAACAAGCACTGAATTTTTACCTCGTCAAGGGCTTCCAGCAGAAGAATTATTTCCATTTCTAATTAAACTCTACGTATATGTTCTATCAAAAATTCTGAGTTGTTTTCGTTTATTCGACAAAATGAACTTGAAACCGTTTTAGGGTGATTTCTGGAATAGCGGAAGCCTAGGCACACGGTTTAACATTCACTTTCATTACCCATTATATACTTAATTACATTATATATATATTATCCAGATAAACAACATAACGAAAGTGAGACATAAACATAAAAATATAATTAACAACATATTGCTAAATTTACAATTCATAACAGCATGAAACTAAGGTTTAAAATGAAAATAAATCACAAATTTGCTTACTTCGTCAAGAGAAAATTTGCCAAAAATCTCTTGTTCATTTTTATTTATTTGACCTGTGTGATTGATCTTCCATATATTACTCAACAAATACAAGATAGAAATTGTACGGGGCTTTTGACATCTAGGGCCGTTCAGTTTCTGTTTCAAAGTTGTAATAAGATAGTTCTAATTAAGGAATTTTGTTGGTTTTTCCATTTTCGATGTTTTGTAGTGACCCAGCAGTTTTGGCTATATCATTGCAGTGTATTTTATGCGGCTCTGAAAGTGTTTAAAATTAAATTCACTTGTTCTTGGTTTTAAATAAACCACATGCAAAGACCCGGTCCATGGTTGTTCCTGCTTGTATTCCGCCCATGTTTTCATCCCTTATAATCATGTTTCAATGGAAAACAGAATCGGTTGTCAAAACATGCAAAAGTTGTCAAAACAACTACCCTCCATAAAGCCTAGGCTCCAACTGGAATTGTTTGCATTCGACTGCCAGGCAATTGTGAACGAAGTAGTACATTTTTAACGCCAATTTCATGTAACGAACGGCCAAATCGATATATTGGTCTTTGAGTAAAAGCACAAATTCTAAATTAAGTAAATTTTTCAATTTTGATGTTTTATTATTCTATAATGAAAAGTGGTGGAATTCCCTCACAGGCAATGTTGCTGAGTCAACCACGACCTTATCTTTATGCAGACCACTAATTTTTTCTCTCAGCGTTTTGCTTTTCAGACTTGGTTTACATCAGTGGGTTTCCAAGGGGAACTGCAAGCATTTTTCGCACCTATACCCCTTGTCAACACAAAAACGTTGAATCTATGATTAAAGGGGCTTCAAGAGCCAAACCTTTGTAAATGCAATATTTATTGAGCCAACAAGTTTTCGTGCCGATGAAAAGCTTGTTTTTTCATTTGGAGTTAACGCGATCTTGTGAAAATACATCCGTGTAGGCATGGCTTTCAAGGGGATACCACGATTAAGTCACTTATTAATTTGCTCATAATCAAATTTGCCCTCCTCGGGAGTGGCTGAAGTTGAGGGTACGATGTTGATAAGCAAAAGATTATACAGCCTCATTGAGGCTTCTTGGCTTCCTGTTTTCAAACTGAAATAGGTTGTTGTCAGTTTGTTGGTTAACGCATTGATGAGATACGTGCCACCTCTGATGCGAAAGCTCCTAAGATTTAGGCCCACCGCCGACCAGTCGGACTGTAAAGCCATTCTAGTCCTTTAAGTATTTGACCATGTTTTCAACTCTTGACTGAGTCGGTCGTTTAGACTGCCATAAATGCCCTTATTTTTTCATTAATGTGATGAACAAAGACCCTTAAAAACGATATCCATTCGAAATTTTATATCATAACCCAAAAACCCATTCACAGCCGAGCAGATTCGTAATCTAATCAACTATACTACCGAAAATTGTCTCTAACCAAATGACTGAATGATTTGTTCTCGCATTTTAGCGGCCTCGACAGTTTGTCCGCGTACCAATGCATCAGTTTGATGAAAACCTTGGCAAAAGGTGGCAGAACAGTCATCTGTACTATTCACCAACCCAGTGCAAAGCTCTTTGAAATGTTTGATAAGGTATTATATCTTGGCATTTATGCCTGTTTGCTACCTTAATTTCGCACATATCATAAGTGTTAGTTGAAAGGCGCTTTGTATTCATGAAAATCACACTAAGTTATAATGAAGCATTGAAGTAGCAAAGTAAAGTCATTTTCTTAAATCACAACTTGCCTCTTTAAGCAAAGTCTTTAGATTTTGCCGCTAGATTTCCTTCAAAATTGAATGAATTATTAAAGAAAAAACGTAAAGCTTCTTGGCTGATACACTTTCGTTCCTCTCCACGAAAAAGCCATGTTGCTAGTTTCGAAGATCAACGACAGATCTTATTGGTAATTTCTAAATGGCATTCATCTCTTATCTTTTATATCCTGGAATAGCCAGTAGTTTTTTTGAAGCTACTTATAGCTTATCTTGGGTTAACGATAAGTCAAGCTGGTACCTGAATGACCTATTCTGTTTTTTAGCTTTATATCTTGACAAGCGGTCAATGTATCTACAGTGGATCATTAAACGATCTTTTGCCATATATGGAATCTCAAGGCTTGCGCTGCCCAAAGTACCACAATCCTGCAGATTTTGGTATGATACCAGTGGCTTGTTTTTTTTAAAGTTCGACTCTGTCCATCACGGATCGCAAACTTCCAGTGTTGAAATGCCCATCCTATTTTCCGTTCTCTCTACCACTGCAGCCTATAATCTTCTAGGATTCATACATTTCATTCATAACCGCTTTAAATATTCTTAAAACAGTTAAATGTTTATATGAATTGATGTATAATTTTCATTTTAATCTATAATGCCCTGTAGATGTTAACTATAATACGCATTTTAAGTAGAATCTCCACTGACTCCCAGCTACAATCAGATTTTTCAATATCTAAACATAAGTCAGATTTGTCACCTAATATTCTATTCGCTGTAAAGATATCGCTCAAAACCATTAGCCGACTGGTAAAAGCTAGACCCTCGTATAACTGACTCTATTTATGCAGTAAACTTCATAAAGCAACTTGCAGACCGAATTATGGAAGTTTTGAGTCACCACTGAGTCAGTTTGAATAAAAACATTGAGTCAGTTTGAATAAGAAAGTAATCCTTAGGTAATTTGAATGGATGTGATTTCACATTAATAAAACCGAAAACAAATTTTGTTAACAATAATGTTATAAAAGTGTTTTATGTTAACAATACTTCACCCTTGTCCGATCGTAAACAGGATGAACGACTACCATCCTCCATCTATTTGCCCCCTCTTATTTTTCTTGAAAATTCATTTTTTGTTTATTATGTTAACTAGTCATTGAGGTAGCTTCAGGAGAGTATGGTGATGTCACAAACCATTTGGTAAAATCTTGGAAAATTCAGGAGAAGAAGAACGAGCTTGCCGAGATGGAAAAGCAAATACACTCACAGGATGCGGAGTCAAAGTACGACAAAAGCTTCGCACTGCCTGCCGTTGTGACGTACATGCCAGGAAAATGTACGAGCGTTACGTCAAGCTCAGAAAGTTTATTGGATGTGGTCAGTCAAACAACACAGGTTGGTCATGGTTGTATAATTCTGATTTCATAGCCTACTAAAAAATTCAAAGTGGCTTGAAAGGAAGTTATGGTCGAAAAGTCTTGCTGATCTGAGCTTTCGGTAGAAATCAAACGCTTAGCCGGTGGTTGTGTTATCACTTCAAAATTATTTGTGTTTTGAGGCTTTGTTTTTAGGTTAGACTTTTGAATATTGTTGATAAGTTAAATAATTCAATGTACGAGTCAAGTTGATGTAAGCCAAGTTAGTTTATTTTAGAACATTGTTTATCTCTTAACTTTTTCCTCCTGTATTTAGCCTTCGAAATTTATAGTAACAGATACCGGTAAATATTACCCCAAAAATGTTCTCCGGAGGTAATACATGTCGGCAAAGAAATATCTTAGTTATGCTTGGGTGTCGAACAGTACCGAAAGTTGGTTTTGAGATCTGCAGTACCAAATATCGGTTTTGAGATCTGCAGTACCGAATATCGGTTTTGAGATCTGCAGTACCGAATGTTGGTTTTGAGATCTGCAATACCGAAAGTCGGTTTTGAGATCTGCAGTACCGAATGTCGGTTTTGAGATCTGCAATACCGAATGTCGGTTTTGAGATCTGCAATACCGAATGTCGGTTTTGAGATCTGCAGTACCGAATGTCGGTTTTGAGATCTGCATTACCGAATGTAGGTTTTGAGAACTGCAGCACCGAATGTCGGTTTTGAGATCTGCAATACCGAATGTCGACCAGAATTCCAAGGACTGTGTACCCCTTAACACTGGCCCTACGGTTTGAACACGTTTCTATACACGTTTGAATACCTTTTCTATACAAATTCGTGTTTTTGAACCATCCATTCTTTCTTTTATTTGGCAGTTCTCGGTGCTGATCAAGCGTTCCATGGTTTCAATTTTCCGCGATCGCATGTTTACTCATCTCCGTCTCATCTCTACAATCGCTGTCGCTTTTCTCATCGGACTTTTGTATTACAAAATTGGGAACAATGGGGACAAAGTCATCAACAACACAGGATGCTTGTTCTTTTCAATGCTGTTTCTAATGTTCATTGCATTGATGCCAACTGTGCTTACATGTAAGTCGTGCATTTCAAGGTCAAGTCTGTTTCGTAAATAGATGTCGTTTATGCTAAGTTAGAGTCTCAGTTAAAACCTTGTGGTTCCAAAGATGAAGGACCTTTTCTTTTTTGATTTAATCAATAATTAGGCCAAAGTGGCCCATCTATCACAACCTGATAGCCTTGTGTGAAAACAACATATTGAAACAGATTAAGGTTGTTATAGTAAGAAACAAAAGTGTAGCCCATGATCTGTCTCATGCTTGCCATACTTGACTTATACCGTATAAGCAAGTCACTTTTGATAACGAAAACTGTTAAAAAACTAACTCACTGTGCAATCCCACTTTGCACAGCCTATGATTAACCCATACCACTCATGTATAAATTTTTATGTGTGCAATTTTATCACACATTTCTATGTTTGCTGTTGAGGTATTGAACAAACTACCACAACCAAGGCTATTTTCATCCTAGCAAAAACGCAGCCAGACATACTAAGATTTCATTCCCTTGTATTTATGTTTTAGTTCCTTTGGAAAAACTTGTGTTCATCAGAGAGCATTTGAATAATTGGTACAGTCTGAAATCATACTATTTGGCAAAGACGATGGCTGACTTACCCTTTCAGGTAAATTTAGATATTACTCAAAGGAATTTGTGCTCAAGTCACATTTCTGCAATTTTTCTGTCGTCTTTTATTACTGTTTCATGTAGGAAAGAAAATTACTTTGCAATGAATAATCCTTGCCGTGTTCCTGGCTCTGTTCTTGCCATTGGAAAACAACTGCTCTTCTTTAATTTGTTGTGTAACGCACAATTCCAAGGAGTAAATGCACGCTAACAAAAATTTAAGAATTTGCCAAAGGCTATATTCATCTTTTTCTGTCTATGATTTGGCACTATCATAAACTACTTGTAATTTTACTTCTTTTTATTTTACAAATACCATTACATTTTCCTTGTATTATTAATACACCAATCTTTTTTCACCCATAGATAATACTTCCTGCCCTGTATTGTACAATTATCTACTTCATGACAAATCAGCCCAAAGAGCCAGAGAGATTCGTCCAGTTTTTAGTCATAACGATTCTCACATGCCTTGTCTCCCAGTCAATCGGCCTCCTTCTTGGGGCAGTCGCACCAAGTGTTCCCGTACGTATACATTCAATTTTTTCAATTCCCTCAAACAGACTTTATTCTCTGATTTTTCTTGTTTGCAGTCTAATTTAAAACTTCAGTTATTTAACTTCAGATCAATGCAAATGTATCTCCAAAACCTTTTCTCCCTTCCTTTATGGAAACATTCTCAAAATGTTTCAGTTTTTCTTTTTGTTTATCTATTTCTCCTCTCTTCAATCATGCATGCCATTTTCTCATCTCTAAGTTTTTTTCTCTTATGTTTTTCTTTCGCAATTCCTCAATACTGTTGATAGACTATCTTTTAAAAGATTCCTCTGCATTTACTTATTATAAACTGTTTACACGCGTTTTTCTACCTCATTTGATTTTCTAGAAATATTTCACAAGGTGTCAATTTTTCGTAGACTGCAGTATTCGTTGCTCCAGTTACAGGGATACCAGTGCTGTTATTTAGTGGCTTTTTCGTGAACTTTGACACCATCCCCACGTACATGCAGTGGCTCACCTATATTTCATTTGCAAGGTACAGCTGGGAAGGAACGATTGTAGCCATATATGGCAATAATCGGGGCTCTCTCGATTGTGACAAACCGAGATGCATCTTCAAAAGCAGTCAAGAGGTATTAGAGGCAATGGACGTCAGTGAGGATGCATTGTTTCTTGACAATGCCAAATTCCATTTTGACTGCATTGTTTTGGGCTTCTTTTTTATAAGCCTAAGGTTGATAACGTACCTTGTCTTAAGGTATAAAGTAAAATCAACGACTAGTTAAATCGATAGGTGTGAAATCGAGGGTTGTAGATCGATTTTCGTTGAGATTCGTTTGGTCTGGGATGAAAGCTAGTAGTTTGGATCAAATGGAATGGCATGCCAGTGAGAGTTAATACATTTCCTTGCAACAAAGCGTTGCCAAGATCGAAGCATGTAAAGTGCGATCCAGTTTAAACAGGGTCTAAAGCTTTGACTCTTGCTGCCAAATCACGTTTATAACACGGTGCCGATCCCTTATAATTTTGAACATCAGTAGGTGAACTTCGAAGTGTTTTGGTCGCCTTTTAGATCACAAATTTCATCCACTTGAAAGGCTCAGAGAAATATTTTTGCGCAGGTCGTATTATTATGCAAGATTTACTAACACAGGAGCACGTAAACACACTTGATTTAAAATGAGATTTAAGAGCTAGAATAAATTTATTTATACCCTACAGTCATTTGGTTATGGATGATTCCGCCTTGAGCTACAGTCACATGATAAGGCCTATCAATCAATCCGAAATCCTCGGTTTGCATCTTGTGTTTTAAAATGCCATATTCTGAGAGTGCTGCACCAATCAACCTAATATAATACTCGTATTCACACTTTAAATACATTAAGTATAATAGAAGACTTGTTTTATTTTTCAAGACTGCATATTGAAACTTTTCTTTTATTTACATTAAAGAGGAAAATCTCATACATCTCTTTTGTATTTTTGCTAAAATTTTGCAAATTATGTTACTACCGTCAGGTACAACATACAGTTTTTCGTATTGAATATACAAGATACAATTTTGAAGTGATCTTCTGTTTTGAGAAAACATAAATTATTGTTTTTGAATACCTTCGAGGTTTTGCCTCCATATTAACGAATGCACATTTTGAAGACGACAATTTTGCTACTGCCAAGTTTAATATGACCTCTCTAAGTTTAGTGTGAAAACTAAATTTGCAAAATTTTGTGAAACATTTGGAAAGTTTCTGCCTGACGAATGTTTATGGATACCACTGTTTTATGAAAGTATAATGCAAGCTTACTTTTGCCAAGTGTCAATTGACCTTTCATGTGACTCTTGACAACAAAATTTTGTGTCTTGACACTGGACTAATCCTCTTTGCTGTGTGGCAGGGTGGTTTTTACATGTTTTCATTTCCAATTTATAAAATGTTTGTCCACACCAACATTTCAGTCTTGATTTCGCATTGTAAAATTACGAATGTAATATCCTCAAGTTGAGTTTCTGTAGACCTCAACTTTAAAAACAGAGGGTTGTTTAATTTTTCACTGTTGTTTAAATGTATAATGAGCAATATGATTGTATTGAGTTTTTAAATTTTACCAAATAGATTAGAAATCGTGCAAAGCGAAGTGGTCGTTTTTTGTGAGCCTTTTCACCTGGTGTTAAAAAACGCAATTTATCGCATCACTAAATTTTGTTTTTATCCGATTAAAAGTTACAAGGACATACGGAGGTTACAAAACTATGCCGCAAGGAGCATGAAAATACGTCTGTAAATTGAGAGTGGTTAAAAATTTGAAGTTATGGAGAAAACCAAAGAGAGTGAGGCAGTGTATCACGCCAACTATGACCAGTGTTGTAGTCGAAGTTGATCACGAGAAGTGGAAGGGGAATAGAAGGAGGTCCAGGTCCTCGTGGAGGGGGGGGGAACTAAGCATGATTTTGGGCGGAGACGTGCCCTTTTGGTTAAAAAAATTGGACCTATAATTCCGTACATATCTGAAAAAATGTAACCCATAATTCCGAGACTATACCCATATTTCCGCAAAGAAAATAAAATTTTTAAAGCACAACAAAATCATCAAA
>NW_027019322.1:4243509-4298723 GCF_013076305.1 Rhopilema esculentum
ATATGACCTCTCTAAGTTTAGTGTGAAAACTAAATTTGCAAAATTTTGTGAAACATTTGGAAAGTTTCTGCCTGACGAATGTTTATTGATACCACTGTCTTATGAAAGTATAATGCAAGCTTACTTTTGCCAAGTGTCAATTGACCTTTCATGGGACTCTTGACAACAAAATTTTGTGTCTTGACCCTGGACTAATCCTCTTTGCTGTGTGGCAGGGTGGTTTTTACATGTTTTCATTTCCAATTTATAAAATGTTTGTCCACACCAACATTTCAGTCTTGATTTCGCATTGTAAAATTACGAATGTAATATCCTCAAGTTGAGTTTCTGTAGACCTCAACTTTAAAAACAGAGGGTTGTTTAATTTTTCACTGTTGTTTAAATGTATAATGAGCAATATGATTGTATTGAGTTTTTAAATTTTACCTAATAGATTAGAAATCGTGCAAAGCGAAGTGGTCCTTTTTTTGTGAGCCTTTTCACCTGGTGCTAAATAACGTAATTTATCGCATCACTAAATTTTGTTTTTATCCGAATAAAAGTTACAAGGACATACGGAGGTTACAAAACGATGCCGCAAGGAGCATGAAAATACGTCTGTAAATTGGGAGTGGTTAAAAATGTGAAGTTATGGAGAAAACCAAAGAGAGTGAGGCAGTGTATCACGCCAACTATAACCAGTGTTGTAATCGAAGTTGATCACGAGAAGTGGAAGGGGAATAGAAGGAGGTCCAGGTCCTCGGGGAGGGGGGGGGGGAGGAACTAAGCATGATTTTGGGCGAAGACGTGCCCTTTTGGTTAAAAAAATTCGACCTATAATTCTGTACATGTCTGAAAAAATGTAACCCATAATTCCGCAAACATAATGAAAACTATACCCATAATTCCGCAAAGCAAATAAAATTTTTGAAGCACAACAAAATCATCAAACAATTTGCATGTCCTTGGCCCCGAAATCTCGATATTACACATATTTCATACTTTCATTTCTAACTGGACATTCATTTTGTTAATGCTGAATCTCCCTCCTTATACCTTTTTTCCAAAATGATACCCATAATTATGCATGCTTCTTCAAATGGTACCCATAGTTCCGCACATATTTCAAAAGCTGATACCGATAATTTCGCACTTTTCAGAAAAAGGTACCCCTAAATAATGGCACGTCCCCGTACTTTCAAACGTGTCAAGGCACCCCCCCCCCCCGAGTCCAGGGCTTTAACTCGAAAAGGGCCACCCCCTTATATGCCAGTGTCCTATCTTTTGAATGTCTCTCAAAGGCATAAAACTGTAAAACCTTATTGTGGTATAAGTGACGCCGTTGGCAAAGTCCTGAAATTTGAGCCTATCGAGTTCGTTACTTGACGAAGCTTCATTTTTTGGCGAGATCCTCCCATTTTGATATGCTGAGAACTTAAGTATGGCTTGCTAGGATAAACCCAAGAAGTTGCCGCCTCCTGTTAGGGAACGACCAACCTTATTTGTCACACCTTTAACTCTATAGCTAATTCAAGTTACATGTATTTTTCAAAATATCAAAATATATTATGCAATGCCCTATAATTCATCACCGATGTAGTCTTCTGTCTCTTCTAATTAACGTGACAGATATTTTAGTTTAAGATTTCTACTACTATATGTATATTTTATATTGGTATTTTGATAAATGTTACTTTAGTGCGTAAATAGTTTCGTAAATCAGATGGGCTGCTTGGCTCGAACAAGATTTGTTTTGCTTCCCAGCAGGCATTGCGATGCGTTGCAAAATTACTTTTGGAGAGGGGCGGGAGGTAGAGCTAGTTGAGTTGATGGAAGTGTATTAAAATCTTTCCTGTAAAAGCATTATCTTGTGATTTAGAGCATTGTTAGCTGAGAATAATTTATCAACCAAGAATGGAGTCTGACATTGATCCTAAGCCGATCGAAAAGGATTCTGAGGAGATTACTTCGTCACGACCCAGCCTGGACTTAGGAGACGTCGCGTTAGCACTTGTTGCAGAACAACACAGGGAAGTTGAAGCCGAAGGAAAGAAAATGCTTCGATCCTGGAAAGATGTTGCAAGACGAGCACGTATTTTTGAGTATTGTAATGTTGAAGATCCTAATGTGCCCACGCGTGAACCATCAGAAAATGAGGAATCGAAGGAACAAAATAGAACAATCGATTCCAATGAACATGGTATCCTCGAGGAAGTTAGGCCAAGAGGTAGAAGTCAATCGGTCACAAATCCATTTAATTTTCCACAAAAGCCAATCGAACAGATTGAGATGCTCAAAAATGAAGTTGACCTAGAAAGATTGGCTAAAAATGATGTACAGCATGCTAAAAGATCACCAAAGCACAGCCTAAGAAAACAACCACCAGATTTGCCAATGGCTATTTTAGAAGAAACAGAAAACGATATTTTCGTCGAGGAAGGAGAAGAAAAAGGCATGCAAATAATCGCCCCTCACTTTCAAAGACTTTCTTTAATGGGAGACAATGTTTCAGGGGTAAGATATGTGGAATTTTCTTTTTATTGTGTTTCTCCCTTGGGTAACAGTCATTTGGCACAGAAGTGCTCTAAGACGACGAGACAATGACCGTCGACTATCCTTATTTTTATGGACCTACCTAGTAATTAAATTTTCAAAACCATTTGCAAAAATTCCACACAGATTTCACGCATTAAAATCTTGCAAATAGATACCAACTTTTGTCCTTCCTAGGGCTGGTATCCTTGCTAGGTACAAAAGGCTGGTTTGAAAACTTTTGTTTCAGGAAAGCTGCTGTGCAGTAAAAATTTATAAAGAGACCAGGAGCCTTAACCTTCTTCTCCTATGCTGAACCCTCTCCTCTTCATTATCAAAGCCTCTCAGAGAATTGGCTGAAATTTGTTATGACAGGCTATTCCAAATATTGTAGCTTTTTTATATATTTTCTGTCTACCATAAAATGCCTTTGCCACCATGTTTGTGAAGCAATGCTATCAAGCTGCAAAATTGCACACTTAGGATTGTAAAAGCAAATGTTTAAGTAAAGGGGCACTTTTCCAAATATCTTAAAGAGGTTTCTAATGAGCAGGAGATTTTCCAAAAAATTTGAAGGTTTAGTGCTCAAGATCATATCATCCTTTCTCTGCACTTATAGTCTTTCCAAAAAATCTATGCTTTTACAATCCTAAGTATGATGTCTGTTTGATCATATGCAGCTACTTTGCTATGGCCTGTAACCAAGGAAAGGCTTTTAAAGGAAAGCAGCTTATAGTATTTTATCCATATCCTGCCAAGCTTTGCTGATATCTTGAAGCTGAGGTTGATGATGTAGAAGATGAGAAAGAAATACTTCTAGGTGCTATTGGCGATCCCATGCTGGGCAGTACTGTTGTTGGTTGAAATATTTTCTGATCTCTTTGATGGACCTTTTCAAAATTTTGTACAAAAGCATTAATTTTTTTCTTATTAAAAATCATAAGGTTTGTATTTGCCTTGTAAGGTTTGTATCTGGTCTGTTGCAGAATGCAAAAGTATCCTAAGACTAACAAAATATCATTTTGTTTATAGGTTCCTTTTCATGAACTTTCTCAAGCCTCCCAACTGCTTTGTGAAGCGTTATTCATAAGAGCAAAATACATGGCCTTGAGCTTGCAAACATTTTGCCCAACAACAGCACAATGCATTCAAAAGGCAGATGAAGATTACAAGTTAGAGAATTATTTTAAGAGACATGAAAAGTCAAACTCTTGGTATAATTTAAAAAGATGTAAGTTGAAAAAGACACATTTCAATGCATAAGATCTTCCAGATTTGTCTTTGTTAATACATGCTTTTTAGAAAAGTTGAAAAAATTAGAAAGCCTAGGCTTAATGAGAAGAGGAATTCTTAGCAAGAAGAGGATTCAGTTATTTCAATTTCTTTCAATCAATTCCATACAATTCATATTATTGTAGGTACTCTAAATTAGAAGATTTAAGCTAAATTATTTATATTTTTCTCGTGTTGATAGCTGTGTGTGCACATGAAGAACATGAAGGTATAAAAGCAGATGGAAGTATTTGGAAACCATTCACCCAAGAATTTCCAGATGATATAGGGTACACATTTGAGATTGTAGATGGCGTATTCAGTATAACTGGTTGCAAAAGAACTGTGAATGGAAAACCCAATAAGAAGAAAGAACCTGTAATTCACCCATTTCCAAGCATAGATGAATTTATTGAAGATCATAATGTCATGCTTGCATTATCAACCCATGGACCAGTGTGAGTAATGACTTTGTTTTTATTTGCACACCAGCTGTCAATTTAAAACATGTCTTCCCATTGAAAAAATTACAAGAAACTTTTCAAGAAAATGCCTTGAAACATGAGACATATGATCACTAATGTATAATCAAGTTATTGTTACAGTAGTGGTGAATTATTATCAGGTTTTTAATGGATAAATTTAAGCCAGCTAGATGGCAGAATAATTTTCCAGCTCATTGTATTAAATGAAATTGGTTTAAATGGAACAAAACACAAAAGAACTTGTCAAGCCGATAGGGTGTCTCAAAGGGCTTTGGTGGCTACAATAGGGAATTTACTCTGTTTTGAAAACTCAGGCTGCCTCAACATTTGCTAAGGAGGCAGTGCTATACCATCTTTGCTAAACCACTAATTTTGATTCTTTGATCTCATGCAAGCTGTGATGAAATTGTTCGTGATTTTGTCTAAGCTTTATATTGTCTCTACCTGAAGGATGGGGAGGAGGGGTAAAGGGAGGTTCTCAGCATGTTTCATGAAGGGCGTGTAATATGTTGGAAAGGAACATCCTCATTTGTCCTTTTCTTATCTGTTCACATTGTTTTATTGGAATTTTTGTAAATTGTGCACCTTTATGGAAGCTTTTATGTTTTATACTTGACAACTTGTTCAAGTGTCATAACGAACACTCTTTTCCTTGTGTTTCATTCATTGATTTTGAAAATATTTGAATGTTTAAAATCATCATCATTGAATGAATCATCATAATTTTAATCCCTTTGTTCATAAATTGAGCTGCCCCATTGATTTCACAAGTTTGTCACATTCTTTTACGTCCTGCTTCCTTACCTTAACAAGCAAACTTTCCAGTTGTCTGAGTAAAGTGTTTCTGTTTTATTTTCCAATGCTTTTGGCCCTTAAAAAAGCTATCGTGCTGAACTGAATCATAAAATATTAAAGTTAAATTGTCATGCAATATGGCCTTTGCGACCAATAGGCAGTATCATGCCTTACGGGGGTGTTTGGTTGTTGTAATGTCGGGAATCTAGGGGGGTTGACACTCTGACCGATAGCCTTAAAAAGAGGACTGTACAAAACAAACAATAATGATATCCTAAGCGCAAGGACGAATTCCCTATCGCTAACCCTAGCCTTGCACGGTGAAGAATAACTAGAAATATAACCACAAAATCTATTAGTGAAACAATGGCTCACTGTTCATGTCTCAACAACAAAGATTATATACGTTAATACTGATAAAATTAAAGTACATTAAATACAACTTCAGAAAGCTAATCAAATATATTGCAATAAAATACGACTTCCAAAACAACTTGGCGGACCCAAAGACCATAAGGTATTACTCCGAGCTTATGGGGGGTATCTACCAGCTGTAAGCAAACTCATGCAACTTAAAGTGCTACTAAAGGATTCCTATAAGAAACGTGATTACACACGTGGATGGCCTTACTTATTAGCTTAAGTAAAAAAGAATTGTATGACTGCAAACAAATCACTTATATACTTAAACCGATATATGAAATATATGGATTCTTAGAAATGCTCTACGAATAACGATCTCCCGCAGTAATTCCTTACAATGAAGAAAGGTAAGCGTCCCTTAGCCTACAATACCTCAGATACCAACTCTATCTGTGTAATTATCCTATGCGCCCTTATTTCGCATATACAATAAAGGTGTACTCACAACCTTTTACACGTTGAGTCGAGCTTGTTTTTTCTTGCCTTGACGAGAAAACCATGCGTCTGTTGGGCTTCAGAACAAGAACTGATTAACAATGAGCGAAACTCCCTTCATATTCGTTTTTACAAAGGGACACGCTAATTGTTCTGTTAATAAATTTATATAAGCAAAAACAATAACTTCAACGAGTTTGTTACACGCATTGTTCAAGAGTGTCCCAAATGCATATTTCGATTAACACCTTTGTAGCGTACGTTCTGTGAAGCTCGTCTTCATGACTGCAATCCTGCACGTCTTCTGTCCATATTAAAGCGTCAATAAATTTAAGAAGTATCGTAAATCCATTGCCATTGCGCGTGTCTTCTTAAACCCAGAGCTTGCTGTCTAGATGTAGCCCCCCCCCCCCTGGGTTCAGCACAGTAAACCTTTTTTGTAACATTTGTTGGTAAAGTTGCTAGCTTTTTGGAAAAACTTTCTGACTTTGGGTAAGCAGGGACAAAAAAGTTGCTAGCTCTTTGGAAAAACTTTCTGACTTTGGGTAAGCAGGGACAAAAATGTTGTGTTTATTGAAATGTCTACAAGTAAATTACCTTTCACATTATGATATACTGCCTAATAGGCTTTTAAAAATTAGATGATACTTGATTTTATCAAATTTAATATTTATTGTTTTTATCTCTAGGAAATCCTTTTCATTTCGACGTTTGCAATTTCTTGAATCAAAATATAAACTACACTTGCTCCTGAATGAAATGAAGGAAATTGCTGCTTTGAAAGATATTGCACACAGAGACTTTTATAATGTCAGAAAGGTATTTATTCCTGTTACAAGTTTGTTGCCTTTTCGTGCCGTTTGTTGCCGTTACAAGTTTGTTGCCGTTACAAGTTTGTTGCCGTTTTGAAGTGTATGCTTTAGCTTGACTTGTGGAGTTGACATGTAAGCATGTTTATGATTAATTTTGTTGGTAGATATCGGACATCCTTTTTCTGTTTAACTGGCCAAGTTCTTTTGGCAATCAAAGATAGTTGTATGCCATATTACTATTAATTTATCAATTCAAAAAACTATAGAAAACTCCTATAGAAAACTTGACATATGTCCGGAACTTGGGGTCGCAAAGTTTGAAGTTTAACGCAAGGTTTAGAAGTGAACATTGAAAAACATTGAATTTTTAGAATTTAGGCATGTAGAAATAAGATATTTTTTTCGCATATGTAGAAGAGTACCTCCCTTTTTCGATTTTGCGTAACTGAAGTGATGTCTGGAGACTTTGAGTAACAAAGACAGCCAGAGCTGTTTGAAGAGAAGTATCACTTTAAAAAAGTCTCCTTTAAGAATAACGTATTAATTTGCTTTCCTCAATCAGCGAAAGTCATAAGTACTTATGGTTTGAATAGGGACCTAAATCGTAACACGGGCAATAGAATCAGTTCTTCATTTGCAGAAGTTTTCATTAGACTTTCCTTACAGGTCGATACTCACGTCCACGCTGCATCATGCATGAATCAAAAACATTTGCTAAGATTCATCAAGAAGAAATCCAAAAAATTTGGTGATGAAATAGTCAGCAAAGTGAATGAGAAGGATGCTACATTGAATGAGGTCTGAATGGTACTTTTATATTTGTGACAATGTACAGTGCGTGCTTTGCCATATCAGTGTTGAGTGGTTTTCCTTTTTTCATTTCTACATATTTACCGAAAGTTCTGCCTCATGTGAAAAGTATGGGGAAAGTTTGCCAAAATAATTGAACAGTTCACACTAAGGCCGTGTTTAAACATAAAAGATTGCATTCGTTCCAACCTGTTCCGTTCCAAGAAGTGGTATACTCGGGGCTTTCATTTACGTAAGAACGAAAGCGCATTGAAAACATTATCAAAAGCGTAACGATACACAGGCATTTTTTTGGTTCACGTTCCAGGAAACGGAAGAAAACATTGCTAATTTTTCAGACTGCTTACATGGTTCCCGATTGTTGCTAAGAAAGTCTGCTGTTCCATAAAGTGGAACAGAACCTTAACTTTCCCTTTTAGACAGAAACTCGAACTAGTGCGTATTTTTCCGGCTTCCGTGTAAACACTCAACTTGTCCGTTCCGTAAACTAGAATGAAAATGCACCGATACGCAATCTTCACGGTCTTAAACTTGTAAAATAATGCGAGGGTAATGTCTTATAAATCATTTTGATCACGTAATCCAAATTTTGTTATATTGAAGTGTCAGAATTATCGAATCAAACTGTGATTTATAAAATATGCTCTCGTTGCAGGTTTTTGAAAGTCTTGGCCTAAATGCCTTTGAGCTGACTGTCGATAAGTTGGATGTGCATGCTGTAAGTTTCTGTTTTCCTTCTTTGCAAATGAAAGGCTCAAGATTTTAGAAACATCTGTACGTCTGGAAAAGTGGGAGTGGGAAATGTTGTGTCTGGAAAATGCAAGAATAGTCCAAATCACGTTATATTGTCAATACTACTGCTTCACACGAGACTTTCAGTTTAATTTCATTGAACAACGCTAAATATCAACGAGATAATTGGAGGGTTAAATGATCCATTGAACATTTACATCCTTGAGAGAGTCCGCATCCTTAAGGGAGTTAAACTAGGGCGGCAAAACGAATCCAACTTTACCCATTGGATGCCGCTCATTTGAAAGCTCAATTCGTTTGGCCAAGGCCTTAGTTACTATTTTTTTATTTTCAAATGGCTAGAAGATTTCCTAAGAATTCTTTTCTTTCTTTTTGAAGTTTTCTTATGATGAAAAAGATTCTCACCATGTTATGAATTTTCTACCAAACAAACATGCAGTTCTTGGGAAGTAAAAAGTTGCTCTTTTATCTTAGGACAACAATACCTTCCAAAGATTTGACAAGTTCAATCTCAAGTATAACCCAGTTGGTAAGTCTTGTTTTGTTTTGTGAAACATGACCGCGTATTTCGTCATTTTAAGTCGTGTCTCGCTGATATATCCCGAGTATAAAACGTCAGAACATAGATCGAAAATTCTACGCTATGAAGTATACATACCCAGTTCTGAATCGAAATAGTCCAATCAGAAACGCGAGCACATGACTGTTAAGGTTGACCAATCAGTGCCGCTTGCCGATTGAGAATGTTACCAATGGAGTCCTAAGCTGAAAACGAACTCCTTTTGTCTACACAATAGTGGCTTTTTCATGTTAATGTAGATAAATTCAAAAACTGCTAAATGGAACGACGATTGGGCTCTACCAATAATCGGATTTATTAACACAAGTCATTTTTTAAACAAAATTCTATCCAATGTGAACCCGGGTCGATTGAACATCTGTGATATGATTTCTCCAAAATTCTACATCTGAATTTTACATCTCAAACGTATTCAGATGATCAAAAGTAACTTATACTATATTGTTCTTAGGGATATTTTTCACTCTAGTCTTATTCATTTTAGTGTCTTATTACCATCTATTGTTACTTGTAACTTTTAGTTTTATGTTACCATTGTGTTTCAGGTCAGAGTCAAATCCGCGACATCTTTCTGAAAACTGATAATGCCATGCAGGGTAAATACTTTGCTCAACTTATAAAGGTGAATTTTACTCAATGATTTGCAATTTTCCATGCTCATTTGTTGTTTTATTTTAAGAGACGCTTCTAAAGATTCTTCTGGTGGTCGGTCGAATGCTTAAAAAGGTTTAGATTGTTTTTCTTTTCAACTTCTAATTATTATTACTTATAAATATACTTATAAAAATACATACATATTATACTTATAAAAATGATTGTAAAATGTGTCATCTTACCATTCAAAACTCTTTTTGAATGTCCAAAACTCGTCTGGATTGTAAATTAACAATGGCACTTTTAATGAAAGTTTGAGTTTTAGTTGAGATATTTCCTTGTTCTAATAGGAAGTTCTATCTGATTTGGAGTTCAGCAAGTATCAAATGGTGGAGCTTCGAGTTTCCATTTATGGCCGTAGCAAAGATGAATGGGACAAGTTAGCAAAATGGGCGATTGCCCACAATGTTTACTCGTACAATGTCAGATGGCTCATTCAAGTTCCTAGGCTCTAGTGAGTGACTGATTCTTTCTTAAGCACCCATATTCTTTATTTCCTATCCCCTTTGCCCCGTAGAATTTAGATACACATAATTAAGGGTATTTCTCACTTTGAGAACAATGTTTCGAGTACAATGTGTACACAGAAGACTTCGAGTAGAATGTTTTAACAATGTGTTAATGGTAGAAATTGTTTGTACAACCTCAAAAGAATGCAGTAGCACATAATGTGCTTTCTAAAATTTAGTTGCTTCAAAATATTATATTTAACTTGCTTCTTTATTCTTTTAAGCGATATTTATCGATTGAAAGGGATGCTAAAGAATTTTGAGGAACTCCTTGATAATATCTTCAGGCCCTTGTTCGAAGTTACCATTGATCCACAGACGCATCCAGAATTGCATCAATTTCTAAAACAGGTTTGTCGGCTTGAATTTCAACCTAAGCTTATTAAAAAGCCTTTAATTACATTACAAGGATAAGGTGGTAGCAGTTTATTGAAATGTTGTTGTAGTTGGATCACATAATTTAAGGTTGAAGTTTGCATTTCGTAGCTAGTTGGTTAGGAACTAAGACACTGAATCAATATGTATGCAGGTTTATTTTTATCTCCTAGCTACAGTTTAAACAGTTATATAACTAGTAGAAAAAGTTCATTGAATCCTGCATTTTTCGTTGCATCCTAGTTGATATTTTATTTCACTTGCAAATATTCGACTGGGCTCAAACGTGTCTATTTAATATAAGTAAATAATCATCCTGTTGCAAATTGCTTGTTCGTTTTGAAACTGTTTTATTTTAGCTGTTAACTATTTTCTCTGCATAATGTTTTAACCGCATTTACATCATGTATCATTTCATATCGTTTTTCCTATTATTGTTCTTACTAAGAACCTTTCTTGAGGTCAGGTGTAGCTTTAATTAACGCATATCTTGTGAAATCGCCCTCTGGAATAGTCTTTAGATATATTTGATTATTGTGCTTTCAATAAATTGCTTATAGTTTATCACTTCGATAAAGCGAAAAACCTGTTTTATTTGGCTTCATCACGATAGTGATCAATTTCTTGTCCACTGTTTGATTTTATTATTATCACCACTTATTTATTGTTTTAATATTCTTTGGACCTCTGGCTAAAACCCAATTTCACGCTTATAGATTGTTGAGAAATTGATAATACCTTGATAATAATTGATAATAATAGAAAATTACTTTTCTTGTTTTAACATCCTGTCCAAAATCATTATTTTGATCATTTCCATACCCCCATCATCAAGTGCTCAGTTGTTAAGGGTATATTTGTTTTACATGAATGGATGTATACGGTTACTGTTGTATTCATACATTGTTTGCAGGTGATTGGATTCGACAGTGTGGATGACGAAAGCAAACCAGAGGACATTGTATTCTCACAATCAACACCGCGGCCAAAGGCCTGGACATCAGAAAAGAACCCGCCATATGCTTATTACCTCTATTTCATGTACTCCAACATAGTCGTGCTCAACCATTTGAGAAAGTGAGATTTGTTTTTGTTCAGATGCAAGTAAACACTGGTGTATATTAGCTGCAATTAAGCGCAGTAATATGAGACATTTTTTGCATTGAAGTATCCATAGCGTATATAATCTTTACTGAAGACAAAATCAAGCGAAGTTCGTGTCGTTATCATTGATTGTTGTTGTACTTTTTTTACATAGAGAGCGAGGCTTCAACTTCTTCAGTTTGAGGCCACATTGTGGCGAGGCTGGGCCAGTCCATCATTTGGTCACAGCCTTCATGTTGGCAGAAAATATTTCTCACGGTCTTCTACTAAGGAAGGTTTGTAAATACCTGATGTATGCGCCTTCTTTAAATTTCTTTGGTGTACTGCTTCTTTGCGGTATTTCAAGTTATTACTTAAAAGTTTTATATTCAAAAGAATGGTATTGAGTTTGTATTCAGTTCGGTATCTTCATCAAACCACTCTCTATTAAATTATGTTTGTTGTGTATTGTAGATAATAAGTTTCATGTTTGTGACAATAAAAGTGAAAAACTGGAATTTGTTGCAAGAATGGATTTGTTTTTCCCCTTAATCCCATGTTTTAATAGTATCTCAACATTGCTTGCAGATTCCAGCATTGCAATACCTCTACTACCTTGCACAAATTGGCATCGCAATGTCACCACTAAGCAACAACTCACTGTTTTTGAACTACCATCGCAATCCTCTTCCGGAGTACCTAGCACGTGGGCTTCAAGTTTCTATATCGACAGATGACCCTTTGCAGTTCCATTTTACAAAGGTAGGAACTTCTGAGAGCATGTTCGGCTTTGAGTCAGCTAAATTCAGTTTTCTGATGGAAGTCTTGCCTGCTAGGACACCATTTTGTTTCCAGTAAAATGTACTCTGTGTGGTATTGGCCTAGAACATGATGGAATGGCTTCTGTACAATACTTTTCAAAAGTTAGAAAAGTCTATGAGTTAGGTCTTTTCTATCTTCAACACTATTTGGAGATTTATTACAAGCAAAAGCTTGAAGCGAAAAACACTCGATAATATTCATAAAGCTTGAGGTTGGTGTCTCAAAAGTAAAGAAGAGCTTGTATTTCTTAAACTTTGCGCTTTTGATATATAGAATAGGACGGTTCTTAGTTTTCTTAGTTGCTACTCTGAGTTCATGCTAAATGTTTCTCTTAAACTTTATGCTTCAAGCTGCTTGTTTGTTTTTCAAGGAGCCTCTTATGGAGGAATACAGTATTGCTGCCCAAGTTTGGAAGCTAAGTCAAACGGATATGTGCGAATTAGCGAGAAACAGCGTACTCATGAGTGGATTTGAGAATCAGGTGAGAATATAAATGCTGTTTTCAGTATTGCCAAATTGAAAATTCTATCTGTATCAGTTTTGAACTGCTTGCATCAGATGAATTGTTCCCCTAATTACCTCACAACACAATGCTTAGCGTTTGTAAGTAAAAACAATTGAAATTACATTCCCTTTTTACATTAGTGTATTTGTCGCATAGCATTCATATATAACGCTTGAATTTAAAACACTGTAAAAGATAGTATACAAAAATACAATAAATATTAGTTGAATAGGAATGCAACGTAATACAGAAATAATAAAATTTCCTATAAGAAATTATCTTTTTTCTTTTGTCGTTACTTTTCACTTAGGCTTTTTGGGAACCATTTAATAGACCAGTCAATAGATGTTTTAGGGGCATATAAGCATACGGGGTACCCTAATTCATGCATATTTTGGTGTTACCCGCTTATGTTCTGTTTGGTCGTTTCTTATTGATTAGTTGACACTATCCAGCCCCTTTCCCCATCACTTTGAGAATGTTACTAGCATACCCTGTAGATTGTTGCTATTCCTTCTTCAGTCTTTCTCGCTTTGCTAACAGTTGCAAATCATCGAGGGCCTCAAAGCCCCTTCTCACTCATGATAAAATTCTTTCTCAATACTAGGTGAAAGCCCACTGGCTTGGTGAGAATTTCTTTTTGGATGGCCCTGCAGGCAACGACATGTCGAAATCAAATGTTCCTGACATCAGAATATCTTATAGACACGAGACTCTGCTCGAAGAACTTGATATCATTTGCAGTCGTGCATGAAATTGTGTAGATGATATCATAATTTTTATATAGATTTATCTTTAAGGTTCCAGTGACCTTCCTTTATAGGAAAAACTACTTTTTAGGCTCTTATTTAAGTTATTTTTGTTCCTTCTATTGAATCACTTTTCCTTTTCCTGATAATATTTATTTCAATTTTTATATAACATTTTGTGCGATTCTCTTGTTTTGATTTATTTTATAACTTCTTATTTATTGCACTAAGTTCCTAAAAATATTTCGACAATACCTCGATTTTTCGACTGAAGTACCGAGTCATTAAAAACAGGTACTATTTTTCTGAATAAGCAAGTGGGCCTTTCCGAGTAAGTGGTGAAGTGTTTTTGAAAACTGTTTTGCTATTGATGATACCAAAATGAAATCAAGGGCACCTAGAGCATCAAGGCCGATTTCCCTACGCACCAACAAATTCTTTTAGCGTACTTCTTTGTGGCTCCACGTCGGCTAGTTCCCCTATGTTATGCCCCTTCAAAATTTTAGTGTTTTTACCCAAGGAAACCAATTTTATGTAACAGCGAACCAGAGCCCAAAGCCTAATTTGAAGAAAATATACTACCGCTCGTTAGTTATTTTGCAGCAAACATTCCATTTGCAACACTGCAACAATATAAAGCAAAAATGTAGACTTTTCTTTTTCTTAGAACATTTTCAAGAACTACATCACCGTGCTCTAATTATTTTTGCACCTTTGTTGAGAATGATTAATGTAAAAATCGAGATTGATAATGTATATCTAGTCAAAAAAATTGTATCACAGTATTTTATTATATTGGCATTGCTATTTTTAAATATTTTAGTAATACTGTTTTTAGCTCGTATTTATTCTTATAAACCGAAGCTTATGTTCTCTCATATTCCATCCAGCACTTGTGTCTTTCATGCGTATTACAACTGCTGTTTTATAAATTTTTCTTTTTTATTCGAAAAAACTGGTGTAGCTGCAATCTCCTGCTAGCTTATGATGAGTTCATCAACACAAACCCAAAAGTTAGGGTGCAAACAGGGACATCGCTCCTGGGGTGCACCATAGTAATGTGCCCCCAACTTTTTGGGAAATACCCTTACTTAAGAAACAACCTCTCTGAAAAAGTACCTTTTTAACAACATGGGGCACCTCTATTAAATGTGCCCATGTCCAACTTTGAAAAGGTTTTTGCGAGCGTGGGTGTAAATAGGGTGCTAAAATCCTCGAAGCTGAACCGTTTATTTTATTAGCATTTGAAAGGAAACGTTCGAGTTGTCCTGATCGTTATCCATTCCCTATTGTAAATTGCTTTAATATATTAAGCTGGGCTTGCTTGTTATGCAATTTATTCTACAGTTGTTATAACCAGGAATGCTAGCTTAACAGATGAACTCGCACATTTTAACATACAAAGCCTTCGGTCCCAGAACAAGCCACGAAAATGGGTACCAACCAAAATTTTTGTTAAATGTTTCCTCAAAGTTAATAGTCTTTCTGCATTCTCGGCATCACACCAGTCGTTTTAACGAGCAACACTCGATCAAAGATGTATGTTTACAATATGTTGACCAACCTGGCTCGCAGAATAACGAAAGATCATCGTTATGATCGAGAACCGGTAGATATTATCGAACATAATTGAGTCAAATTCGCTAATACAACCAGTTAATAATATAACATATAATTCATAATTAACATAATTCATCATTAAAGGCTTTAAGATAAATTTTTATTGTCTTTCAACAATATAATAAGAAACCCGTCATAGTTAAACTTGTAACAGGGGAAGTTCTCATCAAAATAACCTTTCACAATTCTGTATTCAGCTTGCCTTCCACCTTTTCTTGCAACCCAGTTACTCGTGCTTTACATTTAAGAAAACATTAATCCAGTACTACCGTTTCTTAATTAATCCAGAATGAGAAGATGAGAAATTCAAAATTAAATTTAATGCATTCCTAGAACTAGCAATACAAATTTTCTTTTTATAACAACATACTTGACATAAACAAATGTATATGTATATACTTGTTACATTTCATGATTCTATAAGCCCGATAAACTCTTAACGTATTACTCTAGCCTAAAACATAAATCCTAATATTCAATAACCGCTCCCAAACCATAAATGTTCAACCTATTGATATAATTTACACGAATCTAGCAACTACTTAGGACTTTGGGCATCTTTGGCCCCAGACTCCAGAATTCTGAGCTCTTCCAGTAAGGTTTCATGACGGAATGACACACGAATATCCGGGACATTTGTCTTCGCAATATCGTTCCCAAAATGCCCTTGCTCTTGCAAATGCTCACCTAGCCAATGTTGCTTTACCTGAAATGAAAACAGCATAAAAAACTAACATGTAACATACTAAATACTGACCATGCCTGAAGGGACTCGATAGAGTGGGCAACATCCGCGGGCTAATGGAAACAATTTGCGAAACAATATTCAGTACACGGTTAAGTCAAAGTATCCGTCACGTTGTATATTACAACATAAGTATCCCAGTATACTTTTTTTGGTAATGGAACCATACCAAAAACAAAGGAGATATTTTTTCGATTAGTATTAAGCAGGGGTGTAGTACTAGGGGGCTGAACCCACCCCCCTTGCTGATGCCGAAAATTGGCAAATTCTACTTTTGCTACTGTTGTTCGCAACATTTTGTGCAAGAGTCCCCTTGTCATTTCGATAGCACTACACCACTGGCAAAAGGTGACAGTTTCTTAAACTTTGCTAAAACAATTTTTTCTTTATAAGAAGCAACTTAATAAATGCTAGAAAAAAATATACAGTGAAATGCCCCGGCTGTTCAAGGATCAAGTGCACAAACCTTTTGCTCAAAGCCACTCATTAAGACGCTGTTTCGGGCAAGTTCACACATATCGGTTTGACTGAACTTCCAAACCTGCGCCACAATGCTGTACTCTTCCATCAAGGGTTCCTAAAAAGCAAGAATACATCACGTTCGCTATGAAAATTCTCTTTATCTGATGTTGGACGTCATAAATCGCTGAAATTATCTTATCATAATTTAGCATATCAAATCGTTTATAAATGTGTATAACAGCCCTCTTCCACCTTTTTCAAATAGCCTGGTGTGGTAAAAGTAGAATTGGAAAGGTATCGTGATCGTTGACTTGGCCCTTCACCCCGTTGGTGATTGTCTGGCGTTGTAAATCGCAGAACTGTCGGGAAGATTTTAGAGTCAAAGAGGAGATCTTTAAGCATTGAATCTTTCTTATCGTACAAATGCACCACACAGCTCAAAGTCAGTTGTTCAAAACTGATTGTTAAATTAAATCGTAACAAAAAATTGTTTGCATATGAGAAAAAAATCCACAATTGAAGCAAAGAGGAAGAAGGACAAGTTGATGGTTTGGAAAATTGAAAGTAAATGTAACTAATTGGTAGAAACATTTTGAGAAACAAACCTTTGTGAAATGGAACTGCAACGGATCATCGGTGGATATGGAAACAAGTAGGCCTCTTGCGTGATATTCCGGAAGTGGGTTGCGATGGTAGTTCAGAAACAGTGAGTTGTTGCTTAGTGGTGACATTGCGATGCCAATTTGTGCAAGGTAGTAGAGGTATTGCAGTGCTGGAATCTGCAGATTATTTGATTGTACTTTATTACATGGAAGTACGGAAAGAAATAGAAGCAATAACAACAGAAAAAGTTAAAACTCAAACCGTAAATCTTGAAACATCGATGTCTAATTCAATGCAAAAATAAGCTGCGTGACTGGATACAGTAGAAATAAAAATTCTAAACAAAGTTGAAGTTTTTACCACGAAAGCACAACTATTATTCCTATCAATATTCAATTTAGATGCTGCTAATATCTATTAAAGATCTTTATTCTCAGATATCAATTTGAATCTCCCTTTACATCAATTCTTTGAACATTTTAGAAACGTGTTTCTGCCTTCACAAAGAAAATTTTCCCAGCAAGAATCTTCCATTGTAGCAAATGTAAAATGTGGATGGAAAACATTAAAACAAACTTAGTGAAACAGTAAAAGTCGAAAAAGAATAAAGAAACATATCATTTTTAAACTCTTTGCCAAATTATCAAAAAATTCAGTTTGTGCAAGAGAAAAACTAGCTTTAGCGAAGCGTAATTTTGCACAAAAAAGTCATGAAGAACGTAGAATCGTTTTCAATCCTTCATCCTATGTAGTTTATTTTGATACCTTTCGGAGTAGAAGTCCATGTGAAATGTTTTCAGCGAGCATAAATGCGGTGACAAGATGGTGAACTGGGCCTGCCTCACCACAATGTGGACGAAGGTTGAAGATGTTGAAGCCCCTCTCACTGTCACATAAAATGGATTCTCAATTACTCAAATTGATTCACTAAAATTATTATGTTCACCTTCACATGTGAAACAACACATTTAAACTACTAATTTCTTGAGAAACTAGAGACAGTATTTTAAACGAAAACAGAGAATAAAACGTTGTAAAATAAGAAGCTTAGAAAACTAGAGTGGGAAAACCTTATGACGAAGCCAAAAATCATGAAGCGACATTGAATAAACGTTTCATAAATAATGGCAAGAAATAAAATATACAGAGAATGCAAAAATTCCTGACGACAGAATAACTTTTTTCGAAACAAGTTTACAAAGATGACAAATAATATAGCTTTAAAAAACTTGAGGTACGATAATAATTGCGCAAAATACAAAGACCCATAGGGGTTCGAATGCAGTTAATCTGTTACAGATTTCCTGTGGTATGGTAAGCGGAAGAACCGAGCTTTTGCCAACTGAATATTTTTCTTTTGGCCTGGTTCATAATTTTTAAAATCAGGGCAAAATTACATTGATTTGATTGGAAAAGAGCCTGTGCACGTGTGGCAACATCTCAGGCAGTCCGGAACAAAGCTAGCTGATTATGCACGTTTCGAGGAATTCCATGATGTTCATTTAGGTTGTGTTCTCCGAATTCTAAAATATGCTTATATGACGTAATCATTTTCCCACTCTCAGACTGCGTTCGAACCAAAATAAGTTGTTTATACAGTGAATCGCCATGAAGCATCAAAGGCATAACTAAAGAGTAACAGTAAAAACTAACCGTCTGAGATGGTTTAGCACGACCATATTTGAGTAAATGTAATAGAGATAGTAAGCATATGGAGGATTGCTCTGTGCCACCCATGAGGCAGGCTTCGGGCAGAATTTGTTAAACATTATGTCTTCCGGTTTGCTTTCATCATCAACGCTGTCGAATCCAATCACCTAAAAAGTTATAGAAGCGAATTCATCTTCACTGACAGGTGCAAATGCTACATTGAAATTTGCAAAAATACTTATAGAATATCTATTAAAATGACTGAGGCCTTCAGATTACTACAGATAGTTTTCCATAATTTACAATTAAAACGATTGCCAGTTCCCGATAACTGGAACCTCCAACTGGAAGATGAAAATGGTTTGAGTTAACAAATGTTCGCGCTTTCGGGGGTTCGAGCGTATTCGGGAAAGGTTCAAGAAGAGAATGTAAAAACAATCGAGTTATCGGGGGGTTCACCCTATCAGGATTACACTATATTGTATACGATTATGGTGTCCATCTTATGCTTATCATTCCATTATTAGCTCAAGATTTTAAAAAAGATTGAAATCATACCTGGGCAAGGAATTTGTGAAGTTCTGGGTGAGACTGTGGATTGACAGTAACCTCAAAAAGCGGCCGGAAAAGATTGTCCAGAATTTGCTCGAAGTTCTGAATTTGGTTCTTGGAACGGTAGATGTCACTGTCAAAAAAATTGAATTTCATAAAAAGCTTGATTGATTAGAACGATAGGCTTTGGTGGTGGATGGATAACTGACAATAGTTGTTTTTTTAATATATTTACAGATCTGAATTGGTTAATCTCAGGGTCGAGCTTTTCCCATTAAAATAAGCAGCTGGAAAAAAGCTCAACTTGAAAGCTTGCGTTCTTGTTTGTCTTAAATGTATTACCAAACGATTTTTAAGCCATGTGACAATGATACTGTAGTTAAACCGTTCCCCCCGTGTTTTTGAAAAGATAGCCAGAACAATATAAAATTAAAGAAGTTTGGAACAAGTATCACTTACTACAATCGTGGAATCTGAATTAGCCAACGAATGTTGTAGGAATAAACATCGTGCTTTACCGCCCATTTTGCCAATTTGTCCCATTCATCTTTGCTTCGTCCATAAATAGAAATCCGGAGCTCTGCCATCTGGTATTTACTCTCTTCCAGATCAGAACCAACTTCCTTTGGAGAACAAAATACAACTAACTTTAGCACTTACTCAAAGAAATTAAGTAAAATAAGAATATGCATTGAATGTTGCAACTCTCCATACTACCCAAACTCACTTTTGATTAAACAAAAAAACAAAAAAGACACATGTTTTCATGGTTAATAATTCAGATATAGATGGCGATGAGCATGGTGAATCCAAGGGTCTATAAACAGGTTTAGATACAAAGAGATGCACTGGAGTTGCCACAAATCATAGTTCTGCCATATTAAAGAACTGTCAGAGAACCGTAAGCATTCATGCCGCCTTTAGCACGGGAATTCCAAGGGTCTTCTCCTGTTACAATTAGGTTTGCTAGACAGAAGATATCGATTCTGCTTCAAATTCTGCTGCTAATCCAGAAATCACGAGCGAACAAAACTTTGATTCAAGAAATGGATTAGTTACCTTGATCAGTTCCGCAAAGTATTTCCCTTTGATGAAGTTATCCGTCTTGAGAAAGACTTCACGAAGGTGACTCTGGCCTATAATGTTAAAGAGAGCAAAAATTAATTAAAAGATGGCAAGCTAAGTAAGGAAAAGTAAATATGGGCATGGAATATGAAGATTAAAAAACAAGAGAACTTAACAATCTGTCCGAAAATTAGCTTGACAATAAACAAAGGCAATCTGACATAACAATAAATACAAATAGACATGTTGTGACAAGAGAAATGAATACCTTGATACAAAAGGATAATTGATTACAAAAGGATAATCAATCTAAGAAATCATAGAGCAGTTTGTAGCTACTTATGAGGAAAATTATTACAAGTGATAATAAGGTCAAATTATTTAAAAATAAGAATCTTACCAACAGGGTTGTACTTTGAATTGAACTTATCAAAACGATGGAACGTGTTGCGATCCTGAGAAAAGAAAAACACAAATATGCAAATTATTTAGAGTATATGCTGCTCAAAAAAGCAAGACAATTGCATGTTAGGATCATTTGCATTAAGTGACTTCAAAAGATGAAAGAATCATGATAAACTCAAAAGTACACAACATACCGCATGGACATCCAGGCTGTCAACACTTAGGTCGTAAGGAGAGAGATCCAGCACCTTAAACACCTATAAAATAATCTGATAGTCAAGAAAATGGCTAAGCTTACAGTAAAATCTACATTCGATTAGATCCTGAATACACCTATGTGGCTTTTTGACACCATTTTTCAAAGCCACCAACAATCAGGCAGGTTTTTGACCCAGTTGTCTTGAAATACTGACTGAAGAATGAAATACTATCAAATACTATCAAATACTATAAAGTTGGTAGTCTGGTAATCCAATACTAGCAAGTCTGGTAATCACTCTATTAAAGTCATTACATGAGAGATACACAGTGAAACCTGTGCTAGTCTCTCTAGTTATTTTTTGTCTCTCTAGACTAGACCAATCTAAAATTCTAAACGTAGCCATTATCAAGGCAAATTGAGGGCCTCAATGAAAACTGCAGGAGGGATAAAACACCTTCTTGCATATTTATGGTTGCTCAATGTGATAATACAATAAAATTTTACTAGCTTTCAATTTCTACATAAATAAGAACAAAACACCTAACACAGCAAAATTTTTAACCAGTCTGCAATTTCAGACCCTCAATAAATTCCAATTTAAAATGAAAAACAAGGACACATACATCATTTAACGTTTGGGCCTGATCAGTCTTTTTAAAAACAACCTCATCACCAAATTTTTTTGCTTTCTTTTTGATGAACCTAAGCAAATGCTTTTGGTTCATACAGGAGGCTGCATGTACGTGAGTGTCAACCTAAATGAAAAAAATAATGTTGTGCAGCATGATAAAATCCATTACAAGTGTTTTAAAGCCCTTGAAGAAGCAAAATCAATAAAAATTTCGAACAGACAGTCTCATTGACTGCAAATCATATCTGCTACCCTTAATTGCCATTGAGATATCACTTAAAGAGAGCTCCTCCTATACAACTAAAGGCATATAAACTTGTGTATATATAGATGTGATATTTAAAAACATATTTAAGGAACAAATTTTTGCAAATTTTTAATGGAATTTTAAAAAAGGCTGTGAATGTCATTTAGATGCCACTTAAAAATAGTCAAATATACAAAATGTAGTTTTGAGTTGAAAGGGAAAAAGGGTACCTTTCTGACATTATAAAAATCTCTATGGGGGATGTCTTTTTGAGCAGCAAGCTCTTTCATTTCATTTAACAAAATATGTAGCTTGAACTTTGACTCCAAGAACTGCAGCCTTCTATATGAAAATGATTTCCTGTATACAAAAATGAGAAATATTTACAGCAATCTCCCATAAATTAAAAAATATGACAAAGCATATAGTTTTCTTAACAAGAATCTGTTTTTAACTACACTCTGTAACGTTGCCCTCTTCAATATAATGACTATTTTCCCAGAAAATTTTAGAGTTCTAACTATACCACCATCATCAGTATGTATCAGTGTGCTAACACTATTTGGCTGGTTCACAATACAAATTCAAAGTCAAATGTTATCTATTTGTTTGAAAGCTAGTAGTTGCACATCACATTGTTTGTGAGGCTTTTTCGAATGATAAAACCAAACTTTAATGTTCAGTTTCAATGCAGATGCTTAAACATGGTAATCTTTGAAAACAATATACTGTTTACAAATGAAGTTTATGCAAATATCACTTACACTGGGCCATGAGTTGATAGAGCTAAGAGAACATTTTGATCATCCAAGAATTCCTCAATGCACGGAAATGGGTGGATAACAGGCTTCTGTTTTTTATTAGGCTCACCATCAATACTTCTTCTACACCCTGTCACTTGAAACACGCCATCAACCATCTCAAATGTATAGCCACTGTCACCTGGTATTTCTCCATGAAATGGCATCCATTTGGATCCATCAGCTTTTAAATGCTCTGACTCTTGAAATGCACACATCACTACAAGCATAAAGGAAAAAGTGTTTAAAATCTTCTATATAAATGCATATAATTTGCATATTTAATTCTCTGTAAAAAAAGGATACTGGACCAGGCACGTAAAAAATAGGGGGGCGTGGGGGGCATGACGCCCCCCAAAGGTTGAAAAATCCAATTGTAGTTGGAAAACTTAAAAGTTCACTTGGAATTTTTTCAAACTATTATGACCAAATGTGTGAATTTTATAGCTTAGGATTTTGGGATTTTGAAAGTAAAAATCTTAGACCTTAATAAAATTCAAACTCTGGAGCAGGCACATCTTCTAATTGTTTTTAATTGTGAATCCCTGTCTCTGCTGGATCTCAAATTGCACCATTGCATTGTTTGTTTCCTTTTTGACAGGGGTTAACTTGAATTAGATTATTTTAAACAGGCAAGGTGAATTTCTGGATAAGAAGTTTAAATTTTACCGTCAGTATTGATTGAGCCTGAAGTTTTGAAAAATCGTTCCCTGTATCTATTGATCGGAACAATTGAAAGTGGGAATTTTTTAAGAAACAGCAGGTAGCCAATTCAATTGAAAACATTACAAATCTTTCATTGCTAGAAATTCTCAACGCTTCTTAACAGGTGTATGCTAAATTCCCCCTGCATTTTGTAGACCTCCTTAAATCTTATCATAAATTGATATGATAAAGGTGATGAGAAGCCGCAAAACATTGATCAAAGAAGCAGTAGCAGAAGAATTAGATCAAAGACGAGTGTTTTATCTTACGAATCAGGCATATGCACTTGCCCTCAAATCACCCTTTTCAGTTCCAAAAAGCAAAGGACATTTAGCCCTTTAAAAAATTGTAAAAATTTTTATTTCATCAAGAACAAAAGATGAAATGGTAAATTCTTTGATGCTTCTATATTGTGAAAAAGATATTTTATATAAAACTGATCTGCAGCAAATAGCTTTACGATGGGTAAAGCAGAAAAAGAACAGAATTGCTGTTAATTGACTTGAAAGAATATTAATTTTTATCATTAAACATACCAAAGATCTAGACTGGTATGGCTTTGATGTTGCTTTACATCTTACGAAAAGATTATATGTACGTTTTACGTTAATCAAAATTTAGAGATTTCTTTTACCTTCTTTAGTGCTTTTGTCCTTAAGACTAATTATTATAAATAAAATGTTAGTAATTATACAGAACTTAGAAATCTGGAATAAGCCATAAGGCTATTTCCAAAAATCAATTTAGTAGGTACAGAAGATTAACAGATCAAAAGAAAAAATTCATCAGGTAAAGTTGGAATTTTCAACCTTCCACGATCCCCTAAAATTAGCCACGTGTTTACGTCCCTGTACTGGACAAGGTTGCAGGCTAATTTGTTCATTGAAACTGAACATTACAGAATTTCTCATTGGTTGGACTACACAAAAGACCTATTGTTACATATCCAATCGGCAACAGAAGGCTAACTTACAATATTTCCTAAATAAAAAATGTGCCACAAAGGCTATTGCTAGCTCTGAATGGTTGACTGACAGGGCATAAATTGTCTTTAATGGGATGTTGTTTATGGGCAATGTGTGCTTGGCTGCATTCAAGTTAATCACGAGCATATGAGGCTCTTGTGGGGTATTTAAAATTGCAAGGCTTCTCATTCTTTGAGCTAACTGTATCAGATTAAACTAGCTTGTCAAAATGTTTGCTTACTATTGAAATTTAAAACCAAAATGCATCAAAGGAAAATTCTGATATAATCATATAATATGTAAGGTTTACTTATATTATATAATAAGGTTTTCTGCCAAACTACAACCAAAGAAGCTATGGTTCAAGCAAGCCTGGAGAAAAAGCTCAAGCTTGAAACATGACAAAATAAAAAAAATATGATATAATGGCAATCCTAAATATTTATTGATATTATAAATTAGATTAATTAAACTATAAAACACAGTTTACCTCTATCATTTATACAGTTGCTGTCTTCCTTTTTATCTAACAAACTGCTAAGATTGTAATCCTTGCTGACTTCTTGAATGCATTTGGCAGTGGTTGGGCAGAAATTCTGCATGCTTAATGCCATGTACTTGGCTCTGATAAATAATGCTTCACAAAGAAGTTGAGAGGCTTGGCGCAGCTCATCAGTAGGGACCTGCAATGTGATTATACAACCAGGTTAATCAGTATGTTCAATTAAGATTTATAGAGAGATGATGGAGCCAGAAAACACGGAGTCTTAAAGCTTGCTATCGCTACACTGAATTTACCTACAACCCCTGACACAGGTGTTGTGACAAAATACCAAATACAAAGCTATGCATTATCAAGAATCTGCTGTAAAGTTTGTGTATAATATTAGTCTATTGACTTATGCTTGCACAATTTGCAGAATTTGTAAAGACTTTAAAAGAGATATTGTTTTCTTGGCTTCTTTGTATTCTTGGTACCAAAATGTTAAATGGTGGAATACTTGTGGGAAGCATATATCAATAGCAGATTCTTGATAATGCATAGCAGAATAAAGGATGAAAATTATCAAATACAGTCTGACCCCCTGTTTATGATAAAGTTGGCACAGGGGACAAGAATCCAAAAATTAGTTGATAATTTCTATTCAAATAGGTGAACATTATCTGTACCTGCTGCATTATATTAGGGTTGGAAAATAGTTCAAGGTATAAAAATTTATCTTATACACATATATAATCAGTGGCAGAAATTCAGGCTTTCATTTCGCTCAGTTCAGGCCTATCAAGAAGATAACATCTTGGAACTTTACAGAAACTTTATCACTGCACATTTTAATGAAAATAGGTGATTTTTTGGTGGGACCCTTAAGACATCATTGTTGACCACACCCAATCCATACAAACAATCCATTAATGATCTCATCTAAGGCAATTGATAAAGAAGAGTTAGACCGATTAGACTATTGCCTAGTAATTGTAACCTTCATTTTCTGCATTTAATCTTGTTTTCTTCAGTGGGAAATACCTTTGAAAACAGATTTTGTTTGACAAGATCTCTGATTAGGGGGGCTTGAGCCCCCATACCCACATAATCCCTGCCACTGTATAATCAGTTATTTCAGTTGTGTGGCTAGAGGATTGGGGGTGGTGATATCTCCCCTTTCTCTGCCATCTTTTTTTAAATTTGTAAGGCGCCATATCCTTTTTGCCAATATTTTTAAATTTTCCATTCAAATGTCCTTGGGACTTTCAACCACTTTTCTCTCATCACTATTTCCATTCACTTTATAATGGACAAAATTTATACAATGAACCATTAAACTCTGCACTGCATTTATGTTAAAATTACAGTGACAACAAATACAGACAAATTTATTCTCAGTAGCCCTCCCCTTGCTGTGATCTCATCCATTTTCAATTGAAACTGAAAATTTACTAAATTGAGGTGATGGATTATTAGGTTTAGAATTAAACATGCCAGTGAATTTTCATATGCAAATACATATCACAGTTTGCAGGTAGCTGTGCTTTATTGAAGGAGCGGGTTTCACTCTCAATACAGTACCAAATTTTTCACCTATGATCTTATTTCGGCGATGCAATGCTGTGAAACACAACTCAAATTTGAAACCTGATACAAATAAATGTAAATTTCAGACAATACCCCAGATACATTTTCCCCTTCAAACGAGAGTTTGTGGAATTCCGGCAAAGATGTTTGCCTTAGCTTTGCTTCTCGCGGCTCATTGTTCAATTCGAGGGTTGAATTATCACCTTCTGAATTCAAAGGCCTCTTCAATGTTTGTTTTCTTTTCGCCGATTGTCTTTCTAGCTCGACTTCGCTATTCAGCAATGTTATTTGCTCAATTGGCCTATGTGGAAATTGAAAAGGATCAGGTACGGTCTGGTGTCTTGTAATGGAATCAAATTTTTTCCCAGCATCTTTTTTCATCTCTTCTAAAGCATCGTTGATCGATGAGAAATGATTCTTTGTCGTCATTGTAGGACTTTCTGCAATATCAATTGGACTTTTCACTTTGCAACTTTCGAATATCTTTGTCCTTCTGTCTATATCTCCTTGCCACGACGAAGTCCGCTGCAAAGTTACTCGCTCAGAGATTATCGGTGAAGACTGGCGCTCTTCAGGCTGTGCAATCACTTTGATCGAAAGCTTTCTTGTAGAAAATGATTCTTCTTGATCTTCAACTGATGTCGTATGTTTACAATCATGGCATGTATCAGGTGGAATGATTTCTGTACAGATGTTCGCACTTAGCACTTCAAAAGATTTATCTTCTTCTTCCCTGTCACCGGGATCATGGGAGATCGGCACATCTGCAGGTAATCTGTCGATCTGACTGTTCATTGTCCCTCAGTAAATACAGACGACGTTAAAAAAAATAACCGCAAGTGAAGGAATGACTGAACCCTATGAAATTGAAATTCAATCCCAAAAATTACCTGTTACCTTTAATACAGGGCGACAGGGCATTAAATTCTAATACTCCTCCACATCGACAACAAGACAAACAGGTTAGGTACTGGTATTGCAAACTGGTCTCCTAATTACGCTCTTTTCTTTTCGCTCCTAACAGGGTTATTTTAACGTGGTTTTGTTACCGTTTTGTGGGGTTGTGAATTTGATTTGTGATGTTGTGATTTTAATTTTTTGGTGTTGTAAAAAATCGACCCTCTGGGAGAAATTTATCGCAAAATAGAAGAAATCGTTTGTTAAAACTATAAGAATTTCCACCCAAAAAAACGAAACACAACAGAAGAATTATAGTAAATAGTCAGCCAGTCCTGGATCTTAAAACATTTTTACTTTTGATCTTGACTCTTCATTTTTCAGTGTAGTTTGTCTAAGATTAACACTTTCTGCATACGTGTAGACCCCTTGAAGCCAATGCTGCCTTTCCCTTTCTCTCTTAGTTTTTACCTTATATCAAAGAATTAAAGCGACATTTCGACAAGCGACTCAGGATTTGTTCCTGCCAAAAGAGTCCAATTTTTAGCTGAAAATAGTTTTTGTGACGGAGGTTTTCCCATCAAAGAAACTTTTTCCAGAAAAGGTCAGATTTGTCATTAAAATTAAATCGTTGTCCACTCTATTGCTTTCTTCACTTATAGCTCAAATTTGAAATTAAAGCTTTTATTCCAGGAGAGGTTTCATGTTTACAGAAACTTTTCCAGAACAGGGTCAAAAAAATTACTGCGGAAGGCACAACCCTGTATTTTTCTACAAGGTAAACCCCCTTGGGGAAAACCCACATTTTTTCTCAAAGGTAAACCCACATTTTGAGCACTGGCAAATTAAAACGCACATGTAGGTACAGATTTTGTGAGGTACCGATAATGATATAATGATGATTCTACTTCACGTTGATTTTTTCAAGATTATTCATGCACTTATGAGACTCCAAATATCCCACGAGTGTGGCACTGCAGCTAGCACCCTAGCCAATGCTCGCATAAAATACGGATATACACATTTATTGATGTTGAGAGGCATAACCAAATAGGCCAGTTTCGCATTTTTCATTGTAGCATTCGTAGAATAACACATCTTGATACTGTAATGCCAGTTCTGGATCCAGGCATATTTTATCGTGCATTTTGCATGTTTATTTGTCTAACGGGGTTTTTAAGGTTTCTCAATTCCAACCATTCATGTGCATAGATTCTACTAGGGGGTTGTGCCCTGTTATTCGGCCGAGTTTTACTAGATTATGAGTATTTGCTTCTTTATGGGGTAAAAACACACCATCCTCTATATCCCCTCACCAATTACCGTTTACAATGCCAATGCCAACACTGAAGTCAAAGGAAAGACTTATTTTGTGGTCAGTGGCTCTAATACTACCGTTGTTTTTGGTTTTTTCTCACAAGTAAATTCAAAAGTTTAACAAAAAGGTACCAGTCATTGAATCTGTGGTGTTGAGAATATTTCTTAGAATAATTCCTGGCTCCTAACTACGCGCCTAATTTCTCAAACCTGCTCAACAGACATAGTGGAAATTGCGAGCGCATGCGCAAAACATTGGACAATCCATAATGGCGGCAGCACTGTAAGCGTGCGATGTGGCAAGAAGATTTTTAACGAAGAATCAACTAAAAATGGTTTTAAATTGTTGCGAATTTTTTCAATTTGTTGTGAGGTTTGTTTGAGCATTTTTAGCCTTTTGAGTCTTATTTTTCAAGCTTATTCTAGTTTTCATTAGCAACTCTAA
The DNA here is from genome assembly GCF_013076305.1 of Rhopilema esculentum. Next base: position 4,272,465 of record NW_027019322.1, read on the forward strand.
ACAACTCTAAACTGTATACTTAAATTCAACTCGCTGTTACTTCTAACAACAGATCAGGAAATAAGGCAACACCTGGTATATATTAACCTAACCATTGAAGAATCAAATGCCGATCTCAAAAAGCTTATCTTTTTAAACACTTCCTTATCTTATTTTGTTGATTACAGCTAGTCGATATTTTTTGGCACCGAGATTGGATTGCCATAGCTAGCATCAGCCCTTATAATTTTTAAACTACTTGTTAGATTTGTCTTTGCTTTCGAAAAAATCCAGGCCATAAAATATAGACTAGGATAACATGTTCCTGTCTTTATATGTTTTTTTGCTCATTGACATTTTGTCTTTCAAAATCTCCAGTTTTTTTCAGTACAGAATCACAGCCGTAAAGATTCCATCCTATTGCGCATGCGCTCACATTTTCCATTATGTCTGCTCAACAGGAATACGCTTCACCAGCATGTTCAAGATAGCGAATCTTTAAAATTGGCGTATTCTCGGCGTTATTGTACTTTTATACCCAAAACTCAACAAAACTGCAAAAAATTGCTCCAAAATTAAAGACATCAGAATGAATAAATTTGCTAAAAAGAGAGCAAATAGTAAGCACAAATCAAATAGCCTACTTTTACAACACAATAGCAGATTTTATATGATTTTTCAAGATGGGTGTGAATGAAAAATTATTGCCCTAGTAATCATATATCCTCAAAAGATAGCAAAATGGGTTTACATAGAATATCATAAGAAAGCTTAGTTATTTACAAGTTAGTAGGAACAAAGGAAGGGGAAAGGAGAGATAGAAAAGAGCAACTTAACTCATTTATATCACATCCTATCATGTACAAAGTTAACAAGGGCTCCGACACAGGTTAAAAAGTTTGGGGGGGGCAAGGAAAAGTTTAACAGCCCTATCAAAAGATTTTGAAAAAAGCTCAATTGTTTTGCAAAAAAAGATCCCCTTTCGGAGGCCGTGGATCAATCCATACTATACACTATATCCAAAAGATAACTGGGCTGCGATTTTTCAGTACTTAAACAGATCTTTGAATTTGAGTTCAGTTAGCGACAGTAAAGGCGCGCGGCGTTAAAAAATATTTGGGCAGTCACGCAAATTAAAAATTCAAAAATATTTAAGTATCTTGCTACATCGCAACAACTAAAACTTTTTTTTTTTATTTTGACTTTGTTGCAGTTTCAGAACAAGCGCTAAATTGAATTAAAGGATATTTCATTAAATCTTTAAATATTAGTCACAGTTATCATCAAGCTTTTTAATAACAAACTTTCAACTGTTTCATAAAATTTCCAATATTTTATAATTTTACGATATTGCGTAAAATTGTAACAGCTCTTACCCCTGCGTTTTTGTTTCCTGAACAAAGGATCCGATCAAACTGAACATGTAAAGCTTTCCTCTCATTTCTGCCATATGGTTTCTCTGCTAATGGCCTCTGTATTCGCTCTTTAGCTTTGTCGGTTCGTTCAAGCTCAGCTTCGCTGTCTAGAAGTCTCTTTTGTTCGACAGGACAATTTGGAAATCGAAAATTTCTCGATGAAAATTTATGATGCGTAGCCTCTGCCGACGTTGCATCGTTGTCAATGTTTTCAAACGTAAATTTGAAATCGGGAAAAACGTCTGGTCGTAACGTTCTTTGTGCAATATCTTCGAAAATTTTGTGGCAGTCTTCAAAAATTTTTGCTCTCCTGACAGCATCTCTTAATTTCAAAAAAGAAGACTTGTTCTGGTCTTTCTCCATGGTTCTACAAAAACAACAGATTTCTGTAGTCCTTTGGTTCGCTTTTCAGAAACAGTTTTAAGAGAAGGCCTGCTGCTAAGCCTAAATCAGGGAATTTACGATCTTAAAAGGGATCGCTATTCTACTTATACGTTTAACAAAGAAAATTCTACCTCCGTTTTCTTTGTTTGGAATGAGCGAATCCTTATGAATAGTAATTGTCTTAGGCTTAAAATATATCGACAAGCAAAACATAGAAGATTCCAATCTATCAAATTTGAAATATAGGTTAGAAAAACTCTACATACCACTGAATTTGCCAAAAGATATGTAAGCCTTTTATCAAACTAAAAGATTCTTTATGATCTCGGCATATATCAAACTTAGATTGATTTGCAACGAACATAAAAAACCTATCATTCGAACAGAACGTTCTTTAAAATTTAAGTTCAATATTCGCAATACTTACAAAGAATGAAGTTTAAAACTAATGAAAAAGAAAAATAGGACCACAAGCAAAACCGTAGTCTTTGGGGGACTTTGGGGGCTCATTCCGCCCAATAATTGAATATTTCATTAAGAAGGAGATATCCAAATTCAAGAAAAATATTGTTAAAGATCAAATTTCAGAATGTTTGCATCATACATACGTTATAAGAATGGCAGCAAAAGGTTTTCGGGATAAAAGACTGTTTTGCAAATAATGATAGCCTATAACATTCATTCAAATGTTTTAAATGCTTAATTTGTAATTGATTTTATGGTTTTTACCTGATCAGTTCAAATATGATTTGTTATGATTGCTTTAATATTGAATGTGCTAATCTATAATGGCATACTTCAACACAATTATACCAAACTAGCTTTTAAATTTACTGCAATCCCTGACAAATGTCTTGGAACACTAACATCAGTTTTCAAAGGCAAATTCAGCCATCCCCTCCCCCCAGAAACAATGTTGATTCACTATGAAAAAGAAAAGGGTTATGAAGGACACTTTTCTTGTGGCTTGTATGATATTTTCTACACTTTCAACATTGTTTTAGATGAAAGGGGGGCCGAAGTAGTAACATTCAGGAAAACAAGTGAAAAATAGAAAAGCGCAGCGCTAAGTATTGGGTGTTCCAAGTAATTTTGGCAGTGACAACTAACAAACAGTGAAAAAGGAAATTCGAGTCCTTCCTAAAGTTCATTTTTATACGATTCGCAAGAAGTTATATTTAGGGATTGACAGTAGAATCCGAATTTTCTTTCAAGTTAGGTAATCAGTATGTCCCTGAAATCTGCTGTAATCAGTTCTTGAAATCGTTAAAATAGTAGTCATTATACGAGTATACTGACTTTTTCAACAAGACTTTCAACACAAAACAAAACGCTGGCAACAGAATGAAAGTTTTTGTTGTATTAGAAACTTTAAGTGTTTTGCACACTTAACTTAACTTGCAATGATATTCTCAGAGGTCTAGAATGCAGCAAAAGTGATGCAATTATTCGCAAATGGGTCACGAAATCTTTATTTAAAACCTGTAAGAAAAGATCAAACAAAAAGCACAACGGTACGTCACGACAGAGCAACCAAAGCGAAGCATATCAAATACCGAATCTTTAAGGAAGATGCACCTGCTTGTTACCAAATGCATTTATATCAAAATATTATCCTAGGAGAGAGCAGAGACCATGATAATAAGGTATCTCAAGTCAACTCATGGTTTTATACCGTGTTTATTGGGTCAACAGCTAAACGCACCCAGTGAGCAGAAATAATACACGCACCAGTAGCGATCAAATTTTTGCGTCTCGATTTCATGGGCTAATAGACTGCAACATGGAACTCTGAGAGCTTCCAAAAATTTGAAGAAGGAAGGAATATGTAAATATATTTATATATAAAGAGACGATGACAAAACGGTGAATTATTATTAATCGTTGAAGCAGAGCTTAAACTTTACACAGAATAAAGGTCAAAAGACTGCTCGAACATTGAAAATAACTTGCAATGGTTGCAATGGGTATTAGTTATTTTAACTTTGTTTTTACTGTATTAGTATGTATGTTTTGCATTGGTGAAGCGAGAAGACGAAGCACGCTAGTAAAGGATAATGATAAAGTTTGCCAAGCTGAGAAATGTCAGAGGGTGGCGAAGAGAATCAAGGAAAACATGAATCCAGATATTGACCCTTGTTCTGATTTTTACAATTATGCCTGCGGAGGCTGGATAAAGCAGCACAACATTCCAAAAGGAAAAGACGAATTCTCTGCCATTGTTGAATTATCGGAAAGGAATGATAAAAGATTAAAAAAACTGCTTAAAACGGATAATTCAAGTGACATAAAGACAATCAAAAAAGTGAAGAATTTCTATAAATCCTGTTTGAATACAAAACTTGTTGATGGACGTGGCGGCAAACCACTAAAAAAATTTATTTCAGACTTAGGTTCATGGGATATTTTTTCTGATTTTGATGAGGCAAAGTGGGATTTTAACAAAACCTTGCAATTGTTTCATAAAGAATACCCAGCTGAGATATTTTTCACAGTTGACGTGGATGTGGACCCAAAGAATAGGACCATGAACATTATCACGGTAAGTTTATGCTGTTGCTCACACCTTATCATTGAAGCCCTTTTGTCTTCTTTTCACAGTTATGGTTTCTCAGTATAGAATGTGCTCATAGTTTGTCAAAGAAAAGATTGCATATAAAATCCGTAATAACTTTCAGAATTGTTCAAATAAGGTTGCTTCCGAAACAAGGGAAAATTATCCAGTATGACATTTAGTGTGCAACAATTAAATTGATAGAATTGTTCATTTTCCACAAAGTGATCAGTCATGAATACAAGAGAAAAAGCAAAATCTTCGTAGTGACTTTCTGTGTTTTTTTCGCTGGGAAATGATATCTTGAAATGTTAAAAAACGTTAAATAAAAGATGGTTAACTTGGTGACAAGAAGATTTTACCTCAAATTAAAGATAGTAGGCTATATGTGTCTAGTGAAAAATTTACTCTAAACAATCTGCGAAAATTCATAACATAGCAAGACAAGAATCATTAATTCTTCTTTGTTCCTTTTATTTTGCTTGCTCACGAGACACAAAATGTTCGATACATAGATATTAGTCGAAATGGACCTATGGTAATAAAAAGTATGAAACATAATCTGCTTTTTAGCCTCCCAAAACTTGCTTCATTTGGAATTAATTTGCAGCTGTAGCAATTTAGATATTATTTTTTTGTAAACAGAGTCTAATCACTGGATCGGATGTCATTTCACCTATGGCTAAAACAAAATCAACCAACTATACGGATATAAACAAACAACTTAAGTGTTTCACCATCAAATATTAAGTCGTCAGCTGTTAAGCAAAATGAAATACGCTACTATCTTTAATAAAGTAATCTTTTTGCAACAATTCCACATGCAGAATTCATTTGTGTGTATTTTTGTATTACAACATCCTTGTAAACGTTTTCTTATTTTTACAGATCGATCAGGCAAAACTATGTCTTCCACAAATTGTGTACTATGTAAACAAAAAGGTTTGTCATGCTATTTCTTTGCTGGATAATGCAAAGCTATTCTAATTGGTTATCAGTTTATATAAACAGTCTCTTGCCTGAAGTAAACTTTAATGGCCTAAGCAAGGCTTAGCAAAAACTCTACCACCCTGTCAAAACACACGCTAGATATTCAAAGCTATATCCTGAAAAGCCAGTGATGGCATTGCCTGTGATTTTAGAGAGTAAAAGTAAGCACTCAGCAGCAGTCAATTCAATTCAAAAACCGATCTTTTAAAACTAAAGAACATTGCTACATATGGAGAGAGTTGGAGAAACAAGCAAAAAGCTAAATGCAATATGGCAAAGAGCGATGAATTACTTATAGATTATAGCTGCGTTTGACAAAAGAGATTGACAAAATATATTTAATCACTATGATTTGTTCATGAATTCAAAATGTCATTTCAAATAATGGATGTTTTCAGCTAGAAAATAGCAGCTTACAGAGAAATGAATACTTTGGAGCATTGCTATTGTGAAATATCAACATACACGCATTCTAACACTTTTTATGTTTTCAGGCGGTAAGAGAATTAACAAAGTACGCTGCAACAATTGCTCATCACGCAGGAGCATCATACAAAGAAGCAAAGCGTAAAATGAAGGAGGTTGTGGATTTTGAGTATAAACTTGCCAAGGTAATAAAATTTCGTTTTTGGTGTGAATTGTTAACTTGCGTTTTTGAAGCGACGAATATCTTATTGATTTGTTGGGGATGCAAAGACGTGAAAGTCTTCTTTTAAATGTGTATCCCCCGTCTTTGCTCTCGACAATGAGCATGCGCTTTGAAATCAACCGCTACGCTCCTTTTTTATACGACCCAGATTATTTTTGTAGAGCCCCCCCCCCCTTTTTTTTGCCCTTATTTTGACATTTGTTATGAAGCTCGACTTCTTCAGGCTGTTCCTATTTCAACATTTAAGATTCTATAGATTAAGATTCTTTATACAATAAGTTGTTTCAAGCCCACTAAATGATAGTTCTACGTGACATTTTCAGTAAAACGGTTGATTAATTGACTATGTCTGCTCTGTTTCATTAACACGAAACAAAATTTTCAGTCATACGTTGCTATTTCTTCCAATTTTTAACCTGAGACTTTGTATGTTCTTGCGTTTTTCTTAATTTTTTAGCAAATCGAGCCTCGATGTTGACTTCTTTCTTTAAAAAAATAATGTTTTGCATGTAACAATAAGTAAATTTGAAATGTAATGTGCGCTAGGTGTAAATACCCGTTATCATTTGACTAAGTAAAAGTTAATCAGCCTAATTGCAAAGCTACACAACCCTCGCCACAAAATACTTATTTACGTATGTATACGTGACTACATGTAGAGACTTCGTTCTTACTTTTACTTGTTTTTCATTCCTCCTATATGATATCTATATAAATTCTATGTAAATTTATTTCCTTTTAGAACTTATATCAAATTTCTTATTATTCTGTGCTGATTTTCAATGTTGCTATTGACAGATCAGTGTACCCAAAGCTGCAAAGAAATATGCAAGAACAACTATTTCAAGCTTAGCAAAAGCAATTCCTACAGTAAGTTGATTTGTAGCTTTGCATCTAACTCCAACAGGTTTGTAGAGAGTTTATTTGTATCATTACAGAACCGTTTGAAGCTATCTGCATATTCGACAACCAACATTCGTAGCTTTATGAAAATATACATTTTATAATATATATGTTTTTAATGTGTATTATCATTTTGCATTTACTTCTGCTCAATTGCATACATGAAGAGGAGGGTGAATCAAGCATAACAATAAATGGTATTATAATAATGATACATCTAATAGACGTGTTTCCTATGTATGATAATCTTTATTTCAAATCGCTCTAAAAATTATTAATAACAGACCTATTGACATTACATCTATTTTTGCATGTTACTTTAGTTCCCGTGGTTGCAGCATATAAGATACGTACTGAGTCCACGCAATATTACAGAAAATGATCACATCGTTGTGCTTTGCAATGACTACCTGGCTGATCTTGTGAGCATTCTCAATATCACACCTAAGAGGTAATTGTTTTGGTTACATCCTTTTTTCTAATTGAGAATGTGAACTTCTCTTTTCACTTCTCTTCTCGTAAATAAGAAATAATATTTTAACAAGTAGGAGGAAAGGCTATAAATTCTAATTAACATCTAAACTTCACTCGCTTCATTCTATTCATTATTTATTTGAGCTGTAATAATAAGCACATGTCTTAGTATTACAATTTCCATATATTTGCCCATGCGAAAAAGCTTTAGTCCTAGAGGTAAAAAGAATCCATAGCAATTATATATAACAGTTCTGCAGCCTAGAAGAGTGGATGACCAAGCAGGCAAGCAAACAAACAAATAGACAAATAACGAGCAAGCAAGCAAGATTAATTTCTTGAATCAAGCCAGGGTTTTGGAAGCTAATAGCTGATATTGACTTGTGGTTGTGCCCCATATTTATGTTCTAGAACCAATACCCTGGGCACACACTCTCACAATACAAACAAAGGAACACAATGCGAACACAAGATGTTAAACTAACATCTTCATCCTTTTTTTTACAGAATCTTATCCAACTACATGATGTGGAGAATGGTAAAAGACATGGTGCCTTTCTTGTCAACAGAATTCACTACCGCGTATAAAAACTTCAAAGATAAGCTAACCGGTAAAGCTCAAAACAAAACACGAGAAGAAACATGCTTTCGATACACAGATGAAATATTAGGCCCTCTTGTTGGTGGCCTCTTTATTAGGCATGAGTTCTCTGTCGCTGACAAAAAAGAGGTTGAAGAGATGATGCAGCTTATTATAAAGGCTTTTGAGAAAAATTCAGAAAGTGTGCCGTGGATCAGTGGCCAAACGACTAAAGCTGTAAAAGAGAAGGCTAGTTTACATTCATTCGTATTTTCTCGTCGAAATATTGCAATATTAGAGACAACAGTCTCTTTGTTTGGATGTGTTTAAATTGATGGTAACAATGATAGCCTAAATGATTTTGTTTACTTATACAAATCAAATCAATTCTAAAAGTTTACGTTTTAATGAGAAACAACTGTTTTTGTGGATTAATAGATAAAGATGATATTAATCTAAACTTTTATTTACGATTGTAATTCAAGGAAAATGTTTTCATACACAACGTATCATAGATTTTAATGTTTCATAAATCATTCTGTCTCAGGCCGACGCCGCTGTCGTTAAAGTTGGTTATCCTGATTACCTTTACAACAATACTTTATTCAACGAACGATACAAGGAGGTAAAACCTCGGTTTAAAATCATTACGTCATTTGGCGATTTTCATTACCCGGTTAAATGCAGACACCAGAGATAAGACAACTCTATAATAAATACATTCGTGACATAAATAATACTTTGGATACACGTTATAGACGCTGTTGCTTCAGAGACACGCTTTCTGCATTAGACTTACCACAAAAATATTTTGATCCATGACAAATCATTTATTTCTGCCTACTCAGCTAAAACCTTAAGCACCCAATAAATAAGCAATTATTAATGCTGCAAATGCTTATTGCGCAATATTTTATATTTCAAACACTCAGTGGCTGAAAAGTTTGTTTATTAAGGAGAAACGCTCATGTTTGAGGACAGGGGGAGCACCGCGAACTGTTTCCATGGTGAATGCGGGAGGACCCTAACATGGCAGCTGAAAAGAAAATATCTTAAGAAATTATTTCAGCGGGGCATGCGTCCTTACCCCAACTGAAATCGTCCTGAATAAATTGCCTATATAATCTATTACAGAAATTCTAACAGAAGAATTTATTAAGCGCTGTTTTTTTGTTTAATAGATTGAAATACACCCAGACACATTCTTTGAGAACGTTGTTAGTATAGACAGATTTTCAAATCGACGAACATTCAGAAAACTGGACCAGCCCGTTGACCCTCACCAGTAAGTTTATTTCTTCTTGTATTCATGTTTAATTAGACATAAGGACAGGGGTACAAGTGAAAAAACTAGAAATCTTGGCAGTCAAAATGTTAACATTGCTCTTGACCTCTTTGTTCTAGCTCTGTAGCTTCCAGTCCCCTAGCCCCATAGCCCACTGCCCTACTGCCCATTTTGCTATGCTAGTAGTTCAAATTACAAGGTACCTAAGCAAATCTGGCATATTTCCAACAAGCAAACTATGCTCAATATTTCTTCATATTCGTTCAAATGATACCTAAAACACATACCTACCTTTAAATTTTTAGATGGGTGAGTGTTCCACACATGGCTAATGCATTCTACGTTGTTACTAAAAACGAAATTGTTATTCCTTCTGGAATTCTTCAAGCTCCTTTCTTTTACGGAGAACCCATTCCAAGGTGAGTACATTCCCGATTTTCTAACACCCTCAGATCATTGAAATCCATACATTTTCGAGAAATACCAAAGGGTTTTATTAAGAATTAATGGATATAATTTTTTTCAGGTCTGTGAGTTATGGTGCAATAGGCCATGTCTTGGGTCACGAGTTGACACATGGATTTGACACATTAGGTTTGTATCAAATGTTCTGCAGAAAGAAATAAGAAAAATCAAGATAATTCTTAGAATTTGTGGAACTCTCTCGGCATTTGTGGCCAGGACTGTTGTTAAGGATTCGAAAGCAAAGAGGAATGGTAGCCTTTTTTGCTTTTTCAAAAAGTCAGCTCTTTCAAAGCGTTGCATGGGGAATATTGATCTATTCGCTGTTTTCGATGAAAATTTACAATTTTTTAGTTGGAAAACCTCTATGCATATATAAATTCCTTTGTAAAGAATAAAATTCATTTTCTATTTTCTTGATAGGAAGAAAATTCAATTTATACGGAGAGCTGATTCAGAGAAGAACAAAATGGAGCGATCCTTCCATTGCAAATTTTGAAAAAAGAACGAAGTGTTTAGTGAAACAATTCAATAAGTACAAAATTGGAGACAATTTACATGTAAGAGTCTTTCAGAGTTAAGGTTATTGATTTGATAGTTATGGTAAACCATGTAGTCAACACATCAACTTTTCAGCAGTAGCGGACCTGCCCCAAAGTTTTGCAAAATGGTCCATTTTGCTGACTGGTCTCTTTTGGTAAATCATTTGTACATTAATTTTTGGATGAGAAGGGTTTACTGTGAGAAAGGCTTAATGTGAATATTCAACTCCTTTGTTTCAGATTGATGGAAAAAATACTTTGGGAGAAAATATTGCAGATGGAGGTGGACTGAAAATTGCTTATGAGGCAAGTAGAGCTATATTGAAGACATACTGGTCAACCTTCTTAGCTAATGCCCAATGACTTTTTAGTGTAATGATTATTTCAATTCAAATACCATGGTATAGAAAATTTTTAAGGCTTTGTTTTACTACAGGCTTACGAGAAATGGGTCAGAGAGCACGGTGAAGAATATACGTTACCAGGAATAAATTTGAATAACAAACAGTTGTTTTTCGTTGGATATGCACAGGTGAGCTGAATATAAAGCTTGTAACTAGCCTTTGGTACAACCTGACCCTTAAAGTAAGATCATGAACCCGTCAGGGCCTAAAATGCTTGAAATGTAAGTGTTTTGGGTTTTAATTTGCAGATTATTGAGGCTCTGAAATCATATAACCTATGCTGTAAAATCTAGGTCTGAGAGACCATAAGATCGAATACAATTGACTATAATTATGTATAAGTTTTTTTTCCTTGCGGTGCCTTATCTTGCTTACAATCAATCAGTTATCACTAAGTTGCAAACCTGGGTTCTTTTGATAAAGTCATCAATGTAAAAATGAGAATAGTTTCTTGGGCCTACTTGAACTGCAATACCCTACGCACTTCTATTGTGTTTTATTTGACTTCAACTGGCTCAGTCACAAATGGAAGGTCTTTCTCATCAAAACCTTATTCTTCGAAAACGTTTCTTACGCTGTCAAGGTATGGATAAATTCTTACAAAGTTTTTTTTGTTGCTTACAGAAAGAATGCCATAACTCAACGCACCAAGCCCTGGTTGATGCAATCAAAGATGACGTGCATGCACCTTCTATGTTCAGGTATTTTTTACCAACAAATTGAATTTGATGTTTGAGCCATTGGCAATGATAAGATTTTGTATCGTCTTGAATGACAGACATATCTTGCATCACTGATAAACTAAGATTTAAAGAAAGACGCTCTCTAGGAAAATTTAAGACGACACATGAATCATGAGTGAGGAAAATTGATTGAACTTTGAGTGAACTATGGGGCCCTAACGAGTCTCCTCTGGCTACACTACCACCGCCAAATACGCTACTTTGAAATATCTTATCATTATGTCATTTAGAGATCTTCGTAAAAATTTGAAACTTTCATTGTTTTGTTTTTAGAATCATTGGAACATTGAGTAACACCGTTGGGTTCTCAAAAGCGTTTAAATGCAAGGCAGGATCACCGATGAATCCAACAGACAAATGCCACGTTTGGTAGTCATAGAGAATATAGTATTGAAAATGCGTTTTTATGATTTTGATAATTTGCCTGAAACATCCTTTGTTAACAGAGTTTTTCCATATATGCTCTTGAGAATTTGTGTCACTTTTTAAAGGATTTATGGTGATTCTTTCTCTCTCAAGAAGATACAAAATTTCTCATCGACTTCTTATTGCTATTCTAGCATCAACGTTGGTGGGTAGTTGCATTGGTATTTAAATGTTGCCAAAGTGACCTGTTCCCTGCATCCAACCAATTAATCCTTGTCAATAGTTTCTCCGTGTCTACACGTAAATTGATCATGTCTTTCTCCTTGCCTGTTCTCTTCTTTTTGCACTTTTTGGTGTTCCTCTGTTCCAAGTTGAAATGACAAGGAGGTTTCTTGGGTGCCTCAGATTTACTAGTTTTTAGATAAATATTTTATTTAAATTGGAATTTTCAATGTATATCTGTTGTAATGTATTTAATGTTGAGCTAACATAGAATGTTTCAGTGCTAACCAGTTTGGTCCTTGCCGTTAAAATATTTGAGATGGGTACACCTAGACTATATTTTGAGAAAAAGAAAGTTCTATGCATTTCTTCTGGAAAAAAGTGGAAAAGCTTCAGAAACAAATTTGCGTTAATACAGGTTAGCTTATATAGTAATTTTAACATTGTTAATGAATTTGATGTCAAAAAACAGATAAAAAATAGAAAAAACAACTTATGCATGATAAATTGTGCTGGAATTTAAGGGTGAAAATTTATCATTTTATAAAAGATACAAGAATTCAATTAAAATAAAATTTGATTTGTTTGAATGGTTATCTTACAATCATGAGAAAAACAGCTTTTAGAATGGAAATATCTTGCAAATTGTTCAATACATAATACATAGATTTATGTTAATTCATTTATTTCTTAATAAATACAAAAATATGAATATAATTTTTGTAGTTACATGAATATATACGTATATATATATTTATATTGAAAATTAGCGCAAGTTTTGTCCTTTCTGTTTCTTACTTATTAAAAGTTATTGTAAAGAGATATGTCTTATACCATTTCTATAGAAAGCGTTGTCTTTTAAAGTAGTTAGAAAACATTGTGCCTGCTTTTCAAAACCTCCATGTGCAATTCAAAACCATTCGATTGCCTCACTTTTATCCATCTGTTTGCACCAAAATTGATAATCTCTGTCAGACTCTGCTACATAAAGAAATATACACTATAATCCGAATACAGAAGAATCTTCACCTCTCAACGACGGACAGATATGTTCGTCCCAAATAGTCAAAACGCTATAAGGAACCTTTATACAACGGACAATTACATTTGTGCAAACAGTGTCTATTATATGGAGGCTCCGAAGTATCAGATGAAGATGATTCATCTAAAGAATATTTGAATGTGTTCAAATGTATTTAGACAAGGACCAAGAGGAATACAAAACTGTTCGAGTTAATCAGAGTTTTCGGAGGTGAGAGTAACAGAATTATTCTATGTATATATTCGATAAGGTTGCTCCCTTAGAGAGAAAATAACAGATGAGAGGCCAAAAGACCTCAAAACCTAAGAGAAATTTTGCCGACAGAGCATTCATAGTCTTGTAAGGATAATTCGGCTCTGGTTGGAAGCTCCCAAATCTTTTTAGTTTGAAGGTACAGTATCCACACATTACTCAAAGTTTCCGGCATTTCGTTATGTAGATCCCTTAACTTTCCTCGAGTGATTTATTGGCAATTAGTAATTCGCTGTACTAGGGATGCAAACAATGTTACTAAGGACGCATGTCCTGGTTGTTATATGATATACTCTACTTTTCACAAAGAAATGCCCCATCAGCCACATATTGTGGAAGCCTCTACTTCCGGAAGATAAAGCGAATAACGTTGCTAATTTTGCTAGTATAGTTTAATCAACTCAGTGAATCCAGATCAAAATACTCAGTGGATTTGACCTTATTTTGCAGAAAATGTCTTTAATGCCACATTGTGACCGCTATATTAATTATAATGGTTGGTATCAATTACAATAGACCATGAGCAATAAAATGCTGCCCAGTTTACTGGTTGTATTTTGATGGTTGTGAATGACCTATTGCATGTAGTCGTTTTAAAATGAATATTATCAAACTGCCCGCATAAGGAAAGAATTATATGAGAAACATTATTTACTAATTAGCAGTCTAACAGTGTCATTCGACCAAGCATGTGTTAACACCGAAGTCTTTCTACCTCATCGTTTAATCAATCTTTTTCAAGATCTATGAGAAGCTTCATATTGGAAAATCGATCAGCTTCAAAAGAAGAAATGGTGAAAATGTCACATATACTCAGGTAAGAAGATACTCATTATGAGCACCTACATCTCATATCATGAGATACAGGATTACGACCTGTTGGTCGTCCCTGTGTAGGATTTAAAGATACTTCAAAGATCTATCGAAGACTGTAGTACAAATCACACAATAACGGAGGGGGCTAATTCGCAATTTTTGTGATAAGATAACCATGACTTAAAAAGGTCGAAGCAGGACGAGAAACGCAGAAGGAGACATAAGAATTCAAGACCATAAAAGTTTAACTGTGCTGTGTAATATCCGCTGTTTTTTCGGGTTTATAGGCGTATATATGACAGTGGAGGATCCAGACTACCGCCATTACCGCTCGAGCGGTAGTCAGATTATTCAAAAAATTATAGAAACAAGGATCATTTTCATGTTTATCCTACTACTTTAATTAAACCATAATTAATTATTGAAAATATTTGATCGCGCTGCAAACCAAGGCTTTTTCCTAGGAACATGCCTGAAATTTCCACAGAGACAAAAATATTGTTTAATCCTTATCGCTATGGAAATTGCGTGCCAATTGCCGAGCCACATGTTTGCAAATAGAAGGCTAGCATGGGGGATGATGAAATCATGGCTTGCTAGCTAGGGGGGTTGAGTCGGTGTAGAGCGGATTCGAGCTGCACTGAGCGGTAGTCAGCTTGCCTAAACCAATCAAATCGTCAGAAATCACTGCCAACCTGGGGGGATGCATACAAATTTTGTTGACAACCAATGAACAACCGAGTTGACTACCGCTCAGTTGAAGTAGTACTGCCGCTCAACGCGGCTCAAACGTTACAGAAAGATGGGGGGATGCCTACATATTCTGCAAGTGGGCAAACTGTAACTTCAAAGCCGATGTGACCCATTATTCTGTACAATAAACAACTATTCGTAGGAATATATTTTAAAATAATATTAAATTAAAAGTCAGGCCCACAATATTCGCCAAAAGTATGATTCTCTGTTTAACAAAAGTTGCTTTCAATAATTGCAAATTTTATCTAGCTTTTTAAACTTAGTAATTTTCAACAGGTCTGATTTTCATAAGTAATTGTCCGACTAAATGCGAGTTTTAGGCGACACTTCGAAATTCTGCCAAATGTATCTTTTTTTCTAATTCTATGGTGTTCCTCGGCTAAATGCCGTAAAATTTTTTTAGAATATCCATCCTCAGAATATTGAATAAGATTATTTATTTCTTCTCAAGCTTGTTGTAAGGATATATGAAATTTCAGTAAAGCACCGTTTGTCTCTTGAAAATGGTCTACATAAGAAATTATAGAAAGCAATAATCATTTTAGAAAACCGGGTGTGACCAAGAAATGGGTGTGGTCTAAAGGGTGTGGTCAACCCTCTATCTCATTTCGGCGGTAGTCAGATTTTTGGCTGGATCCGCCACTGTATGAGGTACAACATAAACAATGTCTTGAGGAAGAAACATCAGTTTTACTTGTTTGCGCAAGATTGCGTGTTAGATGTATCTGACAACCAAGCACCAAGTTTGGGGAGACACCTATAGTTTCAAGCAATCTATGTTTCGTTAGAGAGGAAAGACGGCAATGACACACCTATACTGAATCTCCTCTACAAGAACGCCCCATGCAACAATTATCAAAGTAAAGACAAGCTAAAATTTACACACTTTTTTACTTAAGAAAATAGTCTATAAGAATACTAAAGCTCAAAATTGCTCAAATTTAGGAATAATTTAAGAATATTGCAAGGCTCAAGCTTCATCAAGATTCAAATTGTTGTTTATTTAATTTTTTTGGAAAGCAAATCAAATGCGGATTTTATGCGACATGTTTTGAAATACACCTTTGAAATGCCTTTGAGGTCATTAACACTATAATGCGACTCAGTTACATTTTTTTTCGCTTAAGAATAATTTAAGAACAATCTTAGGCTCCAAATCTGAAAAATTCAACAATATTGAGGCTCAGCAAAATGTAGATAAAAAAGGTGTTTGAAAGCCTTATTCTAGGTCATACATTCTAGGACATCGTCTAGCTCGGTTTGCGTTTGATACTTAAGATAACATTTTACTGTGATAATCTGTATGAAATTCATTTACATAATGATAACAGTGAATAACTTTATAGCAAAAACAATGAAAGATTGTAAGCTTATGAAAGCTGCATCTCCCTTACGAATTCGACTGGTAGCAAACTGAAATATACAGCATGCCCGGTTATTTTGACATTACCAACAAATAAAACGACCGGCACCCTTCCAAAATATTCTATGGCTTGCTTTCATGGGCATAGCTCTTCCTGCCACTTCTAACCTTGAATTCTTTAACTTATTCGTCTTTGTCAACTATTATCATTTCACGTTGCTTCTTATAAAGAGTTTCTACTGATAGTGGTTTGATGACGAATGTCGCACCTCGCTCTTTTAGGTTAAAAATAGTCCTTTATAAAATGCAATAGCTCGTCAGTATTGGTTGCAGTGAAAGATACTGGGTTACATTCAGGTAATTTTCAAGAACTCGAATAATCAGAGTTGTAAAACACGGCCGTCGTAAACTGGGGGCTTGAGCCCCCAATAATCTCAGCTTAGCCCCCCTTCTTAAGTGAATTTCGTTCAGATGGCACTGAACAAATGTCATTTAGAAAAAAATAGAGAAAAGAGTTCAAAGTATCGATCTCTGAAGTATTCCTTGTTCAGAATCTGTAGTCTCATTTGCTTTCTGTTGGATTAGGCCGAAAGTGTGGTATAAGTAAAAGTGTTTTACATTCTACTCCACTGAAGTGCAGTTGTTGCTAAAAATGGACCCATTAGATAACCCCCATTCGATGTGAAAAACAAGCTTTAAGAAAATGCTTCTAACCATAAAAGCGATAATGTCTCGATTTAGTATGCCATGAATTTATGATGAAATATCTTTTAAGGTTGCTCTGGGTCTTCGCATTGCTTAGTAACGGAAAGGCAATGATCCTGCGACTTCCATGTCTAACCTTAGCAGATTTCGCTGTTATTAAAAGCAACTTTATGCTTAATGGTCATGTGTTCATGAATCTCTCCGGAGTAGACGATGTCGGCTGCGCAGTGAAGTGCACAGAGAATCACAGATGCAGGTCATACAACATACTGATCGCCTCAAAGATTTGTGAGCTCAGTGACCGTGCCTTCCGCGATAAATTCACCAACAACCTCACCGAGACTCACGGATGGATCTACAAGTCTACAGATTATAACAAAACAAAGGTAGTCAAATTGGAATCATTTTTATGAATGCATATTCTGTTTTATACAGTCAAAAAACAGGACCATCAGGAACTTTCATGCAAATAGGGTTATCTGGCTTGAAGTAGAACGTATTCATCTACCATAAAATCAATTGAAAATTAAAAACAAGTAGAATGTGTCAATTTATTGTACTGAGAACGTTTTCCTGTTATTTACACAAAACTCAGTGATGCCATTTAAGCAACACGAAGCCTATCATTAGTTAAGGGGGATGCAGTCCTTCAAACAAATGCTGATTGGTCCTCCCAACAACTAGTAACTAAATGCTGACTAGGCCTTATTTTCCTAGGTTGGTCCAACCTGTGAACGCCTTAGACCTTGCGGAGACGATGTTTTGTGCAGAGAAAAATGCGAGCCTCCTTTCTACGAATGCGTCCACTGCAGCAGTGGATATTACGGCCTTCATTGCGACCAGCATGAACGTATGTGTGTCATCATGCTCTGAAAACCTGTTGGGGTTGTGTATGGGAGAGGGGATGAAAATCTGCAATTATTCACTTTTGATTAAAGTCAATTTTCAAGATTAATTTGTTACTTGTAATGTGTAAAATTTCTACAGTCTTTTTTGAATCAGACCACTTGATAGCACAATCTGGAAAACAAAATGAAAAGAAAAAACACTCTCTTGAGAATTTTTCTGGGGTGCACATATTGAGTGCTGTTGGCTGTAAAACCAATATTTTTCACTCATTTGGTTCATTATGAAATGATACGGTTTACAATAAGAGTTTTATAAAGCAGATTTTTAATACAGGCTGTACTATCTGGTTGCAGAACATAAGTTCTGAGTAGGATCCCACAAAGAAAAGAGTTTCAAATATTCCCAACAATCCTGCCTTGATCTGTTTAATCAAATGATCATTTTCACAAGAGACGCCGGCAGAGCTACAGTGCAGATGGGGGGGGGGGCAAAGCGCCAAGAAAAAAGGGCAAAACAATAGTAAATTTAAGGAAATTGCTCAATTTGGTGGGGGCAGCCACCCCCGCATCTCCGTGCTCCGGCGCCACTGATTTTTACTGATGGTGTCAATGAGGACATTCAATTCACTATAAGGCAAATTCTAAGTCGAAAGGACAAAATTTTAATTTTAAACAATTTGGCCCAAGAAATAGTCCCCAGTTCTATGTTTGGTAAAATATTGTAAATTGAAAGGGACTTGTTGAGTGTATTAAAAAAGGCGTGGTCAACATAAATTATCCAGGAAGAGTCCTCGAACCCGCAGTTTTTCGTTATACGCAATGCGCAATACGCCATTTGTTGTATGTTGTATTCAGCCGTTATTTTTAGAAATTTCCTTAAGAACTGAAAAATTGACTAGATCAACTGAATAAACTGTACATCAAAGTCTTTAACAAGGATAACAAGACTTCCAATAATGAAAGTCAATCCAAACTTGATAATAACTTGATTAAACAAAAAGTTTGGATACCTCTTTAAAGCTATATTTGAATGTGCTTCCCCAAGAATGATATTATATCTATAGTGAACAGATCCTGTGACTTTTCACATAAAAGACACCTAACCTATTTTCAACAAACTTTTTACAGCAATAAATGGAGGCTGGGGAGAATGGGGACCTTATGATGAATGTAGCAGGATATGCAGAGGAGGAACACGAAAGAGAGCTCGAAAATGCGACAACCCAAAGCCTGCATTTGGTGGTATTGATTGCTTTGGTGATGCAGAAGAAATCGCCAATTGTAGTTGGATTCCATGTCCAGGTATGTTCACATCAATTTAATTAGAAAGTACACTAGTTGAATTATTGTCTAGAAGAGGGAAGTAGGGCTTCCAGGAAAAGTGCAAGAAAATGTTACCATACCCCCATAAAGAGATAAGATATTAAGGAAAAAGATCAAAAGATTTGAATGTCATGAACAACCTATTTTCATAGTGTTATATTCTTGTTTTTATCACAAATAGATCTTAGTCAGAGAGAAGCAACTGTACACATCGGTCAAAAAATAACAACTGAACAGAACCAATGGTTAAGATTAACAACGACAACATATTAAAATATCACAAGGATTACGACATAGGGTGTCCATGTTTACACTATATTACACATAGTAGTAAATTTTTGACCACGTGAATCGAAAGAACATCTCGAAATTGCCAAATGTTCATGGCCAGATTTTCAAACAGCTTTATTGTTTAACGATTAGAAGTGTACTCAAGTCAATATTCAATGGCAAAACACTCTTTTTTTATAAGAACAATTTTATAAAAACACGAGCCTCAAAACTGGTCAAAAGTTAAGGACAAATTAAAAACAAGCTGAGGCTGAGCTTCTGCAAAATGCAATTTTGAGCAACGTTTTTTCTCAATATCGAGGATTTTTAGCGATGTGTGGGTGCTTTTTCGGTGAATATTCAAATTTGTCAGTAAATTAAGGCTGTCTTACTCACTTTGTTGGCAAATGAGGCCTGAACACCTCCGTAGAGCGAAAAAGATTGCAATCGCACTGCTTACACCCTATCAATTTAAGAACAAATCAAGAACAATCCAGCCTCAGATTTTCGAAAAAATTAAGAACAGTCAGCCTGAACTTAAGTTTACTGGTTCTTATAAAAAAATAGTGTAGCTCAAGCTTTAATTGTAAAAGCAAATTTGTTCGAATTATCAAAAGTTGGTGTTATAAAAGTTTACCTTAAAAAAACGATAATAAAAAAGATTAGTCTAGAAATGGGGAAAATTTGGACTATTAGGATTTCAGAATGTGTGTTAGCAAATGAACAAGAGTGATAAAAGAGTTCTTAGAGTGAGCATTGCAATTTTGTAGGATTCACGGGATGTGTCAGTCAAAACAGCGCAAGGACACCAGAAGGTTATCAGCTAAACTATCTTGTCGACGACGCCATTCGCTGTGAAGGTAACAGCCCTTTCTTAAAGCGCTTTCGTTTTAAGAGACATAATGACAATCAATGGTTTAATTCATATCAGTATACATGTTGCGAGCAGGCAGTGAACAACATAACGAGGACAGTGGCAAACAGTACACCCAAGACCACGTACAGCACTCACTCAAAAGAGCTTACACATTTATCAATAGACTGCGAAGGTGGTTTTCTAATTGGCATGAAACTTCAGCTGACAGAGAGCGGGACAAAAATACACTATGATTACGAATGTGCTGTTGTCACCAACCTTTTGTGGAAAGGTCAGATATTATGCTTCATGAAATACACTCCATGGCAATATAATGGAAATGGAAACATCATATACCTTGATCGACTTGAAGTCAATTGTGACCAAGAATATGTTCTGCAACACGTTGAATTAAGACTTATGCCAGAGGACAGTTTTCAATGGCGATACGAGTATAGATGTTGTAAAATTAATTACTTATAAGTAGTAATGCAAAAAATTATCAAGATATTCTAACCACCAGCACTCTTTTTAAATATTCATACAAGGGCCAGAAATTGGCGGTCCAGGCCAGCTTTTCTTTATTCGCACTGTAATTATCAGAGTGTAAGTCAAAGAGATTTAGACCCTAGACAATATCTTACTATGGCAGAATAAATTACAACATTGAATGCAGGTATTGTTTTCAATAACAGTAACAAAATGTATGCCCCATCGTCATGTCTTGTTTATGAATGTAAAATAGATGAGCACATCTTATCAGAAGGCTAAGATATAAGTGTGTAATACCAACTACAGCCTTGATGCAGTGGGCGTTACCAAGCAACAGGGATGCCGGAACGAACAAAGGGCAAGGGGGAAGGCTTCAGTAAAAGGGCATTTGAAAAAAACTTCCAACTTCTACAAATATTTTTGTAACAGTGCAGCTGAAATTTTTAACAAGATGCCGAATGCGATAAGAAATTCAGAAACGAAAGCCGAATTCTCATCAAAATCTAAAGAATATTTTCTTACTGAAGCAAAAAAGAGACTTTTAATTTGATTCATAAAGAGAAGAACCTTACTTTTAATTCCAATTTACATTTTATGGTATTTAAACTATTTTAATCTCTAATTTTACATCGAGTAGTATTTAACGACCAGATGAAGAGCCACCCTGTTGAGATACTGGTCACGATCCATTATTATTATTATTATTATATCCGTTGAGCGGTAGCGTGCGGACGCTTCTGTACACGGCTCCTGTTTGACTGCGACTTACTACGCCTGGATTTAATTTATTGCAATTTATTAACTACAAATCGATGCATAACAGTTCGAGGACTCTGGAAATACAATGATTCGCTCGTCTATCGTTTATCTTTTGATTTTATTCGTGATTTGTTCGTTTTGTGAAAAGGATTTTAGCTCGTTAGGCCGGCATGCATGGCGTTGCAAGCGAAGGGTTCAAACCAATCATACTGGTCCCAGTGGGAGCATTAACATTCCGCTCATTGACTCCGGAAATCGCGATGCAGCCATTAACAACGAAAGCTGTGTAAAGTGTTCTTGCGGCAAGTCATGCAAAGGAATAAAGGGGCTCCGCATCCATCAAAGGAACTGCAGAGTCATTAAAGGCTTTGATGAAGAGCAATTGTTTGAGGTTGTGAACGATGCTGACCTTGAGAATAACGACAGTCACACCGATATTCCCCTTGTTGATTATTTCGAAATCAAGCCTGGAATTCGTCTTCCAAGATCTGACCAGGAATGGCTGTTAGCTAACCAATATTTCCACTCTGTCTTTTCAAGTATTTCTGTCGATGCGTCAACGGTTGATCGTGTTATCCAATTAATGAACGAAACCATCTACAATTACTTTAAAGAAACCTGTGGAACAATCGAATGCTGCAACGAAGATCTCAAGGAAAAATACTCCAATTTCACTGCCAAGAATTTGAAAAAAGAACTCAGAACTTTGAAACATTCTAATGCTCCTTTAACTGAAATCAAGTATGTCTCTAACCTTCTTCGCAATAAAATCAAAAAACACATCTCACCCTCTAAATCTTCCAATATAACAAACCACGACCGTTACATCTCCAAAAATTTCTGGAATTACGTCAAACGCACTCTACAATATGAAACTTCAGCTCTTCCAACTTTTTCTGCTGCAGGATGTACCGAATACTTTGTCAAAACATTTTCTGCCATCGCCCCTAACAAACATTTCACCATTCCTTCATGGATCCCTACTTTCAATGAACCATCTTATTCATTTGATCTAGAGCCACCTAGTTACATAACCATTACCTCTATCATAAGGCGTATGAAAGCTTCTACTTCTCCCTGTCCTCTTGATAAGATATCCATCATCTGTTTCAAACGAAGCCCCTATCTTCGTTCTTTTCTTACTGAAATAATTCGTGTTGTCTGGCTTTCAGGTAAGGTACCATCCGAATGGAAAAAGGCCTCCACTATCTTGATTCACAAAAAAGACAGCACAGACGATCCATCAAATTTCAGGCCAATCACTTTAGAATCGGTGCCCTTAAAAATATTCACTTCTTGCTTACGTGACTCCATCTTCACTTTTCTGAAACACAATGGCTTCATCGAGCACCAAATCCAAAAAGGCTTCACCTCAAAAGTATCAGGTACATTAGAGCACACAGCAATGATGAGCCATTTAATAAATAAAGCTCGCATTAAGCAACGATCTTTAGTGGTATCTTTGCTGGATCTTAAAAACGCCTTTGGCGAAGTTCACCACAAGCTGATACCAGCTATTCTTGCTTATCATCATATACCTTCGGAAATTCAATCATTGATCTCAAGCTTATATCTAGATTTTAAGACCTGTGTCATAACTGATAAATTCCAAACCCCTGCAATTCCCGTTCGCCGCGGCGTATTGCAAGGTGACTGCCTCAGCCCCCTTCTTTTCAACCTTTGCTTCAACACGTTCATACAATACATCAAATCAGATAAATATAAGCAGCTTGGTTTCTCCCCCCATGATGGTAATGACCGCATGTTTCAGCCAGTACACTGGTTTCAGTTTGCTGATGATGCTGCTGTTGTTACCAGTGGAGAAAAGGAGAACCAACTCTTATTAAACTGCTTTACCAGATGGCGCCAATGGGCAAACTTCATTGTCCGGGTTGACAAATGTGTTACCTTTGGTGTCAAGAAACACTCTACGCGATCCCTCCAATTTCAACCGAAACTTTTCATCTGTAACCAAATAGTGCCTGCTGTCAAAAATGGCGATTCCTTTAAGTATCTTGGTCGTTTCTTTGATTTTGAAATGAGTAACCAAGATCATAAATCTAAACTCGTTTCTCTTTTCTCTACTCTTATGAAGGATATTGACGACTTACCTCTCCATCCTAAAAACAAACTGCTATTATACCATCGTTATGTTCTGTCAAAAGTTTCATGGCATTTTACTGTTGCAGATCTACCAAAGACCTGGGTTGTCCAAAACCTAGACAATCTTGTTTCCAATTACATTCGCCAGTGGCTTGATCTTCCTGTTTCTGCAACATTGAGTGGAATAATCCTCTCAAAAAATCAGTTTGGCCTAAATCTACAACTGCCTTCTATCAAATTTACGCAATGCCAAACTGCCTGTCGCAATGCCCTAAAATCTTCTCCTAATATTGACATTCAAACCCTATGGAAAAACACCAGTCATGGCACGAACCTACAGTACGACATCTATCGTAATACTAAAGAGGTATTAAAGGCTGTCAAATCAGACAACAAAGAACGTCTCTCCCAAAACTTAACATCTCAGGGAGCCACAATTACCTTCCTACTGAAACATTCACTGGAAAAGCTGAACGGTATTTGGTCAAGTACACAAAGCAATTTGCCTAGTAACATCTTTAACTTTACCATCAAGTACCTTAACAACACTCTTCCAACTCGTAAAAATCTGCTGAAATGGAACCTTAGTCAAACATCTGACTGTGAATTCTGTCTTCTTCCAGAAACACTTCTACACGTTGTTGCTGGATGCAAAGTGTACCTTGACCAAGGACGCTATACTTGGCGTCATAATTCTGCATTAAACTTTCTAGCCACTTCCTTCCAAGCAATAAATGGGTCTTCTCTCTACGCAGATTTACCAGGCTTTCTTTCCCCTTCTATCATAACTGGAGATCAACTACGCCCTGACTTACTTCTCAAAACTAAGGAAAACTGTCTGTACGTTTTAGAGCTAACCATAGGCTTTGAAACAAATCTCAACTGCAATGCTGTCAGAAAGTCAGGGAAATATGCCACCCTCGTATCTGACTTAAAACGTCAGTTTAAGTCAGTCTCGTTTGTCAATCTTTCCATCAGTTCACTTGGTATTTTTGGCGACTCCTGCAACTCATTCATCGACATGTGTGACTCTTTGTCCATTGATCATCAACAGAAACGCTACCTCATCTCCAAACTTACAAGCATCTCCATTCGCACCACATACTATATATTCTGCTGTAGAAACAAAACTTGGACTACACCCCTAATCCAGAGCTACACCCCTTTTAACATTTTTTTTCTCATTACTACGATGTAATAGTTTTTATTTTGTAAACACAGGCTAGCCAGTTACAAATTACCTTGTAATAGTGAGATTTGTAATTGTAGTTTTAACAGGAATTCAAAATGAAAAGTTTCCATTATTATTATTATTATTATTAACTGTCACTTTGTTTCAATGTTTTAACTGCTGTCATAAAAAGATTTTAGTACAAGTTTTGATGAATTTTGTCATGTAAAAGGAACTACAGGCAGGATTTCGCATGAATCGATTTAATAATAACAAAAGGCCGAGAACAAGGGGACTTTTATGAAAATGGCACTTGGGTCCCTTGTCCCTCTTGTCCCTCTTGTCCCTCTTGCCCCTCTTGCCCCTCTTGCCCCTCTTCTCTTGCCCCTCTTGCCCCTCTTGCCCCTCTTGTCCCTCTTGCCCCTCTTGCCCCTCTTGCCTCTCTTGCCTCTCTTGCCCCTCCTACCCGGCGTCCCTGCCAAGCAGCCTTTTGCTGGAAGAGATCTGGGATCCAGTTTTTTGTTAAAGAAGTGTGCCCAAATAACTGGGCGTTTATATCTATACTATACTGTACAGCAGGCACGTAAATAATAGGGGGGCGTGGGGGCGTAAAGCCCCCCAAAGTTTGGAAAATCCAGCTACAGTTGGAAATCTTAACGGTTGACTTGGAATTTTTTTCTTAGGACCAAACTTGTGAATTTTATATTTTAAGAAGTTTTTTTATTTTAAATATAAAAATTCTAAACATTAAAATTCAGAGGCTGAAGCTGACCTATCCGATCCGATCGTTTTCTATTGTGAATCCCGTCTGCACTGGATCCAAATTGCACAATTGCCCCGTTTGCTTTCTTTCTGACGGGAGTTGGATCAAATTACGAACAGGCAAGGTGAATTTCCGGATAAGAAACTTGAAACTTGACAGTTTGAAATAATAATGCCCGCATTGATCACAAAATATTAGAGTGGGAGTTTTTTAAGAAACTACGAGTAGTTAATTCAATAAAAGAATAAGAATACTAAAAATTCTCAACGCTTCTTATAAAAACGAGTTTATGCTAAACTCCCCCTGTTATTTTTTTAACGTCCTTGACTCCTTATCATAAATTCCTATGATAAAACTGCGATGAAGCAAGAACACATTGCAAAAACTGCAGTAGAAGTATTTGATGAAAGAAGAGTGTTTCATCTTTCGAATCAGGCATATGCACAAGTTTGCTCTCAAATCATCATTTAAATTGTAAAGAACGAAAAGGCATTTGGCCCTCTGAAAATTGTTTGGTAGTTTTCTTCGATCAAGAACAAAAATTAAAGGCTCAAATTCTTGGTGCTTTTATATCGTGAAAAAAATGTATTTTAGATGAAATTGGTCAATTGATCTCAAAGAATACTACTAATCATTAAGTATATCTAATACCGGTTTTGCTTAAATGTTGCTTTACTTCTCACAGTAAGTTTAATGTTTGTTTCACTGTAATCAAAATTGAGAAATTTAGGCTTTTATGCTTTAGGCTAATTATTGAGTAAAGATTTGGTAATTCTAAAGAAAATAGA
>NW_027019322.1:4308896-4417334 GCF_013076305.1 Rhopilema esculentum
CGATATTCCCCTTGTTGATTATTTCGAAATCAAGCCTGGAATTCGTCTTCCAAGATCTGACCAGGAATGGCTGTTAGCTAACCAATATTTCCACTCTGTCTTTTCAAGTATTTCTGTCGATGCGTCAACGGTTGATCGTGTTATCCAATTAATGAACGAAACCATCTACAATTACTTTAAAGAAACCTGTGGAACAATCGAATGCTGCAACGAAGATCTCAAGGAAAAATACTCCAATTTCACTGCCAAGAATTTGAAAAAAGAACTCAGAACTTTGAAACATTCTAATGCTCCTTTAACTGAAATCAAGTATGTCTCTAACCTTCTTCGCAATAAAATCAAAAAACACATCTCACCCTCTAAATCTTCCAATATAACAAACCACGACCGTTACATCTCCAAAAATTTCTGGAATTACGTCAAACGCACTCTACAATATGAAACTTCAGCTCTTCCAACTTTTTCTGCTGCAGGATGTACCGAATACTTTGTCAAAACATTTTCTGCCATCGCCCCTAACAAACATTTCACCTTTCCTTCATGGATCCCTACTTTCAATGAACCATCTTATTCATTTGATCTAGAGCCACCTAGTTACAAAACCATTACTTCTATCATAAGGCGTATGAAAGCTTCTACTTCTCCCTGTCCTCTTGATAAGATATCCATCATCTGTTTCAAACGAAGCCCCTATCTTCGTTCTTTTCTTACTGAAATAATTCGTGTTGTCTGGCTTTCAGGTAAGGTACCATCCGAATGGAAAAAGGCCTCCACTATCTTGATTCACAAAAAAGACAGCACAGACGATCCATCAAATTTCAGGCCAATCACTTTAGAATCGGTGCCCTTAAAAATATTCACTTCTTGCTTACGTGACTCCATCTTCACTTTTCTGAAACACAATGGCTTCATCGAGCACCAAATCCAAAAAGGCTTCACCTCAAAAGTATCAGGTACATTAGAGCACACAGCAATGATGAGCCATTTTATAAATAAAGCTCGCATTAAGCAACGATCTTTAGTGGTATCTTTGCTGGATCTTAAAAACGCCTTTGGCGATGTTCACCACAAGCTGATACCAGCTATTCTTGCTTATCATCATATACCTTCGGAAATTCAATCATTGATCTCAAGCTTATATCTAGATTTTAAGACCTGTATCATAACTGATAAATTCCAAACCCCTGCAATTCCCGTTCGCCGCGGCGTATTGCAAGGTGACTGCCTCAGCCCCCTTCTTTTCAACCTTTGCTTCAACACGTTCATACAATACATCAAATCAGATAAATATAAGCAGCTTGGTTTCTCCCCCCATGATGGTAATGACCGCATGTTTCAGCCAGTACACTGGTTTCAGTTTGCTGATGATGCTGCTGTTGTTACCAGTGGAGAAAAGGAGAACCAACTCTTATTAAACTGCTTTACCAGATGGCGCCAATGGGCAAACTTCATTGTCCGGGTTGACAAATGTGTTACCTTTGGTGTCAAGAAACACTCTACGCGATCCCTCCAATTTCAACCGAAACTTTTCATCTGTAACCAAATAGTGCCTGCTGTCAAAAATGGCGATTCCTTTAAGTATCTTGGTCGTTTCTTTGATTTTGAAATGAGTAACCAAGATCATAAATCTAAACTCGTTTCTCTTTTCTCTACTCTTATGAAGGATATTGACGACTTACCTCTCCATCCTAAAAACAAACTGCTATTATACCATCGTTATATTCTGTCAAAAGTTTCATGGCATTTTACTGTTGCAGATCTACCAAAGACCTGGGTTGTCCAAAACCTAGACAATCTTGTTTCCAATTACATTCGCCAGTGGCTTGATCTTCCTGTTTCTGCAACATTGAGTGGAATAATCCTCTCAAAAAATCAGTTTGGCCTAAATCTACAACTGCCTTCTATCAAATTTACGCAATGCCAAACTGCCTGTCGCAATGCCCTAAAATCTTCTCCTAATATTGACATTCAAACCCTATGGAAAAACACCAGTCATGGCACGAACCTACAGTACGACATCTATCGTAATACTAAAGAGGTATTAAAGGCTGTCAAATCAGACAACAAAGAACGTCTCTCCCAAAACTTAACATCTCAGGGAGCCACAATTACCTTCCTACTGAAACATTCACTGGAAAAGCTGAACGGTATTTGGTCAAGTACACAAAGCAATTTGCCTAGTAACATCTTTAACTTTACCATCAAGTACCTTAACAACACTCTTCCAACTCGTAAAAATCTGCTGAAATGGAACCTTAGTCAAACATCTGACTGTGAATTCTGTCTTCTTCCAGAAACACTTCTACACGTTGTTGCTGGATGCAAAGTGTACCTTGACCAAGGACGCTATACTTGGCGTCATAATTCTGCATTAAACTTTCTAGCCACTTCCTTCCAAGCAATAAATGGGTCTTCTCTCTACGCAGATTTACCAGGCTTTCTTTCCCCTTCTATCATAACTGGTGATCAACTACGCCCTGATTTACTTCTCAAAACTAAGGAAAACTGTCTGTACGTTTTAGAGCTAACCATAGGCTTTGAAACAAATCTCAACTGCAATGCTGTCAGAAAGCCAGGGAAATATGCCACCCTCGTATCTGACTTAAAACGTCAGTTTAAGTCAGTCTCGTTTGTCAATCTTTCCATCAGTTCACTTGGTATTTTTGGCGACTCCTGCAGCTCATTCATCGACATGTGTGACTCTTTGTCCATTGATCATCAACAGAAACGCTACCTCATCTCCAAACTTACAAGCATCTCCATTCGCACCACATACTATATATTCTGCTGTAGAAACAAAACTTGGACTAATCCAGAGCTACACCCCTTTTAACATTTTTTTTTTCTCATTACTACGATGTAATAGTTTTTATTTTGTAAACACAGGCTAGCCAGTTACAAATTACCTTGTAATAGTGAGATTTGTAATTGTAGTTTTAACAGGAATTCAAAATGAAAAGTTTCCATTATTATTATTATTATTATTAACTGTCACTTTGTTTCAATGTTTTAACTGCTGTCATAAAAAGATTTTAGTACAAGTTTTGATGAATTTTGTCATGTAAAAGGAACTACAGGCAGGATTTCGCATGAATCGATTTAATAATAACAAAAGGCCGAGAACAAGGGGACTTTTATGAAAATGGCACTTGGGTCCCTTGTCCCTCTTGTCCCTCTTGTCCCTCTTGCCCCTCTTGCCCCTCTTGCCCCTCTTGCCCCTCTTGCCCCTCTTGCCCCTCTTGCCCCTCTTGCCCCTCTTGCCCCCTTTGCCCTACATTGCCCTCTTGGCCCCTCTTGGCCCTCTTGCCTCTTCTGGCCTCTCTTTGCCCTCCTACCGCGTCCTGCCAAGCAGCCTTTTTGCCTGGAAGAGATTGGGATCCAGTTTTCTTGTTAAAGAAGGTGTGCCCAAAATAATGGGCGTTTATTATCTAGTACTTATACTGGTACAGCAAGGCACGTAAATAATAGGGGGGCGTGGGGGGCGTAACGCCCCCCCAAAATTTGGAAAACCCAGTTACAGTTGGAAATCTTAACGGTTGACTTGGAATTTTTTTCTTAGGACCAAACTTGTGAATTTTTTATTTTAAGAAGTTTTTTTATTTTAAATATAAAAATTCTAAACATTAAAATTCACAGGCTGAAGCTGACCTATCCGATCCGATCGTTTTCTATTGTGAATCCCGTCTGCACTGGATCCAAATTGCACAATTGCCCCGTTTGCTTTCTTTCTGACGGGAGTTGGATCAAATTACGAACAGGCAAGGTGAATTTCCGGATAAGAAACTTGAAACTTGACAGTTTGAAATAATAATGCCCGCATTGATCACAAAATATTAGAGTGGGAGTTTTTTAAGAAACTACGAGTAGTTAATTCAATAAAAGAATAAGAATACTAAAAATTCTCAACGCTTCTTATAAAAACGAGTTTATGCTAAACTCCCCCTGTTATTTTTTTAACGTCCTTGACTCCTTATCATAAATTCCTATGATAAAACTGCGATGAAGCAAGAACACATTGCAAAAACTGCAGTAGAAGTATTTGATGAAAGAAGAGTGTTTCATCTTTCGAATCAGGCATATGCACAAGTTTGCTCTCAAATCATCATTTAAATTGTAAAGAACGAAAAGGCATTTGGCCCTCTGAAAATTGTTTGGTAGTTTTCTTCGATCAAGAACAAAAATTAAAGGCTCAAATTCTTGGTGCTTTTATATCGTGAAAAAAATGTATTTTAGATGAAATTGGTCAATTGATCTCAAAGAATACTACTAATCATTAAGTATATCTAATACCGGTTTTGCTTAAATGTTGCTTTACTTCTCACAGTAAGTTTAATGTTTGTTTCACTGTAATCAAAATTGAGAAATTTAGGCTTTTATGCTTTAGGCTAATTATTGAGTAAAGATTTGGTAATTCTAAAGAAAATAGAACTATGGTGTTCGGGCTATTTACAAATATCAATTCGGTAGGTACAGTAGATTTACTGGTCGAATGAAAAATTTCTCACTTAAAGTTGGAATTTTCATCCTTCCATGTCCCTCCAAAATTAGCAACTTGTTTTCGTCCCTGCTGTACAGACACACTATACTGTTTTATATCTATAACTTAATTTATACTTACATATGAAGATATATTTTGTGCTTGCTAGCTCCTCGGTCAGTCAACAAGGTAGAGCATTTCAGAGCTTATGATCAATTTTGTCTTTTACACCCGTGTTAAACCAAACTTACTTAATGTCTTAAGGTCTAAATTGTGTGGATTAACGTGCGTGAGTTCTTTAACCGATCGACATACAAAAATACTATGTCTTTTCTCTCTCTGGGCTTTGAAACGGCAATAAACGACAGGGGCAACAAGGAAATAAACAGCAGCAACTTTCTAACAGCAACTTCTTTAATCTTCCAATCTTCCTTCAAAGTATTTGAAATGTGCAGAAAAGTACAAAAGTTTGGAAGCACGCTGATATAAAGCTATCTATTTATGTGGTACTGTAAGACCTTCCAATTATGGGAGAGGGGATAGTCAATTATTGACAGGATTTGATAGAGAATTTTCAAATAGAGTGTTATTATTTGTTAAACCTAACAGTATTTTTGAGTATCGTTGTAGCGGCTGTATCATCAAACTGTACAACAATGATAATCAGGAACGTCACTATCGAAGAAGGTTGAAGGTAGAAAGGGCGCGGAAGATCGTTCAGAAGTCTAGTGAAGGCGGTCGCCATCGTTGACGGCAAAAATTGCAAAGAGTACGTTCGGAAAATGCATCCAAATATTGACAACATCGCTATAGACTCATGGAAAATCCTGGACAATACTTATGTGCTTTTTTCAAAATATAGCCCAAATATGGCCAAAATTTTGCGAGGCAGGCCTTTATTTGGTCTGTTAAGACTTTGCCGGATTGAAAACCATCCTCCGCAATAGGGCCACCTCCCATACTTTGGCGTGATGCGTTATTGACCATATTTTTGTGCGTGAAATCGTGAATTTTCAATTTTTATGCGTGATTTTGTGAATTAAGATTCCTAAGTGAAGCGTGAAACATGAGTTTTCCTTGTGTCATGTCGTGAAAAGGCTAGAACTATCCGTGAATTCGTGAATGAAATTTTAAATGATAAATACATTTATTGTTTGCATGAGCGTGAAAATCCAATTTTGCAGTGCGTGAATGCGTGAAAAGTCAAAAAATTGTGCGTGAATGCGTGAATCACAACCACAATGGGGGGGGGGGCGCAATACAATGTGTCGATTCACAGCATCAATTTACATCGGAAGAAGCCCAGGATACACTATCCGAGGCGGCACCATGATTACTGCCGACAGGGAAAAACTTTTGAAATTTGATCTTTCCATTTTGCTGCAAAATGCACATTTTGAAGCACTCGTCCAATAAAGCATTTGGTGGTTTTAATCGATTTTGCAACACAATTTTCTTCAGGTTGGGATATAATTTCTCAGCTTTTTCTTCCTAGCATTTTTTTCATATGAGTAAATCAAAACTCTTTGCACCCGATTGCACTTTGATAATTTTATGAAATGGTGCCTAATCTAAATTTTTAACGCCAAGCCAAAGAATTTTGACGGGTTCCTTATAACACCCCAAAACCCTACCTGGTACGCTCATGGTATCTACTTGTACAAAAATCATTGAGATTTTGTTTGAGTCTAATACCGAGAGTATATGAGATTTTGGGATGGTGTTTGAGGATCGTTGTTAAGGGTACCAAATATTTTTGCGTGATTGCGTGATTGGCGTATTTTCGATGTGTGATTTGGTGAAACAAATTTTTATTATGCGTGAATGCGTGAATAGACATTGGCGCGTGACCTGCGAATCAACATTACAAACGCGGTATTGCGTGAAAACGAGTGCTGCAAGCGAATTTCGAAATGGAGTGCTTTCGCTTTTACAAGCAGAAAGTCTTAGTTTCCGGTACCAGACCAGGTAAATGTCTCAATCATTCAGAGATACCAATGCCGATGGCTCTGCCAACAAGAAATTTCTACTATTAGATAGCTATTAAAAAATTCTGAGAGCTTTTAGGGGTTGTGATCGTGAATTTAAATTTTCAATACCGTGAAAGCGTGATTTGCAATTATTTTACGCGTGATTGCATGATTCAGCATGGATACCTGGTACCCCCGTGAAATGCATCAAAATTAGTAATAAAAATAAGTAGTTAAGGTGATTCTTGTTTTCTCGAAGCGATTTATCGTGGATTCTTATACAGTCTCCGCCTTTAGTATTGTTGGGGTTTTATTTGTAAAATGTCCTCATTTGGCAGCTAATTGGCTAGGGCTCATGCTAGGGTGTCCCTATAACGTGAAAGTTTAAAGTTTGTTTCTCCTGTTATCTTGAAATTAAGATTTTTTAGTAAATCAGTCATTTATTACAGTTTAATATTCAAAATAAATCTTAGTAGCATGTAAAATCGCAAACACACCATTTTTTAGTTTTTCCATGTATCCTGCCGACTTTCCATGTATCCATGAAGTTTTATGCTGTGTTACGTTAATGAATTAAGTTTCTCATAGCTGTATTACAATGAAATATGTTCATAGTCATATTTCAGCATATTTCAATTAACTTGCCTATGTTGAGAAAAATGTTGTGAGTCTTGCAATATTATAAAGTTTGGAATATGTGAATTTCCTGTCTAATTAACAGCCCAGGGGCGGATCTAGAAAATATTCTGACTGTCGCACACAAGGGTGTGGTCGGAAATATCATTCGTGACCACACCCCTTGGTTTTTAAGGATATTCGCCCCCTTCTCATTTGAGCAGTCGACACGCACATTAAATTGGCTTTTATTTAGAACGTGGCCAAACTGTTGTTTATTCCTTATCTGAGTTTTCAATTGATACTACAGAATCATTTGTGTTGTTTCTTAGCCAAGCGTAAAGCAAGAAAGCGTATTGACGGTTTTCCTTTCATAATCAGGCAAAAATTCGAGTCGTCTTTTTCGATTTGTTTATGGTATACGATGACAAACCAGGCCACGCGAAAAAATAAAAAAACATCATTGCAATGAATTTTCAGAACTAACCAAATAGAACAAATTTTCACAAATATTCATAAAACCTGCATTGATAACTAATATTATTTATTGGTTAAACCAAATCAGCGTGTAAACATGTATTTTACTCCGAAGAAACCCCTTCGAATTCAGGGGAATACCCAAACAAGTAAACATTACCCGGAAATATCTGAAAGCTGATAAAGAACTGAAAATCCACATTGAAAAGATTCACTTTGAAAGTTTTGTCTAAGTGAAAATTTTTCTCTGCCAACGTCCTGAACATTATTTCTTCGCCAGAGCCAAATCGCAGGTATCGCCCACTGATTATCACCCCAGTCCAGTGCATTTATTGACATTAGTAGGCCCTCGATCCATGGAGGAGGTAATGAACATCGAAACTTGAAAACATCCCGTGTCGAATGTTACTCTGTTACATTCTGTGCACCGAAGTTCGCACTATCTAGCAATTTGATTGGCTAAATATTTTAAAACAAAAGCTGTGCGAATCGGTGCGAACGTGCTACTAATCATACTGTGCACCGAAATACCCTAATCTAACTATATTGGTACCCTGTTGTTTTTTAGTCAGGATGCTTTGAGATTTGAATCAGATTGAATCAAGATCGAGATAGAATTAGAGATTGTGTTTAAGATTTTGCTTCTGTTTATGGCCAGGTTTAAATCATGCATGATTCAGACCTTGGATCTTCCTGCTCCTGCACAGTGTTCAGTTGTCAAATGTAACTGAAGCATAATTCCCGAGTAAATAGAATCAAAACACAAATGAGAAATTTGCCAATAAGCGAAAAAGTTGTTGTTCAGCAAAAACCTCTCTCGAGACAGATTCTTAGTATAATTTTAAAAGTTTGACTGTCGCATGTGCGAACGGTGCGAACGTCTAGATCCGCCCCTGATTAACAGCAATATGCGGATGGAAATATGGTTCTGACATTTTTGGGACAAGGAATGGAATCAAGCATTTCTTGCAAAAAAAATTAGATTTTTACAAACCGATTTTTACACTTTCTTGAGATCTCCCCCCCCCCCTCCACCTCCTATTTTGTCCAATCCGGACTTCCCTTCCCGTCCACTTCTTCAGCCTCGTTTGAAGAACTCTTAAATCGAAAGAAATCAGACATGATAAGAAGTCTAAAGACAGCAAGACATGCATTTAAAGTTTCATTGAAGTACCAGAAGGAAAATGCTATAACTCGCTATACATGGAATAAATTATCGGTTTCTTTCTTCATAAAACTTTACAGCTGCTTCTACTTCAAAAAATTGCAAGATTGACCTGAAGTCATGAGTTTTGGTTCAAAGCCAGACAACTTTTCAAGATATGGGTTTGGTAAGAATCTACATCTACATCTACATCGATACTGAGCAGGACCGAGTATCGGTATAATGCTCAGAGTGCAAGAAATAATGAAATAAAAGTTTAATGGATAAAACGTGCTAGAAGATGCCACTGATCAATGATTAGATTGATTGAACATATACATGTCAAATGAGAAACTGTAATTTTGTTTGTCGTCAAGACCAAATCAAAAAGGGACTGAAAATTAAAGGGGACATTGAGAGGGTATTATGGTAATGGAATGGTCAGTGGCATCTACGAATTAATGCAGGTGAAAATTAACGATTAAAGTTACAAGTTAAAATAGAAAGGAAATTAAATCTAAAATACAGTTAAAGGCAGTCCTTTGACCTGCCTGTGAACACTGTGCGTCCTTGGATTAATAACGTTTATGTTCTTCAATTGTTGAATGTACAATGTATAACTGTATTTGACCACCTTTGATAAAACAATGTAGTTTTGAAAAACAACTTTGGCTCTGACACAAAATAAAGCACCCACTTGCGTTGTTGTAACTTTTCACACCATCCTGACGGGTTCACCTGTTAAGATCCAACAATAAGGTCATCTTTATTAGAAAATAATGTGGCCCCAGGTACACACAGTATCTACCTATCAATGTACTACACAGAGCCAACTTGTCGGCATTACGCACAGAGTTTTTTATAATGTAAGTAGCTGACATAAATTACAAAATTAACAAATAACATGGGCATGCAGGTATCAAGATTATGATTTTCACATTCATGTTGTTTTTATTTGATTAATTGAATAAGTGTTAAGTAAAGATGCAACAAAATCTGTCAGTTAATGATTTCCATTATATCTCTCTTTTTAATATAGAAAATGCCCCTCTGAGTAAGCTGCTTGTATTGGCCAGTGGAGCAGTAACTGTAAACTATCTGCTTATGCCCAAGGAATACTCTACATTGCTTCACCTCCATTGGCCTCTTGTTACCGTGAGCAAAGAGGTTAGTATTCATTTTATAACTTTTGAATGCAGGTAAGGGATTATGCTGGGTTATTCCTGACAAGTGGGCTATCCCTGATTTCTCTGTAACATGTCAATTTTGCAGTCAGTGATTTATTATACTGCACCAAAATGCATTATATTCTACTATTAGACTCAGATATTACATATCATCTTAATACATTATCATCAAGTTGTAACTGGTGTTCAGTTTTGACATGCAAGTTTAACATTATGGTATTTTTCTAATATGCAAAATTTTGTACTTATGAGAATTTTTTTTTCTGATTGCTCATGCTTAATTTTCCAATAAATTTAATTTGATGACATCCATGTGTATATGGCTTTTTTTCATCATGAATTGATGTATGTATGAAAATGTTTTACTAAGAAGTAGATCATCAGGATGATAAAAAAATTCAAGTTTCTGATGTGCTGACGGCTGGCTTCTTACCTTATGTTGTCTTAAAAGCATATGTGATTAGCAGCCAATAGGAGTACTTGCTTGCCATGTTTACAAAGTCCCCTACTAGTTTCATCAAGAAAGTTTATTACTGAATAGGAAATTACAATCTTTTTTGTGAAGAGTATAATCAAATAGCCATATATGAAGTGCTGTTAACCTCTTTTTGAGAATGATGTCAAGCAAAGACAGAAGGTCTAGAGATACAAAAATAAACGTATTTGCTTGTTTGAATTTTTTGTTATGGATATTTCTGCTTCACTTTGATTATGTTTTTGCTTTTCAAAAAGGTCTGGAGGTTGATAACCAGCCAATTTGCATATGAAAGCACTTTTGAGCTCTTGTGTGGTTCTGCATTAATGTACAATCTTAGAATTCTGGAGAGGCAGTGGGGTACAAGAAAATTTGCAGTAAGATGAAGTCTTTTTGCTTTTGTCATAAAAGAAAGTCTCTCTTTTTATGAAAATGTAGTTTAAACTTTTTATCTTAAATAGAATTTTAACAAATTTTTGCTTAGAGCAAGGCCTGATTGAGGCACAAAGATTATCGAAGGATACATCCATGTAAAACGAGACATGAATAGGTTAGCATGAATTAACGTTTAGTGGTCTCACATGAACTCAATTTTTCTTTCACTACCTACTGTTTCCTGCCAACACATATTTTATTTTATTTCTTACTGTGCACATAGACACCCACAGCTAAGACACCTTTTTCCCCAGTCTTTGTTATTCACATTTATGGAGTTTTGTTTGCAGTTATAGAAATAGAGCTAAAGTCATAGACTTGAGCCTTTTCTTTTGGCTTGCTGCTAATCACATTTGAAATTGAACATTTTTGGTTGATAACTTGAACATAGATTTCTCTTAAATGAACTACCATGATTGGAATAAAACTTTTAAAATTATTATTAATATTATTTTCTCTTTCTATGGTATTCCATAGCTTTAGCATGTCAAACACAGATATCTTTGGGACTTGTAAATCATTGAGAGTTTGAAAGGCCAGATTAAATGCTCATTAGAAAGACTTGATTTTAATAATTTACTTGCAAGAGTTGTTTAATATCCCCTGAAAACACATTATCCACTGTAACACAACCTTGTATTTTTCAGTCCTTCATTTTTGCCAGTTCTTCAATCACAATTGGATCACACTTCTTGGCAAACTATTTTGAGTGGATCTCCTCCTATGTTCCAGTTTCAAAAACTTTGGCTGGTGGATTGTATCTTTTCAATATTTTCCCATTCCCATTTTCTCTTTTCATTTTTTAGATGAACTTGTGTTTATTATGCACACACCCCACTTCTATAATATTTAAAAATGGTGCTATACGCAATAATGTTTGCTTTTAGTCCCTCATTAAAGTGTAAGGTATTGTAGTTTGCAAACAAAAAACTATATCAATAACGTCGTTTCTAAAAGACTGAACACTCCAAGAACAGGCTGAACACCCCAAGAACACCCCAAGAACACCCTAAGAACAAGCCATTAAGCCGCTGAACACCCTTTAAAACATATCAAAATCGGCATGTCATTCGAAAAATAATTTGATCAATCAATCAAAATTAATTTTGGGGCGGGAAAGGACCTGATAAGTCTAATGCTGTTGGTGTTGTTACAACCAACTGATGTTTTGCGCGCCAGAAGTGTGAACGGGGGTTTGTACACGCGGAGCAAATTCGAGTTTGACTCCCTTTGTGCATTCAAGCAAATTCCCGTTGTTTTGAAAATCTTTCACATCCTGTGACAATGTAAAAATACGACATGTCACTTGACTACCTATTGTCTTCCAAACAATTGTTCTTCCCGTCCGCTAATTTGCCCAAATGGTCACGCTATGCTAGTGCACGCTAGCTAGTTACTAGTTTACCAGTGCAAGCAGAACGAGACACAGCTCCTCTCTTGACGTCTCCAGCGGGTGCACTCGCAGGCTGGGGAGGTTTTTTATAAGGAATTTTTTGACAAATGAAACAGAAAATGCACAGTGTTGGACTTGTTAGAGGGTAGCAGCAGGACCACAGTTTGCGACTTAAAAGAGGGCTT
This sequence comes from Rhopilema esculentum, assembly GCF_013076305.1. The sequence continues at coordinate 4,321,255 of NW_027019322.1, forward strand.
AGGAGGGGCACATTTTTGGGGCCCGTGCTCGAATGGGGTCATGATAATCTCACTGAATCCTTGAATTGGCCCCCACCCTAGAACTACAAATTATTAATAAGCCCCCACTGCTGCCGTTAATGCTCGAATCGGACCCCTCAGTTTGCTGGTTTTTGCCATCTAAGGTTGCCTTTGGCGCTTTTTCTTAAGTACCGCAAAAATTCATACTTTTGGTAATAATTGATTAAATGCGCATAAAAAATTACTACTAAAATACCGTGACCAGTTCATTTCTATTCTATGCCTTGACCATTTGGGCAAATTAGCGGATGGGAAGAACAATTGTTTGGAAGACAATAGGTAGTCAAGTGACATGTCGTATTTTTACATTGTCACAGGATGTGAAAGATTTTCAAAACAACGGGAATTTGCTTGAATGCACAAAGGGAGTCAAACTCGAATTTGCTCCGCGTGTACAAACCCCCGTTCACACTTCTGGCGCGCAAAACATCAGTTGGTTGTAACAACACCAACAGCATTAGACTTATCAGGTCCTTTCCCGCCCCAAAATTAATTTTGATTGATTGATCAAATTATTTTTCGAATGATATGCCGATTTTGATATGTTTTAAAGGGTGTTCAGCGGCTTAATGGCTTGTTCTTAGGGTGTTCTTGGGGTGTTCTTGGGGTGTTCAGCCTGTTCTTGGAGTGTTCAGTCTTTTAGAAACGATGATATCAATAATCTCAGAATACCAATTTTTTTTTTAATTAAGTAAAATATGGAGAGCTACAAAGCCTTAACTGAATTTTCCTTTAAGATATGGACCAATATTTGCTTTGATGTTTTATTATGCTAAAGATGTTTATTGTGGATCTGTACTGCCAAGACATAACAATATTTCAATGGGCAGCAAATTGTTGAGCTATTTAATAGCCATGAAGGTAAGAAAAAAGGAGGAAAAACATACCAGACCATTTTTTTGCAAGCTAACAGCCTTTTTTCTTCCCTCTCATATATTACTTCATCTAGATATATCAAAAGATTTATTTTTTTCTGTTGTTTCATTATTACCTCCCCCCATACTTGCATGCTTTTCTTTGAGCTTCTAACATCTCGGATAACAAAGATGAAAGACCATTATGTCTAGCAGCAAAGATTTCAATTTTTTGCAAAGATCGTAATTTTCTTTGTTCTAGCTCCCTAACATAAGATATAAATTTCATGTTTGATTGCGAATTGAGATGATAAGCATTAAAAGAATTAACTAACTGGTAATAAACAAATTAGTTTAATAATTTGGCTCTTTAAATTCAAGCTATGCACATCAGGTTGGCAAATACATTGTTTTAAACTATTTTTGTTCTATTCACAGAACAGTTTGAATTTAATGCAAAATATTTTTGGATTTAATGCAAAAGATATTTTTCTAGATTATATTAAAACATTTTGCAACAATCTCTTTTTAGATGATGCTCTTGAACAAAAGCTCCTTGGTGGCAAGCATTCTTGGTTTGGTAAGTTTTTTTGTTTAGTTGTTTATTGTGTTTGTTCTTATCATTCCTTAAGTTTTCTGTGGTATCAATTTTCTACTGGAGTGTGGAAAGAGATTTGCTGGCTAAAAGTAAAGAAATACGGACATCTGAATAAAGTTTATTTTAAAAAGTGACTTACAAGAATTTGCTGCCTTTCCAACAAGCCTGGCCATGAAAGGAAGGTGACCAAATGCCCACATCTCCACACACGCCTACTGCTCCCAGGAGCACACCTTCTGTATCATTCAGTTTCTGTCAAGATGTTGCTCACAATTTAGTTGTTTTATTTGTAAGTAGTATTCTTTTCAAAAAATTTTTCAAACAGTGAAAGGTGGAAATGTTAAATGTTGCTCCTTAATTGTACAAGTTGTGACAAAACTATGCCCCAATGAAGGAAAGATTTTTAATCTCTTTTCTGCCCAACACATGGAAAAAAGAATCAATCTCTGATAAACACATGGAAAAAATTGTGGCAAGCTATCAAGCCATGTGCCCTGCTGGAGTGCTTATATCTCTTAAAAAACGGTTTCAAGTTTTAAAAACAAAAATAAAGAATAAATCCATTATTAACTGAAATCAATGTAGTTGTTCTTAACAATTTGTGTTAAAAGTGAATTGAAAAAAGGTCCTTTGATATTAAAGAGCTTTTGCTTCAAACAAGCCAAGCTCTTATAATTTATTTTGTCATGTCTAGAGGGGGCATCCTTTCCTCACAACATAAACTGGTTTATTAACAAAAGAATTTCTTTGAATATGAATGCACAAATAATAATAGTCCCAATTTTGCTGTAGAGATGACCTTCTGCAGAATTTATGTCTATCTTCCGGATCTGTAAAAATTTATTTTCTTTTCTATAGCTGTCTGGAGTACTGTATAGACTCAATTTTGTGTATGTTTCAAAATGGTTGTGTATCCCAACGAGAATATCACAGCTCACCCAAGCTGTTTATGACTGGTTTCAAGTAGGGTCTGATAAGAAATCAAACCACTGTAAAAGTTTTTATGGGGCAACAGCAGAAATTCATGATGATATGGTGTATGATTACTTGTCAAGATGGCAGATGTCACAAGGAGGATTTGAATCGGTAAGGATTTAGAAAACACTGTTGTGTTCAGTTCTGCTTTCTCAACCATTCTCAATCTGATTTTTGCTAGAAGGCAATACATAGTCTTCATTCGCATATATATTTGAGTAAGATTATAAAGGAAAGCCAAGCAATAAATTAGTCATCCAATTTCACTGGTGACTAATTGGATTTGTACCAAGCTGTCATTTGCACTACTTCGAAGTGCCATTATGTGCATACGTGGTTCCAGAAATAGGCAAACAAAAGTTCATAACCACATAGAAATTGTAGAAACAATATCCCGGATTGATTAGTTAAAATTGTTAGGGAAAAAAATAAGATTGAAGTTTTTCAAGTTTTGTTCTAAACCTGTCTGAACGGGCGGCCTTTCGGTATATAAACAGCGCCAAATGTTGAATCATTGATGAGAAAAAATAAATAAATGGTTTTATTTAGAAAGCAGCCTCTTGTTGGTCAAAATTGTTGTTTTATGAACTCCTTTGCTGAAGATCAAGATTCCCGCTCTTGATTACTGTTCAGATTGCTTTTCAAGTCATAATACTTGACTGTAGTGACCTAACTTGACTATTATTGAATTCTTTGAGCATTTGAATTGCAAAGTTTAGTGATGTTTTATTTTTTTTAATTGCTTTTCACTTTGTTTTAGTAATCTTCAAATGCCATTTTACCAGAGCCCTTGCCTTTTGAAATTTTTAGGGGCCGAGGCCACAAGTTGGACAGGGCTACATGGATAATCTCCAACCCCGTGGAACCTCGTTGCAAGAGTTTTTGGATAATTTGGGTGCATCCCCAAATGGTCATACAGTCAATCAGTGGGAACAGGGTGACACAACTTCTGACTCCCAAGCAAATCAGATAAGGAGAAGGCAGCTAGAAACAGACCAAGAGAGTGAAAATGAAAAGGTTTGAACATCTTTCTACACAGAATTTGCCAATTTCCGTGTAGAGGCATGTTGTGTTGAAAGTGGCAGTGAAAAGCACCACAGAGTGCAGGACCTTTCCTTTTATGAACTTAAAGATACACCCTGTAGCAAAACATTCAGCAAAATATGGCTATAGAAGATAAATATAAATTGACATATTCAAAAGGTGTCTTTGTCCTTTGAAAATTTAAATTGGTAAAAACGTCTTTGATAGAACTCTTCATCCCTGTGTTGAGCCTCTTCTCCACCGGATAAATAGTTAGGCCCAAACCTTAATTACAAAGTCGCTTTTTTATTTCATTCAATTTCATTTTATTTATCTCATTTTATTTCATTTAATTTGTATTTATTTTATTCAATGCAAAACAAGCTGAGCTTCATTGACATTTAGTGGCTGTTAAGTGTTTTGCTGAAATTCAACAAAAATTTCGCCTTTTTAAATAAACACCTTTTGACTATTAAAGTTAAGCTTTTTTAACTGCAGATAGAGCGTCTTGTTGAGATGGGCTTTACACACGATGCTGTTGTTGGTGCTCTGGAAGAATCAAACCATAATGTTGAGAGGGCAACAAATATTCTCTTATCACGGTAATTAATGATCCTTTTGTAAATATCTGTATATGTTTTGAATCTTACCCAGTTCTTGTAATTACTGTCAAGTTAGTTCTAATTTGAATTACTGCAGATGATTCCTATCTTGTTTGGAAAAGGTCAACTGTAAAATTATCTTAAATATATTTGCTTGAATATGTTATATAAATATAATATAAGAACCCGCTACCACAATTGCATCCAGTTTTCTAATATATGTTTATAATTATATTAGAAAATTGGATGCAATTGTGGTAGCAGGTACGTCTGCTTCCTGATAGAAAAATCAAGCTTTCTCAGCTATGCGCAATTAGGGTGAACAAAGAAACTTCCTCACTGGAAATTGATGGTTCTTTAGTAGTTATGCGTTATTTGAATCACATCTCTTGTGGTTGTCTGATGTTGCGAGGACTTTATTCATTGGTTGAGTCACTTGATCGGAGCTTGTTGTTTTCGCCTATTCAATTGATAAATTGTTTATCACTGGTGCATCTTGAGAGTGTAGATATAATAAAAGCCTGGAGCCAATTTTTCCAGCAACGTGTACATCGAAAGCAGAGTAAAAACAGAAAGTAGCAAGTATATGTTGAAATCTGCATTAATTATCATTCAAAACTGACTCTTGAATAATATTGTAGTCAATTGCCAGCAAACTTTACAAGAAAGTGTTTAAATGTATTAAGAATCCGTTAAATGTTATTTACAAAAAAGTCGAAGCAAAAGATTATCGAGTAGATGCAGGGGCAGTTGGAACAGGTGCCTGTGACGGAGGTAGAATGTGACCCCCCTTTCTAGAAAGCAGTCCTATTTCTTCCTTGAGGGCGTCAATCTCTTGAGATTGCAGTTGCACGAGCTGGATAAGTCTTTGCCGCTCTTGGAAATCTGCTTTTCTGTTGCCTTGAAATTCACCACCCTGTAGCATCAAGAATATCATATTAAAAAGTGGCAGCATTGCACAGATTTTGTCTAGAAAGGGTTAAATGAAGAAGGGTGAACTCTCCGAGGGGTTAGCAGTGGCTGATTGGTTAAGCAAGGAACCAATCAAATGCGTAATGTCTTCCTTTTTAGGTCCTTTCCGGGATAAGCACTTTCAATTCGCCATTTTTCTGATCATTACTGCCGAAATGTATATACCAAAATGGTTAAAGTGGACGCTTGATTCAATACGAACATTGGTCAAATAATTTTCAAGAACATCTGGAGAGTAGGAAAAGTATTATCAGGGAAATAACGATAGGAAAAAGTAAATCATTCAAAATAAACAAGGGACTTTAGAGGGAGAGTTTTAAATGTAGACTAAAAATCTTGCTGAAAACGGGTTCATACCAAGTTTTTCTGGCGAGAATCTAACTGGTGCTCCAATTCTTTCTTTTCTTGTAACAACACAGTGAATGTGTCAAGTCTCTGCGTGTTCTCGCGTGTGACCTGCGTAAGCCTCGCTTTAGCATCGTCAATGCGTTTCTACAAAAAATCAAGCTGGTTAGCTACGAAATACGTGAGAGAGGCAGTTGTCCTACGTCATATGGTGTTCGTTGCAAGCATCTTGTAAGCAGGAGCAGGGGAGGCTAAGGCCTTGGCCCTCTTATAATTCCCAAAATGCTCCACAGTTCCACTCGAGCAAAAATCATCCATCAACAGGCTCGCAAAGTAGTTTGAAATCAATACACGCATGTCATGAGAAAAGCTTTGGTTGTAGGATATCAAAATTGCTGCTTTCAGTGTCTATCGAATTGTTCCGATTAGAGAAATTCGCTATCTTGATAAAGAAAAAACCTCACTTCAGAGTCAGGAAAACATTACGGTCGCATGGCCACTGACCGGAGGAAGGTCCAACAAAAACAATAGAAACTCCTATGACACACCCAAGCCACGCCCACTTTCTATTGTTTTGTCAGGAAGGTTTGCCTTCTGGGATGTTTTTGTCTGGAGAATGGTTAACAACTTTTCTGGACTCTGCCTCACTTATTTCGAAATCGTGATGCGATTCTAGCTTAGATTGAGAATAATGTTGAGCCAAAAATTAACGCTTTTATTTGAAATATCGGTAAATTCTTTGCAAAAGACGAAATAGCGGCAAAATTCAAAATGGTAGCACTTCAGCCAATCAAAGTGCTGTTCAGCTATGTTGAGGAAATGAAATTAACCGTTCATGAGTTAGCTGAATATGGTAACTACGTCAGTCTACCCTATAATCAAACTTTCTTCTACTCCAAGACCGATAACCCTTACCTCCCAAGCTGCAACTTCTTTTGCATTCCCAAATTCCTGTGTTCTCAGTTGCTCCTTTAGCTCCTCTGCTGCTCTGTTTACTGACACGGTCTCAAGTTTTTCTAAATCCACGAGCTTGCCAAATTTAAGAAGCTGCATTTGCTGCACCTTTTCTTCCAGTTGAGATATCTAAAGTAAGTAAAAAAGACACTATTTTCAAAGTAGGTTTAGATTTAGATTTGCTAAGCCTTTTTGCCAACAAAATTGTATATATAAGGTACTAAGGAAAAAAACAAATTTTTTTCAATATTGCTTCGCGAAACCTTTCAGCATTTAATCGACGAATCGAAGCAAAAAGAATGGCATACCTTCTCTTCCATGCTTTTCTTGTCTCGTATTAGTGTCACATGTTGCTGACGTAATTTCCTGTAAAATACGTACGTGTATTAACAATAAGAATATATATTCTTCGTAAATGAAAAAAACGCAAGATAGAAGCGATTATTCTTAATATTTGAAATGCTCAGTCATGCTTAAGACAGTGTCTTGAGCAGACTACGATGTCAATTAAATTCATTTATTTATGTTCATTTAAGAACATGTTTGTTCTTAGGGTCGATGTTCACCGAAAAATACAACTCCAGTCGTACTTCAAGTAACGCAAAACACCCTTGTAAAAAACTTGTAACCTGCATAGAGATGTTTGGTATAGAGTGATTGACATGTTAAACAATACGGTTATCTTCTGACGAGATTTGATCGATCAATAACAGGCACGTGTAAAGCTATGACTGAATCACATAAGGCCAAAAGAAGAATGCAATATCCAAGCACTTTTGGGGTTTTCCACGTTCCACAACGTGACAGCTCTCATTGTTTTATAGTGTCTCCATCTAGCATTGGTCAAAATTCAACCTTCAACCAGCTAGGGACCAATCAAATGACAAGCTATGATCAAGACTCAACGAAATCACTTTCACGCTTGCATACCACTGTCCATAGAAAGAATGCGAATTTTTTTTAAACAATTAGAGACGATGAAGTTTTCAGTTACACCGTATGTGACACAGTTTTGCTATCTTGTTTTTGAAAGCTTTGTATTAAAGCAGATTAGCTATCTATTTGCTATCTATTTGTAATGTGAATAAGGCCTACAGCCAAGCAATGTACTGACCAATACAATTTCTTTTGCTCGGCCTTTTCCTTCTCAAGCTCAGTTATCCTCGTTTGCAGTCCATCCAGCGACGTACTCGTGAATACAAGACACTGGGATAAGTCCTGAGGAAGGGCATTGTTGTTCAGATATTGCAGCTGGCTCAGCTTCAATGTCACAACGATGTCCAGCTCGTTCAGTTTTTGTTGCTTCTCTCGCTGCAGAATGAAAAACCAGAATTATCTTCAGATAACTACAGTATGCATTGTGACTTAATTATTTGTAGTGCTGCCCTTAAAAGCACTGGTCTATGAAATAAATAGAATATACCTAATAGATAGAGGCTGGTGGCTTGTGAAAATAGATTAGAGCGGTTCAGTTGTAGTTTAATTGATCTGCAATATCATCAAAATTAGCACTTTGAAATAAAGTCTATGAAATATCTCTATAACAAGAGTTCGACGAATAATCTTCTCGACAAACAGTCAGGAAAAAGAGCTTTCTAATGCCATTTTCTGTTAATCAACTCATACCTGAAATGCCTCGAGGTCAGCTTCGGCTGTTTGCAGTGCATTTTCAATAATCTTGCTTTTCTTCTTCAACGCATCAAGCTCTTTCTTCAATGTTTCGGCTGCCTTCTTCTCTTCAGTTGTTGCCTCTTCCAAGTCGAGCCTTTTCTCGCGAAGTTGACAAACTTGATCAAACAGGGCCTGTAGATATCAAAGGAACCCACCATAACAGTCTCAACTACTAACTACCATAACATTAAAAACAATTACTAATTCTATATATGCACGATAGCCAGGTCTCTATTGATGGATATAAAGGTTCTCTGACATTCTTTGACGAATATATATCAACAGAATAAAACGAGCACTTGAAAAATCAATGATACAATCGACTGGGAGACTCTGTAAAAATGATGACTGCGTATCGTATTAATTGCACTTTTTTATTTTGACCAACTCGTAACTTCAACTTGCTTCTTTATAAGTGTGAAGCAACAAAACATTCAAATTTCTACCCTGGAAACCAGAGCCTCATAAATCTGGGGACATATGTACACAACTGCGGTGGCAGCTCAAAAAAACTTTTTCTGTAACTTGTTTCTAAATATATTTCTGAGACTCAATAATGGAGACTCTGGTACCCAGGGTATCAAATTTCACACAATATTGAAACATCTGGCTATTTCAGCACTGTAAGCATTGTTAGCAAACTTGTTCTTCATAATTTGTCGAAAAGTCTTCAAACACTTCGTTGAATCACAGATTGATAATATTTAACGGAGAAATGTTTAAAAAAAGTTTAAAAAAGTTTAAAGCTTCAAGTTTTGAAGCCAATAACGAATTCAAGTCGCACCTGGTCGCAACCCGGCGGGCAAACGCTGTCATCCAGATCTTCCGCATCAGAGTCTTCATCTTCGTCACTGTCGTAATCTTCATCGCTCAGATCTTCGTCACTATCTTCGTCAGAGCCAGCATCTTGCTCTGTTTTCTTCGCGCGTTTAATTTTTTTCTTGAATACCTTCGTCAAGAATGCTTCAAATTTGTTGCTCTCAATAAACAGATTGCTAAACATTGTGTTGAGGGATTTCTCCTTTTCCTGTAACTTTTCAATCTCTTCCTTTTTTGATTGCAACTTCATCTGACAGTCCTCGACCTAAAATGCCGATGATCAAAGAAAACTTCAAATCACTAGAGAAAGACTCTAACAACTTTCTATAAACAGCCAAATCCATATATATATATTCATACTTAAAATGGCAAACATCTAACACCGTAAAGTGCCAACCTACACATCATGCGTTGCAATTACCCACTCATATGAAGACCAGCATGAGGATGATGTAAACATTGGGAAGTAGAAACGATTTGAACTTCGAATTCAATACAAGGCAATTTGAAAACATCTAATGAAGGATATAATATCACGATTCAAAATACTCCAACTGATAAAAACTGCTTGCGCCTAAATAGAATATCTTGATAGGCCCTAGCTAGAAAATGAATTAAAACAAATGATAAATGAGTATACGTGCTCAGCTGTTAAGAGGAAATTCGTTGTCAGAGAGCTAAACAAAGTACGAGCAATCAATTTTCACCCAACAACCAAGCAAACAGTATTCAATATTTGACAGCATGTTTAGAGAACCAATTCAAGTTAAGCTGAAACAAACATAGAAACAAACTATACCTTATCTTCCATGTCTGCTTTTTCTTGCATTTTAAGTTCCACTTTTCCCATTAAGACGTTCTCTCGTTTTTCGAATTCTTTGAGAAGAATTAACTCCTCAAATAGTGTTATCATCCTACAGTAGAAAGTGGAAATATAAGTAGGCTGGCCAGCTTGAAAATATTATTGGTTTGCGCAGTAACAACAAGAAGATAAGAAAAGCAGCACAGGGCTCGAATCTTGATTGGCTTAGAGCTTGTGCTTATTCACGTGGCCTAAGTTTGTGTACATTTTCTGGGGCTCTGATTGGCTCAACGCCGCGAGATGCCGCGTGATTAAGCGCAAGCACCGAGTCAATCAAGATTTGAATCCTATGCAAAGAAAAGCTGAAAAGGTGATGAAACATTACAAGTATCAAATGTATCTAGAGCTCAAAGTTTCAGCTGTACAAAGTGCAGATTCGCACATACCGAAGATCAGCGTTCTTCAAGTCGACGTCCAAATGAACCTTTTCGTGACGCAACGTACGCAACTCGGCATCAAACGTCACCAGTAATTCCTTGATTTTGCGGAGAAGCATATCTCGTCGGTAAATAGTCCTAGAAAGAGGATGAACGTTACATTTTAAATACACATTGAGTTATAACAGCCTTCAAGATAAGCGACCAAGTCTTGAAAGTTTGATTGATAAGACACGTGTTGTGCAACACAGCTCTTTCTGATAGAATACCTGACTTTCTTTTCGTCTCTCACTCTCAGTTCCATGTCAGACGGCTCATCATCAATCATTGTTTCTTCACTGATCGTTTCTGGCGAACCGTGATCAATAACAACACTTGATGCTGAACGAGGCTGGCTTGATAATGTTGACAGTATCGAGGTTGACCGGCCTCTTTGGTCTGTCCCAGTTCGTGTCGTTGCCAACTGCGATGCAACTTTGGTTGATGACTGCTGTGCCTGCTGCAAACGAAATTCCAGGATCAAAGTTTTTCAGGAGACACATTACAGTGGCAAAATAAAGACCTCATAAAATGTTCTAATTTGACCGTATATCGGGGAAGAGTGTTATAAAATACCTCTGATAGCTAAAAATCAGTTAAATGTTTTTCAAATTGGCTGGGATATGGTGAAATAAGCACATGCTCTTTCCTCGTCAAAGCACTTTAATTTTTGTATGATCAACTTGATTCTAAAGTTAACTTATCCTTCAATAAGTTAATGAGGTATTAAGAAACTTTCTGAGGATGATACCTCACTGGCACCGAAACCTCCAAATCCTCCTCCAAAGCCCCCGGTGTTTTCTGTCTTCAAACTCTCACCCTGATGTTCCATTTCCTTCTTGAATTTTTCGAGAGATTCTGCGGTGTATTCAAAAAGCCTGCGTGGAGAAAAATAAGGTATGACAAATGATTCCTAGAAAGCAACGTGTACTGCGATTCAAAGACGATCGATTGATTACCACATTTATATTAACTTGTAATTCGAGTGATTCGTAACCAAAGATGAATATTAGAATGCTTGTCCATCTGTTAATTTTTGAGGGCCTAATCCTTGAAAAAACAAGAAGTGAAACTTACTTTTCCGGCTGTTCGTCAGGCAGCATCACTGGCACGGGAGGCAACGAGATATGCATTGAGAGCGGTAATTCATTTTGTACACTGTCGAGCTCATCTGCCAATGCTCTCACCTAGACAAAAGAACAAATCGTACAAATATTGAAAACACGACTTCAACCTTTTGCATTCTTAGTTGCTCGATCTCCCTTGGTGCTAGCAAGATTGATAACGGTGAGGAGCGTTACTGAAAACAATAAAAAACATCTGAAGAACTATATAGACAGACTACAAGTTTATGAAAGAATAGAAAAAGTGAGCATATTTGAAATAGATCGAAGAAATACCTCGGCAATTACGGCAATCTTTTTATCACGAAGCATCAGAAGCTTTTCATTGAAATGCCTTTTACACTGGTATATCTAAAAAACAAAACCAAACATGAATTAAATGTAAAATCACAATTATCACAATTATCCAACGTGTTCCTTTTAGGATTTTTAGCAGTCTACGCAAAATTTTTCATTGGTACTCTCCTACCCTCAAAATATTATAGATTTAATGGTCTTCAACCTTCTTACAGTAATAAGGACAAAAGTAATTTCGTCTAATCAAAAGAAAGCATTGAAAGGTATTGGAAATGTCTTTCCCAACCAGCTTTGATACTGTTAGCACTATAAAACCACTCAGTCATATCAACCTAATTGCAGTCAAACAAATTAACTAAACATGCCTGCTCTTTTAGTTGCATGAGTTGGATTCTCTTTTTATCTGCGTTCACTCTTTCTTTCTCCGGCACGATGTAATCCTTTGCGGATTTCAGTTTAAAGTCACCCATATTTTCTTGAGCCTCTTTTATCGTAGCAAGAATAGCTGGATCCTCATAGTCTAAGTCTGGCCTTGATCGATACAGCTCATCCCACTAAAAACGAAAAAATCGAAAAGGTAACAGACATTGCAACAGTTTCTTTATCGATACATGACTTTATTCGTATTGAAAAGACTTAATCGTATCCTGTACAAATATGCACTTTCATTACTTAATAATGAATAATTATGCAATTTAAATAGAAACCCATGCAAGACATCCTTTAAACACAGCAAAACTAAAAAGTCTCCAAGTTAAAGATGGCGGGCAATTGCCTCCCTCACAAGTGGGTTGAAAAGCCTAACATCGTTATAACCGGATAAAATCACGTTAAACCTCTTAAACAGCCTACATTTGAAAAACAGAAAAATGAATTTAATAAGGTAATAATACAATAATTTCAATTAAAATGTTAAAAATCGCTTATTGATTGTTTTAAAATCTGAAAGTACTCACAAAATAACAAGTAACCAAAGTATAAAAATATTGATCACAAATCACTGGTCATTAATCATTGATCGGTATCGCTAATCACTTATTACGCAACAAAGCTCTTCGCTAACCTTGGCTTTCCTCTCCAGCCTTCGCTTCTTCTTCTGTTCCGCCTTTTCGATCGCCTTTGCAACTTTTCCATCAAAACTTTGCAAGGGTTTCGATTTCTTTGCGTGCAGTGCTTCCTTGTCCTCCGCAGAAGTCTCTTCCTTGCTTGTTTCCTTGATTTTCTTCGCGAGAGATGAAAACCGCTTGCCAAAAAATGGCATTCCTGCCTCTGCCTCAGCAGTTTTGACCTTGTTCATGTTCTGTTCCATTACTTCATTAAATTCAGGGGGAAGTATTGTGGCACGGTACGATGATACGGTATGCGGTGTCCGAAATGCATGCAAGCGGAACATTTCACACTCAATCATATCTTTGAATCTAAATAACGGAAATTTGAGATACAAATGCTAGAAATGCTCGAAAACGTTACTGAAGTTGAATTCCTTGTAATGTCTAAGATTTGCAGAAAACTCACACCTTTTCAATGATTAGCCTCTAACTCAATTTGAAAATTAATGATGTCATCATAATGATGACAGATAAAGAGACAACAACTTGGACTTTTACTACGCGACATAAAGGCAATAATGACAAGTTAAAGTGGGTAGTACGGTGGTCTACAAATCATTTCCTGTACACCCGATACTACAAACTTTTGCAAAGTAATCTTCATATGTTATTGAGCTTATACTTGCCTCATCTCTAGTTTTCGAACTGACAATGAAAATTTCTCTGATTCCCATGCCATTTCTCGCTCCACCAACTCGAGCCTCTTTTTCGTTTCGGCCTCTATGTCACTTTTCATATTTGGGTCGATAATGAACTCCTGCAAGCAAAACGAAGTATATGTTAATATATAGTCTACGGTATTCGCAGAGCTTGTGACCTAACGATATCGTTTGTGTCTAAACGTTCGGTTTGAATCCTAAGTGAAGATTTGGATGAAGACCGTAATTTTTCAAGGAAAAATAAATCTGAAAAGCCAACCTTCCTTGAAGATTTTTTGGAGGATTTTCACAACTCTGCTAACAACGGAATTCAATGGAAAATTGTTAATGTAAATAGGCAAAGGGTGAGTACATTCAGATTGCAGCTTCTGCTTTCAGAATTACATGATCTGACTAAACTTTTAAATAGAGTAAGAGTGCTGGCAGCTCTTTCTAAAGGCATAAGATATGGCAGGATATCGTCTCATCACATTAGAAACGGACATGACATTGTATGAAAAATGTAGTTTATCAGAAGTAGCTTCCACACTAACCAATTAAATAACAAATATAAACAAATTAAGTGAGAATTTGATAAAGCGGATACTCGTGGAACTAAATTTATGTTCATTTTATAGAGATCTGAAGATAAAAGAACTTGTCTGTTGCCAGGAGGTTTCTTTTATTAGGGAGTTTCTGTTACTTAAGAAGTGTTCGTTCGTTATTGAGACGTTTCTGTTACTGAGAGGATTCTGTAACTGGATGTAATCGCTACTGAGAATTGTCTGTTTTTGAGAGGTGTTCATTATTGAGAAGGGTCTCTAATAAACAATTGTCTGTTAATGGTCTATTTTATGCAATATGTATATAGGGTACAAAGCCTAGGAGAGAAATTCATACCACGGGCGGCAACTGTAAATAGGACGGCATTTCTTGGTTCCTTGAAACAAGACGTTTGAATTCCCTGCGTAGTAAACTGATTGTCTGCCTCGCTTGCTGCTTCTTCTCCTCCGCAAGTCTCACCATTCGGTCGTGTTCTGCTTTTTGCTTCTCAAGTTCAATGCTGTGAAAAGAGTTTTTCATTAACAAAGAAGCTCCTCAATAAAGGGATGATTCAAAACAGCAGCACTACCGTTAGAGAATGACACTTTTTTATCAACTTGGCTAATTCATAGCATTGGCAACTTGTCATCGATGTGTTTCTATTTTAACATTTGCTAAGCAAAATCAGTGCTCCAACCAAATTTTTATATAAATCAAACAGGTGTTCGATACCCTCTCAGGAGACATTTCTAGAGACGGGGATCGCATTTTTTATGCTGCCATATAGGCTACAAAACCACATTATTGAAACATACAAGCAACTATGTTTGCAGAGTTTTTCACTGCCATAATTCCCCCTGAGTGATCAAAAATCAATGAAATGCAGTAACGCAAGCCTGGCTTACTCTTACCTGTAATGATTTGGGTCCTCAATATCATCTATCCTAGCGATCTTCGAGCTCTCAAGCTAAAAAATAAATCCAGTTTTACTAAAAACATGTTTAAATTCAGTGTATTCCATATTGAATTCACTAAGAAAAATTTTTATAAAACATCATAAATCCAGTTAATATATTTTTTATTCAAAACAAACTTGATGAACCAAAAGATATTTACCCTGTTAATATCTAACCGATAATTTTTAAAGATACCTTTTTCAAAATTTCAGCCTTTTGCTTTCCGATGATTTTCTTTAATTTTTCCTCGTCCATGAAAGAATAAATGAAAAAATTCCCATCGTTTCCAGCAGATAACAGGAATTTCTCGTCAAAGCTCATCGTTATGTCGGTCACTGCTCCGCGACTATTGTCGTGCATATTCAAACTCCAATAGCTGTCAAGCTTTTCCATATCACGTGACTCGATCACTTGTACCCGCACAGCTCCATTGTCCAGGCCAAGAGCTAAAGAATTTCCAGTTTTGCTAGAAAAGAGCAATCAATGTCAAAATCAAAACAGCACGCAAAGATGTCGAAGGGCATTTGTCGTTAATGAATATTCAGTTATGTATAAAGGCTGCCTCGATTGGGTGCCTTTGGGTTAACAATGACACTGGTTCTTGTCTTTGTGTAGTGATTGTCGATATGATTGTGTTGATATCGAAGGCACCGAAACGAGATTGCAATGATACAGAGACTGCACATACACAATCGACAACAGTAACCCTTCATTCAAACGTTTATGAATGTAGAAAATCAGGATAACTCACGCACAGTATTGACAAAGTCTAGTTATTTCTATATGAAAGACTTATTCTAGGTCACCATTCACATTCATGTTCTGTTCAAATAAGAAATAATCCAATTGATCTTATAAAATTGCATATTATGAATAACGTATTGAGGATTCATCAATAGAAATCTCCCGATTCTTAACAGGATAACATTTACAAAGTTAAGAAATTAATTCACCGCTAATTAACAATCGAAAAATAAAAAAAGTATTGGCTTTTTTCGCGGGTTTTCGTGAGCAATAAACCAAAAGATTTAGAGCTTCAAAAACAAAGCATAGGCGTTGCTGATGATTTACTTGAAACGCCCCTTGAATTTTTAAGATAATTCCCTTGTCACAACAATAAATTAAATGAGAATTACATCTTTTACGTACGTTTAGTTACGTAAACACGCCAATAAATTATAGTGCAAGTAGGAATTCTACCACTGCGCTATTACCGCACGCGGCTGCAACGGGAATCACCAACGAAACTTGGTTCGTTTTGTCGCTTTCGATACGAGTTTTGTGAGAAACTTCGCAGTGCGATAAACAAGATTTCAGCTTCGAATTTTGCAAAGTACGCCATGAAATCAAAATTGAAGGACATGGCGTGGCTGAAGGGGAGGCCATGATAAGAAACAGTTGCTCAACTGCAAAGCTCAAAACGACATTCTGAGGTTTCCTTCGCAGTTCTCTTTATCAGAGAGGTTTCCTTCGCAGTTCCAATGATGAACGACTACGATTATAACCCAGACTTCTAAAGAGATAAACTTGACTCGCACCATTACTCGCACCTGGATCCAAGCTTCATTGACAATAAATTAAAAATCTGATTATATTGTGATTAGCTTTACCTGAAACAATGAGATCTCACTGGAACATCGTCAATATCTTTAAATTTACTCGCTTTCAGTGGCTCTTTGACTACATCTTCATCTTGCGATTCTGGGAAAGCGCATTCGTAGACATAGCCAGCATCCCATCCGTCCTAAAGAAGATCACGAATACTGTTCAATTCAGTTCTATTTAAATACTCACAGGTAAAGATTCTCAGAACCCTTGGAAGATCAATGACAGATCATAGGTTAACAAGAAAAGCATGGTTAGACAGGCAATCAAGATAGCAATCATTGGAAAATCAGCAAAAATCACCAACATGACAAAGGCGCATTTCAGCAGTATCTTAGTTTCGAGACAGTGATTGGAAATTACCGAAAAAAGAGGATTATAAAGCAATATTCTATAATATTACATTTGAAATGATAGTGCAAAAATTGTCAATTTACCATTAAATATCTAAGCGGACAAGTATGCAAGGCTAAAAACCAATTTAGAGACAAAGTTGGAATCTATGTTCAGATTTCTGTTTTTGGTGTCAAGGAATCCTCGTCAAAGGACTACCCGTTGAAGTAGTTCAAGTACTTTAAATGTGACGGACAATGCGAATTTCTCTTTGAAAACGAAATGAGTTCGAATAAATAAACTTACCAACAATAACCAAAAATTTCCATCATCTCCTTTGTAAAAACCATTCACAATTTGACCTGGTTCGTGAATTATTTCCTCTGCGGGTGTGTCCTCCCTTGCCTCATTCTCCTCTTCGTTTTCCTTATCTTCCTCCCCTTCTTCTTCATCATCTTCAATCCCTCTTGCCTTTCTTTTTCTTTTCTCTTCCTCTTGCTGTTTTCGGCGTTCCTCTTCCTCTTTAGCTTTTCGAAGGTCCTCTTCAGCTTTCTAAGATGGCGATGTGACAATGCGCATAAATACTACACAAATGATATAAATGGTTTTGAACTAGCCTAAGCATATATTACCAACTATGTTTCAAAGCGTTTTTAAATCTTATTTGAATAAAAACAAGTCAATCAAAACTTTAATTTCAACAAAATGGCTTCAAGAAAAACAGCATAATATTTCTAGGCTTAACAACGAGTTACCAAAAACAGAAATGAATATTGATTGACTCACAACTAATTTGTCTTTGATACTTTTGAACTTGAATTCAGTTCTCTTCAAACCAGTGAGAGGTATCAAAAACGTTTTGCTTGTATCATAGTCACCATCATTTGGACAAGACACTTCAAGCACACAGCCATCTTTACAACATATCAGAAGATTGTTCTGTAGGAATGAAAACGGCTTACAATGAGAAGAATATCAAGGTGATTACATCTATACATGAAACTAGCTTTAAGATTTAGTATCTTTTCCCTTACAGATTCCTAATTGTCATTACCTATGCTTCTCAAAAATACCAAATTTGATAAATTCCTAAACACTATAGTCAAAGATGTCAAAATCCAAAATTTAAATGCCTAGCCAATTTGATTAGAATCTTATTCTAAAACCTACGATAGAAAAAATTGAAATTTTCGTGCAATAATATAGGAAGTATTGTCAAACATTAGCTCTAAATATGATAAGCAGAAAGAATATCTTACCTTCTGCGCTGATGACCAGTCTAATGAAACAACCGGTGCAGCGGTTTCAATAAATCCTATCGGCTTGTACTTCTTGTGTATTCCGAAGAAGAACACAGTAGAATCTTCACTCTGAAATAAACAGCATCAAAAACAGTTTGAGCGAACAGTGTTTCGAAAGCCTCAAGATTGTGGTCAGGCAACATTACTTGGTTTTGTAAACAAAGAAAACTCAGAAAGCTGCTCATCTTACTGCTGGTTTTAAACAAAATATTGGGCTGAATCTGAATAGGAAACAGAAGTGGGAAATTTATCTTTAAAGACATTTGACACAGGTAAAAATGGCTTAAAGTCACTCGACCACGAGCGGTTGATTAATCAAATTGCGCACAGGGAAAAACACGTGAACCGTTTCCGCCTTTCTGCAAATCGGTGAAATCCTAGAGCAGCGCGCAGTGGTTTCACGTGAGCAGTTTCCAATTCCTTTCTTGTGCACGTGCTCTGATCAATTTGGCCTAAGTTATTTTTGGTTTCGCTGTACTTATGCATGTCAAATACCTTTAAGCTAACCTTGGAGAATTTTTTCCATAAAACAACGAAAAGTTGTATGCGAGTTTGTTTTGCATTACTTTCAGCGAAGCACTCTCAGCCCCATCTCACTGCCAGAGTTCCGGTAAGTAAGGTTTTTAGCACGGATACCCCGCTACAACTTAAGAATTCAAAAAATACCCACCCCCGTGGCCAGGAATTTTCCATCTTTGCTCACGGCCAAAGTTGTGACGGCTTTGACATGAGGTTTAAAAACTTGTGTCAGTTTCAATTCAAAACCAGAACCATCTTTCTTAGCTGTCACTGTGTTCTGGTCTCCCTTCACAACAGTCATCTGACGTACAACGCCGTCAGAAAAGCCAGCAAGAATTGATAAGCCATCCGGGTCGACCTGTCATACAAAAAACATAAATTTTTTTAAACCATTATTTAAAATAACTGGAAATTCTGATTGCGTAAATAAATCATAAAATACTACTGCTTGTATTCGCTTGTGCACTATTGTCTTCATCACAACAAATCTCATATAATTGAAAATCAAACTAATCAGTGAAAATAGTTTTAACTGAAACATCAAAACTCTAGGTAAACGAAGAAGAGATGACTGCATTTTATGACACACCCCTACGAGGCAAACATGAGTGTAGGGACTTCAAGCATCAAATGCACATACCTCCTTAGGCATCCAAAGCACACTAGATCCAGGCGTGGTAAATCGCGAGACACAAAGGGGTGTTTTTGCAAGGTAATCGTACAGGCGAACCGTATCTACCGATAAAATAAAAATATATGGTTTCAAATTCGACGATAATGTATACTGATGATTAGATCAAAAATTGTACTGTGGAGCAAAAGATTGAACTTTTTCATCAATGTATGTAGGCTAGCGAAAACCTTTGGGGAATGAATGGCTGTTATCGCACGAAAAACAATTCAATAAAATATCAACCTCAATTCACGAATTATGGTGCGAAATCATCCTATTCTATATTTACAGCTTTGAATGTTACTTAATACATAATACAGTCTTATTTCTATGAAAAGAAACAGCATTAGCTTACGGTCTTCTCCGATGGTGACTGATAGATGAGTCATTGGTGACGTGGCTAGGCCCGTAATAGCACCGGCGTGGAATGAAAATAATCTTTTTGGCGCTTGACTCTGAGTTTGAGGAAACAAGAAAATATCAGAACAGACTCTCTAAACAATAAAAAGGCAGAAACTGTTATTCAAAAGCCGCCTGAGATCATGTATATGTACTGCGATTTGTATGCTAAAATCTTTTTTGAATGCAAGTGAAAGTCGGAAAAGGAGCCTTTGGAGTGCAGTTAGCCGTGGTCAAGGTATATACAGATCTAAAAGCAGGCAATATTGAGTCTTGACTTCAACCCTTTTTTATCTATAGACCACAATATCTCGGGAAGATGAGGAGGTTCTCCATCGTACAATCAAGTACATTGTTACAAACAAAAGCATGTTAACCCTAGCTGGCTTAGACCCCATCGACTCTGATTAAGATACAACAAGAAAGATGTTCACACGTAGATTGTCTGATTATGAAAGTATATACTGAGTAATTGCTTTACACATTAAAATGTATACGGCTCTGTTTGCGTGGGACTGCATGTTCTGCAAAAACCAAAATACAAGTAATCTTTATCTGTTCTTAGACCGTAAAAAAGGAAATTATGTTGCATATAAGGTTACTATGATAAAAACAGCTAAAATAAACTTTTCTTACCGTATGAGAAAATGATAAATCCAGCTTCCATATACCGCCAGCGCCATCCTACAAGATCCAGTCCATAATTTATGATTATGATTTTGAAGGTAACAATACAACAAAACAATTTCGATAAGACTGGTAGATAGACTTCGTGTGCATTAATTTCCAATTATAAAGCACCATTGCTGCAACATGAACCAACATTTGAAGAAAACTTCTATCATATCAAAGCAAGGATTTGTTAAATTTAGATTCGAATCTATCAAATCCACTTTAAGTTCCACTCTCTTCAGAGATCTTATGGAATCGCTGTCTCATAAAACAACAGGATCTACAAAAACATTTAGGATTGTGACCTTCCAAGAGATTGGAAAATACGGCAAAATAAGTAAGAAGACTTTTTTTACTAGAGTTCAACGGATTTATATGTTGAGTAGGATGAAATTTCATTGGGTACATTGTCAATGAGATTGTTTTGAGTCTGTTTTGAGTGGATCCATCTTTTCCCTTAGGCTAAGCATTGATAAGTACGTCATGTCTTCATCCACTATTATCAATCGCTGCACATAAAAAAACACAATTTGCTAAAAACGGCTTCCTTCGATTACCTGAGCATACCAAATGCTGGCTTCATCTGGGTGCACACTCTTCACCATCGACAAGAGTTTGACATCAGGGCCAACCTTTAACAAGGAAAATAACATTATATGAGCAAAAATTCCAATGCTTTAAGTGTTTCCATTCCATAGAGCGAGCAGTCGTTACAAAAATTGCCATCAGGAAAAATTACTTTGCTGTGAAATCCTTGCATACAATATTAAATAGAGCAATCGACGAATTAGTTACCTTTAGTTCTGACATTGGTTCCATTTCAAAAATCTTTTTTTCATCAGCAGCTTCAGCCGTGTCAATAGTTTCAAAATCCCAAACCTGGAGTAATCAAAAAATTTTAGAATCAGACAATTATACATCTGAAAAACGCAGTTCTTTTTAAAGATGACTTTTTACTGAAAATAAATTTTTTAAAAGATAAAAAGAGACTACTATAATGTTAACTACTATTAAAGTGTGAAATCTTATAGCATTATGAACCGAATTGAAGAAATAGGCAGGATAAAAGGGCCAGGCAATGAAACACTCTGAACAATATATAATGATATTAGGTAATGAAACACTCTGACCTTAACATATCCATCAATCCCAATTGTGATAAGTTCCCCTTCGTCTAGGAAAAACTGCTCTATCATGCCTTGATGACAGGTTTTCTTGCCTTTTCTTGCAATTTCGACTTTTATAAGACCACCATCCCAGAGAAGCATGTTACCCCATTCGGATCCGGATAAAACTTTACCATCTGGTAGCTCAACGAATCCTGTTAAAAAAGTGAGCAAAAAATTGAATAACAAACGGTAGTGTTTTTAGTTTATTGAAAAAAATATATATTTGATAGATTTTAATTTGCATTGTCAATACCTCCTATGACGTCAATGCTCTTTCTGTTTCTCCCTTTATCAGACCTTGTGTCGCCTTAAGTGGACTTAGTCAAAACTGTTAACATGAAGACCTATTAAACACTATCCGTGTGTCATATTTCTAATTAGGTTCTCTACGTTTAGCTTACACCTTGATAATTTTTTTAATGAAATACAATCATAATTGAAACGGAGCTTGATATACCTGCGATGTCTGATAACTCAGTTGTACCAAATCGTCCAAGCTCTCCTTGCAACTTCAAACCAGTAAATGTGGATGCCATTGACCAAAACCTGTTCACAAAAAGGTTGAGATAATTTCGCATATTCATTACACGAGCTACCGACAGTCAAACATCAACAGCCATCACAGAAATATAGAGAAAAACTTAAGTGTAAGGAACAACTATCGATTCAAATGTTTGCATCTTTTTAAAAATACCAAATGACAATTATCTTAAACAGATACTGAAGTATCTTAAATAATAAAAATAATTGAAGCAAAGGTCGCTGTTGACATTCTTCAGTACATACGCTTGATAGTCCAAGAGAAAAATTGGCAAGAAGAATGATTTCAAAAGCTTTTGTTTTTTGAAAAGTAGCAGTTGTCAATTTGCTCAACAAACCTAATGTGTGCTGTCCCACTCGTGCATAAATGGCCCTCATCTTCGGGTGAAAATGCAACTTTGTAAACATCTTGCGAAAACGCTTTTGACCTTAAGACAATATTTTCATTGATCCAGTCCCAAACTGTAAGCATGAAATCAGGGGCACTGCCTACTGATGCTAGTTTGTCACCATTTGGGGAGAAGTCCAAATTTGCATAAGCCTTTTCGGTACCGTCCCGGAGAATTCTATACACCTTAAGTGATGGGTACTCATAGATTATGATGTCCGGCTTTTCCCCCTTTTCGGCCACTGCAAAATACTTTCTGGAAGGATGAACCTACGAAAGTAATTAATCAAACTTGTATGAAAACTAGCATTAATTGCAGGCAATTATATTAAAATTGCCCACTGCAGTTGTACCCGTTACTCCTTTTCTAGCTAATATTAGAAAAAATACCATTCGCAAAGACCTAAAAAATTAAGAAACAACAAGGACCTTTTGAGGTTGTGAAGGTGTGTCAAACAATAATAACGATCAATGTAAGTAAATTTTTCCAGGAAAAAATATAAAGATACTTCAGTATATTTTTTATTTTAAAGAAATAAAATAAAAAAAAAATTTTCCTGGTACAATTTACTTACATTTATTGTTAATATAGCATCATATTTTACCGCACACATTTTAGTATATGTGTGTCAAACAAGGTTATCTAGCCTAGATAGTAAACCTGCAGAACTGGTGTTGAAATGAAAATAATCCTGTTAGGTAAATTTAATCTCAAACCACTATTGATGATGCGCGTCTCTTCCTTGCAGTGCAGTTGTTTCTATAAATATACTGAAATGTGTGCGTAACAATATGATGCTATAACAACGATCAATGTAAGTAATTTGTACCAGGAAAATTTTTTTCAAAAATAATAAACAACGTTTTGAGCATAGCCTGTTATCAAATGATAACAGGCTATGCTCGAAATGTCGTTAATTATTTGAAAAAAAAATTTTTTTGGTACAATTTACTCAGTTTTTCCTTTTATTTGTTATCATCAACTCTATTCTAAATTAGCTTTTCAGTTTTTGGCTTTATTCATCACAAAGCTTAATTTAAGGCTACAATGACAAAAGAGTCTTTATATTTTCTAATAAAGGGCACTTACCTTATTATAAAAATTAAGTAAAGCTACTGTTTCCCTGTCTGTCATAAATGTTTGATGCTGTATACAGGCAGATTGTAGATGTAATATAGATGTAGGTGCATTAAACTGAACAAGCTGTATATCTATGTACTATATTTTCTCTACCACTATGTGCCATTTAATAAAGCAGATTGTATAAGAGAACTAATTGTTTATTCCTACATGCCCACAACAAAAAAGGGGACTGGATACCAAAAATCATTTTTTGACATAATTACCAAACACTACGTGTAATTGCAAAGTATTATTTACACTATCTACTAGAAAAGTGTCATTTTTGCACACTTCACAAATTCTGGCTCTAGAATTTTCTAGGAATTTTTTCTTTGAAAAATTTAATTACATAAATTTCTAAATGAAAATCATGTCACTTGTATAGCAGTATAGAGTGGCTATATCATATGCCTAAAGTGATATCTCGTCAAAATGTCTCTAATTATTTTAAATGTAGAACTATACAATCTGAAACTACTCAATAAAATTTATCTTTACGTAAAACATTTGCTAGCTCTAGCCTTCAGGTTTTGCATCAGTGATGTCCATACTTCAGCATGCTATTCAACCTGATTTATGATGCATTTTCTGATTGCCTAATGACTGACATAAAATTGCCAAACTTACTGCAATGGCTCCTATCCCTCCACTCTTGGTGCTTCGTATGTACCTCTTTTGCTTAGTCTTGATGTTAAGTATCTGCAACACATTGCCAGCAGCAAAGATTATGTGGTCATTGTCAATCATATGCATATTTGACCTTTTTGTACACTCAAACCCAAAGGAATGACTGTTGAACATTAAGGAAAAGATATAACAAAAATTTATGCTTAAAAATATGATACAATATGAAGTTAAAATTTACAATATCCCCCACAGAAAGGATCTTTAATTGTGGGGAAAAACTTAAGGGAACTGTAGGGAAATTTTTAAGTGGAATGTGAGCTGAAAATCAACAGTTAAAGTGCTTAATTGTATTTATTATTTCTGTGCTTTCCTAGAAACTAATGCTCTGAGTATATTAAAATAACAATCAATCATTTCCTTACACATTTGTTGGTATTGAAATATACTGTATCTTCTGTGTTTTGTGAATATTAAATTGGCTTTTCACTTAAAACTAATTCAACTAGCCTAATTCTTTAGCTGTAATAAAATAGGTTGAAATCTATGGCAAAGAATACTAAACAAAAATATTCAATAAAATGAAGAGGAGATAAAAGTGCTGAAAGGATACTACAAATTGACCATATCTTCAGGAATTCCTTCAGTTGTGTTTGGTTTTGAAACAATTTCATCAAAGTCATAATAGAAATCCGATGGCACAGTATGTTCTGTTGTCTCTGCCACTATTGTTTCATCTAAATCTAAGGCAAAGAAAAACTAAACTCAAAACCAACCAAAAATACGAAAATCTTGCAAAGGAAAGATAATTCCATTTGACAAAGAACTTCTAAAATTCATTAGTACCTTCTTGGCCATCAAGTGCATCAACAGAGTTGCCTTCTTCCTTCTTAACATCTCCCTCTTCTAGTTGAATAGCTGGCTCTTTTGTTTCCTTTGCTGGGGAATTTTCCAATACAATCCCTGTGCCTTTGACAATAGCTTCTTCAGATAAATCAACCTTTGCTGTTGAAATTGGTCTTGGGTGCAAGTTTCCACTAGATGTGCTATCAAGTTGCTGTAGTTCTTCTCCTGTAAGAGGGACCTTTGGCTTTGCTGATTCAACATCTTGACCCTTTTCAGGCTTACTTTCTCCTTCAGTGTCAACTGTCATAAAAATGTGGGTTATATTGTAGCTTATTGCAGTAAATCTAAAACATAATTTTCAAATAACAAACATGAAACCAACCACATAAATTCCAAATCCTTCACAATTAGACACCTTAAAAAATTCAAAATGTGCATCTTTACATATCACAATAGTTGAATGATAACACTGATACACTTGATCAGCATTTTCTGACTCAAAAATCAATTTACCTTGAGCTTTTCCATCCTTGTCTTTTTCATTTTCTCCTTCAAGACCAGGGTCAGTAGTATCACTTTTATCATTGACAGGCTCTTTCCTGTCAAGCAAAACAATGTTTTCATTTTCTGCAGCATTTTGATGATCAGGGGCTGACTCGTCTACTTCACCAGAAACATGACTTTTATTTTCTGAATCTTCTTTTAATACCTCTGTTTGCTTGAATTTTTCATCATCTGGTTTATCAACATCATGATTTTCCCCATCATTGTTGGATAATTCATCACCACTTTTGGGAAGATCTTGATTTGAATTATCACTTGCCTTAACATCATCACTACTCCCAACATTATCATACTGTTCACCTTTCTTAATGTTGTCGGCTTCAACATCTGCATTCATTTCAATATCATCAGTATTACTTTTTCTCTCAACTCCTTCATTTGCTTGGATGTTATTAACGTTCTTGTCATTAGCCTCTAAACTTTTGACCTGTCCTTCTTGAATCTCTCTAGGTGAATCTTTGTTGTTTTCATTACTTTCCCTTCTAACTTCAGTATCATTTTCAAAACTTTGTTGATTGTTCTCATTTTCCATGTTTAAAGATTTGTCTGACATGTTTTCCTTAAAATCTGATTCTTTGTCTTTTTGTTCTTTCTCAGTTATAGGTTTGTTTGTTTCAATATGTTGTTTTTTAGAATTTTCGTGAATTTTGCTCTTCTCCTCCTTGTTCCCAGAAGATCCTGGTAATGAAATATCACCCTTAGTATCGTTATCTTCACTTAAAACAGCTGCACTGGCTTTTGAATCTGGATCTTTAGTAGACACTGGTGCATCCTTTCCCTTACTACTTATTTGTTGTGCTTCTTTAGAACCTTTATCTGCAGATTTTTCAAGCAATGTCGCTGGCTTTTCTGCAGAATCTGCTTTCTGTTGCTCTACAAATTCAAACTGATCTTCAAGTTTACTTTCTTTGTTGCCTTGAAGGCTACTGTCCTTTGAAACTAGATTTTCTTTACTAATTTTTTCATCTACTTGGTTCTCTTTTGGTAGCTTATCATTCTGGCCTAAAGGTGACTTATCTGCTTCAAAATCCAAGCTAGAACCATTTTCTTCACTGGTTTGCCTTTCGTCTACTGTGAGTTTTTCATCAAGGAGTAACTCACCATTTGGTTCAGTTACAGCACTTTTTTCTCCCTCTGTTTGTCTAAATCTTGCATCCCCAGCATCAATTTCTCTCTTCTCACTGTTTACAATTGCTTCATTCTGTCCAGTGTTGTCAGAAGGCTTGGATTCACCAATTGGTTTTGCTGTCACTGAGTCGTCTCCAAGGTCAACGAGGCCTGTTGTTAAATTATTAATTACAGATTGATTTTCCTCTAATCCGTTACTCGTGTCTCCTACTGACTTTGAATTACCAGTTTCTTTTGAATCAGCTCCTTCAGAACGTCTTGAAGGTTCAGCTGATGTGTCCGGTTTGCCTGTGTTCACTTTATCAGAAGCAGAAGACGCTGTTCCTGGTTTAGGTTCTTCCTTAGTATCGTCATTGCTGTTTTCGTCTGCAGTAGTTTGTGTGTTTTCTTCTTCTCCTAGATCCTTAAGCTCGAGCTGCTGCAGTGCCTTTGCTTTCAGCAAATGTGTAGCACCTACTAATGTTCGTGATTTTTTCTCTTCCCCTTTTGGCGGTTGATCTTCTTCTTTTCGAACATTCTCGTCCGACATCTTGAATCGAATCTCGAATTCGTATTTATTGCATGTTGCCATGGACGACCGCGGAAAAAATTATCACAGGGACCTGAAGGGATTACATACACGGTAGAAGATTTTGCTGTGAACCAGAATGTGCCCTTTTTACCCCTAAACAGAGCTGCCCAGAAGTTTTGGAGGCCCTGGGATAAAACAAAGAGAGGAGTTCCCTGCGAGCAAAGCAAGCAGAAAATTCTTCCATCATGACCATTTAAATTAGCTTGGATTTATTCATTGGCTCAAAATGTTTTTCTTTTTTAAGGCATAATTTTGTTACTGTTAATTAATTCATTTTAAAACGGTTTTCATCAATTTATGAGGCCCCAAGAACTTGGGGTCTGGGGCATTTTGCCTCCTATTCCCTCCCTTAACCAACAAGTTAAATGGACTGCCATGACAATGTCCTTCCTATACAACCACTTCTCCTTGAATGATGAATAATCCTAGTTTTGAAAATTAACTTTTTCAGCTGTGTATTGCATATCATTGAGGGTACCCAATATTTTTTTAAGGGAAGCAACACTACATCAACCCCTATGCTGAATCCCTAAGTACCCCAGTTTTAGCCAAGTGAATAAGAAAGGCTACAAAGATAAATGTCTTGCCTAGACATATGCACCCTCATTATGCCAAAGAATAATCATGTGGACAAACCAAGTGAAACACCCAAAAGACAAATTTCCTTTATTGATGCAAGGACCTTGGTGTCATTTTTCGTGCTGTTAGAACCACAGTCAACAGCTAATCAAAATGCATTTTGATAATGATCATATCAACTGCATACAAAGTCAATAAATTTGTTGTTAAAAACAGTTTTCAAATATCACTTTCTATATGTGAAAGTTGTATGTACCCAATAATGTCCTGTTTCTAGAAAGACCTCTTTTGTAGATAACAACTGGCTTCTTTAATAAATACAAAAGGTTACATCTGTAAAAGCAGTAGAAAATAGATGAAAACAAGACAAATAAAGAAACTAATTTTATGAAGAGGAACAAATTTTAAAAGAGTTATAAATCTACATTTGATAGGTTTTACAGAATTACAATATCTAAAAGAAAAAAATGAAAGATATAACATAGATGAATAAAAACACATTAGAAAAATACTGTGTTTCTTCAAATACTTTTACTTACAGCTATGAAAACTGTGTACTATAAACATTTTAAAACAAAAAATCATTCTGATAAATAACAATTTGCTTAAATAAAATGTTTATCAAAGCAAATGAAAATCAGAAAGTTTTGACAAAATTTTTATACATATTTAACAGCATTACAAAATTTGTAATAATGTTTATTTTGGGTCATCACAAGATTTGGAATCACAAAGTATGCCAAAAAGTTCCAGTTGTCTCAATGACAGCATTGATATACATCTCATATTTATGTATTTTCAATAAATAACAGTCTTTAAAGTGATTCAGGATATCTTGCACAATAGTTTTAGGTAGCATGCCGCAATGCTTCCTTGCTTCTGAGATATCGAATTTCAATACAAAATATCAACCACCTTTTCTGCAACTTAAGAGGCAACATTTCCAGAAAGTATTCTTTGAACTAAGCGCATATCTTTAGGCATTACTGTAACACGCTTGGCATGTATTGCAGCAATGTTGGAATCCTCAAACAGCCTCACTAAAAATGATTCTGTTGCTTCGTGTAGTGCAGCAAGTGCAGCAGCTTTGAACCTAAAATTTTTATTTGGAACAAGGTGGTTGCAGATTTCTTTTATAAGGCGAACCAATGGTAACCTTCTTATAAGGAGGTGTGAAGTTGATTGGTAAAATTGAATCTCTCTCAGTGCTTTTGTTGCAAAAGGCCTTCTTCGTGGTCTAGTAAAGGCAAAAGAGAAAAAGGACAACTTAAGACAAAGGAAGAAAATAATTTATGCGAATGATAACAATATGTCAAAAATCATACTTATGAATATTTGTTTCTAGGCATATGAAATATTTCAAAACAAGTTACTTTCTACTATACTTATCCTAGTTACTAATGTCTTGTGAATATGGGGCCAATAATAATGGCCAATAAACATTTTCTGTTAAAAGCCAGATGGGCTCAGCATGAAAATAAAATAACAATTAGAGGAGCATCTGAAAACATACAACGATATGTCACAAAGCTAGATATTGTTTCAAATTAATGCTGATCAAACTTATAAAATCTTCACCAATGACTGCAAATATTATGATTCATAAGATTTGTACAAGAGTTTATATCATAAATCTATTATATCATAAATTAGATTTTATATCTGGTTTCTTTTAAGGCCAGATCTACAAAAATACATCTGCAACTGAAATGCATCAAAAATACAAACACGAAAAAACAATTTGAGAGTTATATCATTTGAAATTGCAATGATATTTGAAAATGCTTTGTCTCTATTTGGGCAAAATTATGATGAAAATGCAAATCTTTAAAAATGTATGTGTGCAAATATGCCCTGAGACCCGTTTACATGATAATGGTTACAAATAAATATCACACAATATATCATACCCAGAGCCCAGGGAATGGTGCTATGATAGCTCAATCCCCATCATCAATGCCAAAAGAAGTCAATCTCTACTTTTGCTACTGTTGTTTGCGAAATTCCGGACTTCTCCTATAGATTCTATCAGGGGCGGACACTTGGTCAAATATTGGGGGAGGCAAGCCTATTGTTTTAATAAGATAACGTTACATTTCCAATTGTTTGAGAACAAAATACCATGGTCCTCTAAAGTATTGGGGGCAGTCATCCCTCCTCACCTCCCAAGTGTCCGCCACTGGATTCTATCAAGAGCAATTCTATTTGCAGATAGGAAATAGAGCACCTTAAGTTTCTGAGGGCTCCTTTTGCTGCAAATAGTCGTTTTGCTTAGAGCAAGGGCTGATAGATTGGCTTGCAAATGAAGGGAATAAATGAAACTTTTTATTGGATATCACTTGCTTAAAATCAAAACTATGCACAAGAAAAGTACATAGGCATGTCAACCTAAAAGTATCAAAACCTGGAGATTTTAGGTTTTATTTTTTAAGATAGACAAAGAGATTTGGCCAAAAGCAGGGATATCCCACGAATTTGTTGAATTGCTTTTAACAACATACCTCTTAAACGTCAAATTGGGCAAATAGTTAATTACAAAAATTATAATGAGAAACTTTTTCAAAATAATTTTATGACGTTTATGTTAATTCGCAAGCACTGAGAATAAAACCTTGTTGAAAGTCGTTGTGATCTATTTTGAAATAAGTAGACCTCTAATGAAAGAAAAGGAAGAATAAATTCTTAAAATCCCAGAGACTGGGAGAACGCAAGCAAAACCTGGCGTCCTGGGCAAAACCGGGAGAGCAGAGAAAGCTTGACAGATATGTGTATATCCAACCAATAAAACTGAATCTTCAGGGCTCAGCTTTTGGGCTTCAAATGAACGTAGAAAATCACAAATTAAAAGCATGGCACCTCCGATTGACCTAAACCATCCCATGCCTATGACCACTGTTTTTGTTTACTAACTGAGTGTACTCTAAAATACGGAACAGATAGGCTTAAGTGTCCATGACAACGAGGTAGGCCTAAGTTTGCACCGAAGAAAATATTAATGATACTGTAGCATTTCGGAATAAATGTGCATTTATACAAGAGATTGATAAAAGCGATCATATACTATCTTTTAAAATATTAATTTTGGTAAAAGTTTTATAGGTCTCTCAACAAAAGAGTTATCTTGATCTGCCAAATATTCGACTTGCCATCACTCGACAAAGCGTGACACCATGCTTATGCTAAAATAATGACAAGGCAATTTAATGTTGAATTTGATAAGCGTCACCTCTCTAGTCATCCTTTTGGTTCCTGTAGCATTGAAAAAACTGCTTACCTTTTCTCCCGAACAGCAGAACTTGGCGTGGGGCTGGCTTTCTTCCTCATTTCGATCACAGAATGAAATTCTGCGTTTCGGTGCTGCAAACTTCAACGGTCAAGCGGGACTGGAAATGGAAGACAACGGAAAGGCACGTGACTCGAATTAACGAATCACAAATTACATATGCTCCGCAGCGCCAAGAATCCAAGGGCCAGGGTCAAGACGGGTCTGTTGGTTTGTCCATAGTCATGGTTGGTCGGAAATCATCCTGTTCACGGACTAAGATAGTGATTTAACAATTTTTTCTTACCTATATTCAATTGAAAGGTAGCATTGGGTGTAAGATCGGCAGAAGTCGGTGCCTATTTTTATTTGGTATATAGAGGTAAATGTGTTAACTTTAAGGAGGAAGATGATGGATTATGGTTAATTAATATAATTGCTTAAATTTTAACGAATGAAGACGTAAACTCAATTCCGCAAATCCGACGGTCTTTCGTGCGACCAGCGCGACACACTGTATCCGCCCCTAGTAAGTCAGTCTGCGCATGGGTCAGTAACTACTAGTTCACTAGACCCCGTTTACACTACAGCAAGAAGAACGGAACTCTTGGTTCCGTTCTTGTTTTGGCACGATACCTTTCTTTTCATCACGTTTACACTGAAGCAAAAAGGAACAGAACCAAATTTGACCCGTTTACATTTAAGCAAAAAGCGAGTCTCTGCCTTTCTTGGCAACCTATTCCATTGGATCATTCCATGCAGGCTATAGCGACATATTGCCCTTTACTCTACCCAACTTACCCTTGCTCACACTAAAGTTTCACCCTCTCTATTCTCGTCATCCACAATTCGAAGCCATGTGGAATGAGAAAGGCACTCTTGCAAGCAAGTAAAAATTGGCCACTGGTGAATATTGGGGCAATGCAGCTACTGTCCCATTATGGAACTTTTATTATTGTGTTCTCTCTTATTTCCAATTTATTGTTTTAATACGTAACTAAAATGCTACGAGGGTTTACTGGCCTTAGAAAAATAGAGAGTTTTATTTGGTCTACTGGCTATCTAAAAGAATAATAAAGTCGGGTGAGATCGTTCAATTTCCTTTATGCGATCGAGAAGTAATATTTGCAAAAAAACCTTGTTGTTAAAAAATCGATTTTCAAATTTAATGCTGACTATTATTTTGGCTCGCTATTAGCTTTGCTTACAAGTACGGTATTAAGGACTTTTGAAAAATATTCTTTGTTGCCATCTTGATCTTTTTTCTCTAAGAATTATGACATATTTTAAACTAAACTCTTATAGACATTTTATAGACAAACACAAAAAAGAGGGCCCTTTGAATAATAAGCAGCCATGTTAGAGACAATATCAAAAGTTATTTACAAATTGAAGCTCATAGATTACTTCAAAAGTTAAATTTAAACAACTATATACACAAATTTATGCCAATCTTTAGTTCACATTCTGCAGAGTCTTCCTTGACTTCTGAGGCAGTACCTAAAACATCAAAAGAAAGAAAACATCAGAAAACTATTTGTATATTACGTACCATATATCGTAAAATTGCCAAAAGTTTATCTGCTTTATTTTAAAAATCATATGATGAGTTTATTTAGGGGTCAGTCAAAATGCACCCCTGGTTCAAACAGAACGCAAATTACAACCTGGAAGAGAAGGGCGTGTTCCGAACATACTGGAAAAAAGGAAATACTCTAGATTTTGCTTGATGACATGGAAAAAAGATATTTAAAAACTTCAGTTGTCTACGTTGAACTCACTTTAATTTTGAATCTTATTTCAAACTTCCTCTCAAAGTGCCATCTTCTTTAATTCTTATTCTTTAAGATGAAAATTTGCAGTTTATTAGAAAAAAACAACCAAACATCACTTGCCTTAATAGGTTCTTCTTTGCTTTCAATGATAGCTACACCAATGTCAAATTCTTCAGGTGATTCACTGGCAACCTTTTTATCCTCTCCAGAGTTGAAACCCCTGATTATTTTGTCTATCAGAGGCAAAGATTTTCCAGCAGTCGTTGGGTCATGTGAGCCTTTTGTCTCTGATTTCCAAATCTAAAGGAAAGACTATAGCGTTACAATCTTCAAATTTAAACTTGTAAAGCTTTTATTCCTCAACTCTTTTTTGTAAGGCAAATCTACTAATTTGGCAAGATATCTGGATGATATCTTAAAGTAATTTTTTACCTCGGATCCAAGACTCTTTTTGATCTTCGCAGCTTTTGCTGCATCCTTGTTGTCGCCTTGTTCAAAATGTCGTCGAGTTTCAGCGCTACCAGTTTTTGACATCGGTATATCATTATTTTCGGACAGCTTCTCTTCTCGTTTTTTATCTTCTGCAGCAAGCAAACGGTATGTCTTGGCAATCTTATCAGCCCAAAATGCACTAACTTTCTCTCCTTGCGTTGCAGATTTCAAAACTTTCAGGACTTCAGCAAGATCTATTTTACCTTAAATTTGATAGGTTATTTATAATTAGTTCACTTTTACCAGTAGGAAAGCAAGAACCAATAAACAAGCTCATTTTAATCAGCATTAAGATTAAATCTTATAGCTTCCTCTTTCAAGAAGTTTCAAGTATGATTACATTTTACAATCGTTTGATAGAGGTTTATATATGTCTGTGTACGTAAACCTTTTTCTTCACCAGTAAGTAACTGTAAAATGTAGTGAACAAAGTGAGTTATAAACTATATAAGAACGAGGATAGAGCAACAACATGTCTCAGCTTACCTGGTGAATTATCTGCTATAACACTCTTTGTGGAATCCTTTTTTGCTTTTAAAGCAGCGGGAGATGCCTCTTTTTCACTATGCTTCCGCACTTTCGATGATGCTAATTTATCAGCTAGGGGGATTTTAACATCATTAGATGCAGTCGTAGTCGTTTTCATCGTGATGGATGACGTAGGCAGCTCATTCGCAACCTTAACTTTTTTCTGAATTGGCATTTGATGAGATGGAACATTAGAAGTGGCACCCTCCTTATTTTTCCAAACGGTAGACGATGGTTGTTGTTTACCAGGATTGTCTTCATTTGCTTCATTGTTGGCAATGTCAGTCAGAATCCCGGTTTCGTTAGGAAGTGGTACACTATTAGCATCCTCTCGTTCCTCCTGTACTTTTGGAACAGCTAGAGCTTCAGATGATGGAACTCTTTCAGTTTTTACAAAAAGAGGAAGGCCCTCAACTTCTTTTTGTGCCTCTTCTTGTGCCTCTTCTCGTGCCTCCTGTGCTACTGGGCTGACCTGATCATCAAGAAGCAACGATGTTGTGAGCACTTTAGCGACATTCTGTTGACTATCTTGTACATAATGGCTTTCTGGAGCTTGAAAAGACGCCTCTGTATCAGTTTCTGTAATGGTTTCCGTAGAAAGAGAAGCATCATTTTCCTCTTCTTGTGGATACTGTGCCATCGGAACATTTGCAAGAGAAGACGAACTTGAATCCTTACCGACCTTTTCTAGTGGTTCCTGTACGTTTTGATTTCCTTGATATTCAGAAGGTGAATCTACCATTTGGCTGATTGAAATGTCAACAAGTGAAGCTGCGGTGGCTTCTCCAGGGTCATTAACAACCTGAGCAACATCAGGCAGGGAAAACGGAGTTATCTCTTTTTCGACCACTTCTTGACTTTCTCGTTTGTTTTTGGCTGATGGAACTTTATCAGTCGCACCTGGATCAGTTTCCAAAGAAAGAAAAGCACCATCAACCTTCTCTTCAGTCTTCTGTGCCATTGGATTAGCTGAAGCATCAAGAAGAGAAGACAAAGAAACCTCGCTAGCGACCTTTTCTAGTGCCAGTTGTACGCTTTGGTTCGCTAGAACTTCAAAAGATGCATCTGTATCAGTTTTCATAGGAAGAGAAGCCCCATTTTCCTCTTCATGTACTTCCCGAGTCATTTGATTGAATGAGGTGTCAAGAAGAGAAGACGATGCGAATTTACCAGTAGTCGTTGCCTTGCTTTCCTGGGCGTTGGGGTTAAATGGAACTTCATGAGCTGCATCTGTTTCAGCTTCAATAAAAAAAGCACCATGAGAATCTTTAGACAGAGAAGGCAAGGAATTTTGAACTCTAATTGTTGCCTCTTGTGCAAGTGCACTAGATGAAATTTCATGAGATACATCTGCATTAGTTTCTGTGGAAATAGAAGCATCATGATTCTCTTCCTGTGTCTCTTGTGCCATTGGATTAACAGGAACATCAGGTAGAGAAGGCGAGGTGACTTCAACAGTAACTATTTTTAGTCCCTCCTGCGCATCTGAACTAACTGGAACTTCATGAGATGCATCTGTATTAGTTTCTGTGGACGTAGAAGCATCATGATTCTCTTCCTGTGTCTCTTGTGCCATTGTATTAACAGGAACATCAGGTAGAGAAGGCGATCTGACTTCAACAGTAACCATTTCTAGTCCCTCCTGTGCATCTGAACTAACTGGAACTTCATGAGATGCATCTGTATTAGTTTTTGTGGAAGTAGAAGCATCATGATTCTCTTCCGGTGTCTCTTGTGCCATTGGATTAGCAGGAACATCAGGTAGAGAAAGCGATCTGACTTCAACAGTAACCATTTCTAGTCCCTCCTGTGCATCTGAACTAACTGGAACTTCATGAGATGCATCTGTATTAGTTTTTGTGGAAGTAGAAGCATCATGATTCTCTTCCTGTGTCTCTTGTGCCATTGGATTAACAGGAACATCAGGTAGAGAAGGCGAGGTGACTTCAACAGTAACCATTTCTAGTCCCTCCTGTGCATCTGAACTAACTGGAACTTCATGAGATACATCTGTATTAGATTCTGTGGACGTAGAAGCATCATTACTCTCTTCCTGTGTCTCTTGTGCCATTGCATTAACAGGAACATCAGGTAGAGAAGGCGAGGTGGCTTCAACAGTAACCATTTCTAGTCCCTCCTGCGCATCTGAACTAACTGGAACTTCATGAGATACATCTGTATTAGATTCTGTGGACGTAGAAGCATCATTACTCTTTTCCTGTGTCTCTTGTGCCATTGGATTAACAGGAACATCAGGTAGAGAAGGCGATCTGACTTCAACAGTAACCATTTCTAGTCCCTCCTGTGCATCTGAACTAACTGGAACTTCATGAGATGCATCTGTATTAGTTTTTGTGGAAGTAGAAGCATCATGATTCTCTTCCGGTGTCTCTTGTGCCATTGGATTAGCAGGAACATCAGGTAGAGAAAGCGATCTGACTTCAACAGTAACCATTTCTAGTCCCTCCTGTGCATCTGAACTAACTGGAACTTCATGAGATGCATCTGTATTAGTTTTTGTGGAAGTAGAAGCATCATGATTCTCTTCCTGTGTCTCTTGTGCCATTGGATTAACAGGAACATCAGGTAGAGAAGGCGAGGTGACTTCAACAGTAACCATTTCTAGTCCCTCCTGTGCATCTGAACTAACTGGAACTTCATGAGATACATCTGTATTAGATTCTGTGGACGTAGAAGCATCATTACTCTCTTCCTGTGTCTCTTGTGCCATTGCATTAACAGGAACATCAGGTAGAGAAGGCGAGGTGGCTTCAACAGTAACCATTTCTAGTCCCTCCTGCGCATCTGAACTAACTGGAACTTCATGAGATACATCTGTATTAGATTCTGTGGACGTAGAAGCATCATTACTCTTTTCCTGTGTCTCTTGTGCCATTGGATTAACAGGAACATCAGGTAGAGAAGGCGAGGTGACTTCAACAGTAACCATTTCTAGTCCCTCCTGTGCATCTGAACTAACTGGAACTTCATGAGATACATCTGTATTAGATTCTGTGGACGTAGAAGCATCATTACTCTCTTCCTGTGTCTCTTGTGCCATTGCATTAACAGGAACATCAGGTAGAGAAGGCGAGGTGGCTTCAACAGTAACCATTTCTAGTCCCTCCTGCGCATCTGAACTAACTGGAACTTCATGAGATACATCTGTATTAGATTCTGTGGACGTAGAAGCATCATTACTCTTTTCCTGTGTCTCTTGTGCCATTGGATTAACAGGAATATCAGGTACAGAAGGCGAGGTGGCTTCAACAGTAACCATTTCTAGTCCCTCCTGTGCATCTGAACTAACTGGAACTTCATGAGATACATCTGTATTAGATTCTGTGGACGTAGAAGCATCATTACTCTCTTCCTGTGTCTCTTGTGCCATTGGATTAACAGGAACATCAGGTAGAGAAGGCGAGGTGGCTTCAACAGTAACCATTTCTAGTCCCTCCTGCGCATCTGAACTAACTGGAACTTCATGAGATACATCTGTATTAGATTCTGTGGACGTAGAAGCATCATTACTCTCTTCCTGTGTCTCTTGTGCCATTGGATTAACAGGAACATCAGGTAGAGAAGGCGAGGTGACTTCAACAGTAACCATTTCTAGTCCCTCCTGTGCATCTGAACTAACTGGAACTTCATGAGATACGTCTGTATTAGATTCTGTGGAAGTAGAAGCATCATTACTCTCTTCCTGTGTCTCTTGTGCCATTGGATTAACAGGAACATCAGGTAGAGAAGGCGAGGTGGCTTCAACAGTAACCATTTCTAGTCCCTCCTGCGCATCTGAACTAACTGGAACTTCATGAGATACATCTGTATTAGATTCTGTGGACGTAGAAGCATCATTACTCTTTTCCTGTGTCTCTTGTGCCATTGGATTAACAGGAATATCAGGTACAGAAGGCGAGGTGGCTTCAACAGTAACCATTTCTAGTCCCTCCTGCGCATCTGAACTAACTGGAACTTCATGAGATACATCTATATTAGTTTCTGTGGAAGTAGAAGCATTATGATTCTCTTCCTGTGTCTCTTGTGCCATTGCATTAACAGGAACATCAGGTAGAGAAGGCGAGGTGACTTCAACAGTAACCATTCCTAGTCCCTCCTGCGCATCTGAACTAACTGGAACTTCATGAGATGCATATTTATTAGTTTCTGTGGAAGTAGAAACACCGCTTCTCTCTTTCTGTGCCTCTTTTGCCATTGAATTGACAGGAACATCAGGCAGAGAAAGCGAGGTGACTCCAACAGTAATGGTTTCTTGTGCCTCCTGTGCATTCGGACTAAGTTGATTTTCATGATATGCATCAGTGTGGGTCTCCGTAGAAAGATTGGATGAAGAAGCCTCACTGATTAATTTCTCCTCTAAAGTTGTTACTGAAGAGTCCGCGGGATTACTTGCATTCGATTTGTTGGCAGTTTCTTTCAAAACAATCGGTGCTGGCACTTCAGCAGAAACCTTGTTGATTTCAGGTGTCTCAACTAGATTGCTACGATCATTTTCAGAGGAACCATTTCTTTCACTGCTTTGCTGCACTGCATCAGTATCTCGTTTGCTGATGAGTTTCGCCGCAGATGAATCACCAATCAATTCTGTGTTTGTCTTTATGTCACTTTTGTCTGTAGCTGTATCAATAGGCGATTCATTTTGATTTTTCCCTTCAGATCCATTTGTCGTTGAGACATTCGCGTCCTTTGATAGGAAATTCGTTGAAGATGGCCTGTCTAATAACAACAGTGGTAGAGGCAACGAATGGCTTAATAAAACAGGTTCTTTCTTTTCGGCTTTGTTTATTAAGACCTTATTCTTTATTTCATCTACATTTGGGCCAATTTCCTGTCGAACTTGTCCAGTCGGCTTGGTTTCTTCACTCAGCAAAGCATCTTTAAATAAAGAAAATAGTTTTTAAGATTAAAAAGAATCAAAATAATTTGCTCTCTTTTTATGAATTGAAATTCAAGCAATTCCCCAAAGCATACAGTGACATTAAACATCAACCTCATAGGTACCTGAGGTCTGCACTTTATGACCATGTTTTTTAGTTTCAGGCAACATATTCATCTTCGTACTTTCGCTGGCGCCAGTGGATTTCAAAGAGTGAGATGACATAGAAGCAATATTTGATTTTTCCTCTTTAGTTTTTCCTTCTGACTGTTTGCCTATGCCTTTTGCTCCAATGTAACCCATGGATCCTGCGTCAAAATCGAGAGTTGTCTCGTAACCGCCTGCACCCAACTTGATTCTATCCTCTTCTTCTTCACCTGGAACTTCAAATGCCCTGAAGTCGAACACAAATCGGACTAAACTAATTTCCTTGGAGGCGGCCCGGAGTTGCCTGGTTGTTACTTGTTTTTCATTGATGTGCTCTTTGACTACGTGTTGAAGACGGTCGATCGCACGTTGTACCTTAGCAGCAGCGCTGGCCAAGTCACCCAGTGTTATTTCTCTCATGGCGTAGATTTGATCTTTAGCAGCCTCCAAATGAAATATTATTTCGGTGCTCTCACGTAACCATATTGGGTCTATCGGCTTGGGGGTACTATTGATGGAATTTTCTGAAAGATCCCTTCTTCTTCTTTCTCTTCTCTCGGCTGAAAGGGATAAAGTTAATATATACATCATTCTTAGCATAACGGCGACATAAGGATTGTTATGAGTTAAAGGCCGTTAAAAGCACTTGTCTCTCATGCCCAGTGTTTACATGAGACATAACCATAATTTATATCGATTATAATTATATCTTTGTAATATAATGACATCAATATCATACGATAAGAGAGAATTTAGGCTAGTTATGGTTAGGCATCAGTAATGTTCAGTTGTGAGAATATTGAGAATGCCCCCTTCTTGAGAAGTTGTGTGAATCATAATTGTTGTCATCCCTGTTTTTATCGAGATTTATCCTAGTTCGCTTTTTACTTTCCTTTAATCGAAAAATCATAAAAATTGTTTTTAAGAAATGCAATTTTGAGGTTAAAAAACTGAGTGGAGCGACACATCCAGTGTATTTATTTATTGCCGCTATTGCGGCTACAACATTGTAGCATGTATATACCATTTGACTAAGCAAAAATATTTTCCTTTTTTAACATTACAAAACGTTGAATGAATTCTCAGCCTTTCCTTCTATCTAGAAGCATAAAATTGAGCTTACCTTTCTTCTTGCCTTCTGCCACCATTTTTTCAAATTCTTCTTCGTAGTCTTGCACCTCCCTCTTCTGTCCATTACTTGAAACATCGTCAAAGTCGTCATCAGGAGCAAATTCATTCATGCCATCAACAGATTCATCTCCTTCATATTCATCATCATCTTGATCCCAAGCTGGTTTTGGTATTTTGCTTTTGTCAAAGTTTTCGTCATACTCAGGCCTAAGATCTCCTGTATCATCTGAATCATCAATCATAGGGTCATGATCCAAGTAGCTATCCTCTTCTCTAGATGTTTCTGTCTCGTCTCTATTATTTTCATCCTCTCCTTCTCCATCTTGTTTATCCGGGTCTGAGGATTTTCTCTCTCTGTCGAGGTCTTCCAAAGCCTGCTCTGCATCATCCATTTCCTTTTTATCATCTTCAACCTCTTCATCTTGGTCATACCGTATTTTTTCGTTAGTTTGCTCGATGTCTTCACTGTTGGCTTTATCATAATCATAATCTTCACCATCATTTTTGTAGAAATCATTTTCCTGAAAACGACTTTCCTTTTTGTGATCATCAACATCTTCATTGTCTTTGTAGTTCTTACCATGATCATGTTTGTTATGATGACGATCGCCATCTCCTGTTTCGTTACCATCATGATCATGATTACTACCAGCATGACCATCATCATCTTCACTTTGATCTTCATCATCGCCCATTTCATCCTCTTCGTACTCTTTATCTTTTCCTTTAGTATCATTTGGATAGAAGTGTTTGCTCTTCTTACCACCTTTTCTGTTATCCTTCTTGTGACGATAGGCTGCATTTAAGGTACCTCTTCCTCCATATTGGTCTGAATTATCGAAATCTCTATTGTCATCATAGGGATCTTTGTCATCATCTTCATCTTCTTTGCTATCTTCATAAAGTTCTTCACCATCACCACCATCCCAGTTTTTCATTCCACCATCCTTGAAATCATTGCCATCGTCTATATTCCTGTTTTTCTTTCCATTCTTATTCCAATCTTTTCTGTCATTGGATTCATAGAATCCTTCGTCATCCTCTTCTTCGTTGTCGTATTTCATGTTGAATCCAGCATCATCTTCACTTTCTTCGCTATCTTCATCAAGTTCTTCACCATCACCATCATCCCGGTTTTCCATTTCACCAACTTTGAAATCATTGTCAGCATCTATATCTCTATTTTTCTTTCCATTCTTATTCCAATCTTGTCTGTCATTGGATTCATAGAATCCTTCGTCATCCTCTTCTTCGTTGTCGTATTTCATGTTGAATCCAGCATCATCTTCACTTTCTTCGCTATCTTCATCAAGATCTTCACCATCACCATCATCCCGGTTTTCCATTTCACCAACTTTGAAATCATTGTCAGCATCTATATCTCTATTTTTCTTTCCATTCTTATTCCAATCTTGTCTGTCATTGGATTCATAGAATCCTTCGTCATCCTCTTCTTCGTTGTCGTATTTCATGTTGAATCCAGCATCATCTTCACTTTCTTCGCTATCTTCATCAAGATCTTCACCATCACCATCATCCCGGTTTTCCATTTCACCAACTTTGAAATCATTGTCAGCATCTATATCTCTATTTTTCTTTCCATTCTTATTCCAATCTTTTCTGTCATTGGATTCATACAATCCTTCGTCATCCTCTTCTTCGTTGTCGTATTTCATGTTGAATCCAGCATCATCTTCATTATCTTCGCTATCTTCGTCAAGATCTTCATCATTATCATCATCCCAGTTTTTCATTTCACCATCCTTGAAATCATTGTCAGCACCTATATCTCTATTTTTCTTTCCATTCTTATTCCAATCTTGTCTGCCATTGGGTTCATACATTTCCTCATCATCCTCTTTTTCGTTGTTATATTTCATGTTGAATCCATCATCAGATTTGGTGTAGGTGTCCTGATCAAGGTCTTTTATGAAGTCATGTTCCCTCCGGTTTTTTGAATTATTCCTGGCCTTCTTTCTCACTTTACTTTTGCTATGTTTTCTCTTCTCTCCAGAAGCCCAGCGTTTCATTCTTACTTCAGACGTATTTTTCTCATGGTCTTTACTTTCTTCAATGAATTTGTGAGAGTTGGTATCTTCGCTTTTTTCTTCCATTTGATCTCCATTCTTCTCTGCATCTACAATGTTGCAAAATTTTATACCAATATATAGATTTGGTTTTGGTATACGCAAAA
This sequence comes from Rhopilema esculentum, assembly GCF_013076305.1. The sequence continues at coordinate 4,363,533 of NW_027019322.1, forward strand.
GCTTAGAAAATAAGAAGTTTATTTTTCCGGGGAAAGTTTATCAAAAGTATAGTGATGTGAAAAGAACAAGAGTGGGCCTCATAAAATTTCCCAAAAAGCAACTATATGCAGTAGAAAAGCTGGACATACCTGAAGACAAAGTTTCATTTTCTGTTTTGTTGTTGGCATCAAGTTTTCCCTTGGCATCGGTCTCCTGATCACGGGCTTTACTTGAAGTTCCAAAAACAAAATCAAAAATCGAGTAACTGTTGTCCTTCTGTTTATTTTCTTTAATTGCGTTTTGCAGTTTAAGCTGCTGACATTTCAACTTCAAAAGCTGCATTGGTGATATCATTTTCTTTCTGAAGATAAGAGCCTTTTTACCATTTTTGAGTAAGCTATGGATTCTCTGCTGTTCTATGTCATCTTTTTCAAGTTGCTCACTTGGCTTTGGTACCTTCAGTGTTTCAATCTTCTGAAGAATATTGTCAGCCGTTGTAACCATGTCTCTCATTTCAGAGGAGTCCCTCCAAGCTTTCTCATTGTTCAGCCCTTCAATGCCAGAATAGAAAAAGCAGCGTAAGAAAACTGTTCCTACGTGAATCAAGTAGAAGTTATACCATAATCGAATTACAAAGCAAGTCGATGTAAATCATCTAGAAGAAATGCCTTTATGATACCTTTGATGGTGTGAATTTGTCCACTTTCCACTTTATTTTGTCCCAACAAAGCACGTCTCAGGTCCTTTAGATAAAAGAAATGTTACTAACAATAATTAACTTCATTCACCAACAAAATGTGAAAATGTTATTAACTTTGAATAAAGACACTAGCCTAAAAATCTGATGATAACAAATTACTGATTTGATTCTCACAAACATTAAAATTTAGGTCCAATTCTAAAAAGCTCCAATGTTAGTAGAAGTTAGCTAACTAGATGCCAGAAAAACGTAACAATGTTTCCATACTTGAAAGCAAATGAAATAGACAAAAAGATACTCGTTTGTCGCTATCGTTCGTCGCACGCTTCTTGTCACTTATATACTGAAATCCAGATCCCTAAAGTACTTTCTATTTATCTCTTCTTTTGTCTTGGAGGTGGTAATTAGAAGGATATGAAAATTACACGAATGTTAAATTTACCTTTGCTGGAACGTGAATTCCAAACTGCATCAAACTCATGATGCTACCTGCAACAAGCAAGTAAAACGAAAGCACTGACACCAGCATGCCGCAAATTGTTGCAAAACAACTTACGAATATTTTCAAATGAAACTATTTCACCTGGTTAACCGTTCGTTACGATAACGATCACTTTCCAACACTTGTCGAATTTGCGATGCAATCCTTCAAGCGAACTTAAGAAAAGTTGTCCGCAAGCACTGATGTGGAGACATATATACGAGATGTATTAATTTGACGTCACGATGAAGCCTCGAATGAAAATCCGCAACTCAAAAAGAGATTTCTGCTGTTGATTAGCTTGATATAATAGGCCTTCAGATATGGTAGGCATGAATATTTCCATTAGGCAAGTCAAGAAAAAATCAAGCAAACAATTATCTGGTAGCGACCAAAAACAGCTAACGATCAAGAACCACTAACTTTGATTTTTTTTAGCGATTTAAATACTGGAAAGCAAGAAAATCAAGTGGCTTCTATTCAAATCTTCCGCAATTTACTAATATTTTAGTAAATTTATCTATTTATTTCAATATCTCAAACACTGGGTTTATGCATAGCTGAAATTCATAAATTTTATGCTGATACTCCAAACAGTTGCAACTAAATTAACAATCTTTAAAAATGTTCGAAATTCGACAGAGTGTAAGGAAAACATGGAAATTGAAAAGTTAGTACCAGTCGGCAACCTAGGGCCAATTCTCGACGTTTTTTCGGTCATAAACCCGCCGCAGAGCCTATTAGTGAGTTTCCAATTCAGGACGCGGGAAGAGAAGACGCTCTGCTTGAGTCGTCTTGGTGCTTAGGACAACTCAAATTTCCGACCTTTAGGCTGCGTGCTTGACGCAGATTTGAGCCAATGTGAATCTCACTCACCCTCTCGCATCCAATAAAGATTAAAGTATTTATATCTCCAATATGGAAGTTCAACATGAAGATTTCCTTGTCTATTTGCCTCTTGAAAATCAAAGAACTCGTCTTCATCGATCTTGCCGTCATAGTGCACGAGAACTAAGATTTCCTCTTCAATTTTGGCTCCAATTTTGAGTCGTCTTCGTCATTCGTAAATTAAATGCGCCTCAACCCAATTAGTACCCAACCCAGACCTTCACGACCCGTCTTCACTTGAGTCATATTGAATCAGAGCACGGTAGACTGCCGGAACATAGTGCCTTTAAATCATTAACATTACTGGCAGATCTTCCTATATTTCTATGAATGACATTATCGTGTTTAGTTTAAGACCTAAGGTATCGTTGTTCAAGAAACTCGACATAAAATGCACAAAACGCTTTCAAATATTCATAAATGCATAATAACAGACTCAGATAATTACACATGTAAAAAATTTATCTTTTAGATTATCACAGTACATTTACTAACATAATCACAAATCTAAAATTGAACTACTAAAAATCTCACTATTCTATAAATTATACAATAAAAACTTTGACAAAATTGATAAATCTCTCATATTTTAATCTCTCTCGCAACATATTTGTTCAACAAAATAAAGCTTTGTTTTGTAACTATACCTAAATATATCTGATGTTATTTGACAAAGAAAAGTCTTTATAGTTATAAAAATAACGACAACTGGAATTTTTCTTGTACTGGATTTTTTACTTGGAAACTTTGATAAACATTTTTATTTATGGAAAGAGGTTTGGTCTGCCAATTCTCCGTTAGAACTTGCCTAAAGACGTTGGTGTTCTCCACAGTACATATGTTGAACAAAAATGTTGATTTTTTAAGCTAAAGAAACGAATCAATGTAAATTTTCAATATTGGTGTCATTTACTACTTAAATAATAATTACAGGTTATCTTGTAAATAGTTAAAAGGTATAAAAATCATGAAGATTACCAACATGTAGTCAACATTTTCATACTTATCATTATCATTATCATCACTTATCATTAGCAAAAAGATCATTATCGTTAATTAAAACAAGGTTTGATGAAATATAAATCTTCAAACAGCCATGTCAATGAAAATCACCAAAATCAATTCAATTTGCGGAATAGAAATTGGTTTCAAAATGATTCTGTTTCAACAACTGATTGTGTGATTCTATGGATTGATTCTATCGAGTGATTCCATGATTCCACGCCTTTAAGTAGGAAACGAGAAGTCGCTGATAACAGTGCTAATGAACTCGTCCCACTTTCTGGTCCACATGGCACGCAGTTTTGCTTTTCTGCTTTTTTCTAATGAACAGTACCTGAGAAAAATTGTTTAAATGTTACAGGCAGGTTCATAAAGAATGTCTTGAATTAGCAAAAGATAGCAGAACTTTGATATATTTGACGAAATGTTTGAGTGCTTGGGATAACGAGCAATCACTTGACCAGCAATGTGATCTTGCTACTTGACTGACTTGGATTTTCAAAAGAAGAAAACCTGGACAAAAAATTCCGCTCACATTCATATACATGGAATTGGGCAAAACCGTTTTTTACAGATTAACATACAAGGAAATTCAAAATTAAACTCAATATCCATATTGGAAATAAATTGAAAATATCAGCCAAAAAAATCACGATATATCAAAACAAGAAGGCTTAGCAATGATGTAAAGTATGGTAAAAACGCACATAAGAAACTGCAGGCCAGGTTTTTGAAAGTTATGGACCAAAAGATGGTTTAGATAACATACAGGCTGATAAACTCAGATCCTTGAATAACGTCTCAAATAGGAGAGGATAAAGTTCTAGCTCCATGTTATACTCTTTGTATTACACAAAACAACAATATATTGTCTCTTATACATTGGAAAAGCTGCCATACCCCCCCCCCACTTTTTTGCAAAGCAAGCAGTTTTAAAGCTGCAGTAAGAGGGGAAAAAGCTTTCCCCCCCCCCACTTTCAAACTTGTGGCGTAGGCCCTCCGCTGTTATCATAATATAAACAAAAAAGGTGAAAGAAATGTCTATTCACAAACAGCATCTTATAATAAAATAACCTTTGATCTAAAGGCAATTTCTAACAGTCTTGAAAAACATGGTAAACTTATAGCAATGTGTCTCTCTTGTTTCTCAAGATAAAGAAATAGATTTTACTTACATAATTGAGTTGAGTGCTAACTGCTTAAGTACCCTGATATCAGTGTCGTAGCGAGTCATAGCCATGAAAACGTGGTAGTAGTCATATGATAAGCCAGTTGCCCCCCAGATTGGGGGGTCATCTGAATTAACTGTCATTGGGAAATTCTGGTCGAGGAAAACAGTTGCTGGGTGACTGCGCATATCAGTAACAAGGCCAAGCACCTAGAAGAAGGAGATAATTTAAACTGGTTTGATTGTCAAAAATATGGAAAATTTAAAATCAGTATCCTAATTACTGCTAGTTGAACAGGCCTAAGGCCAGAAGTGGGCTGGTGATGGGGTGGGGGTCAGGCTAAGCACCCAGAATTGGAGAATTGCTGGGTCATATATTATGCTACAGAGATAAGAAAAATCGCTTTTCAGTATGCCAAGAATCTTTTCAGGTATAGTTTTAGCTTATTTAAGTTTTTCGATTCTCTCTAAACTAACAATTGTTTACTTTAAAACGAATAATAATTCAAACAGACATAGTACTAATTCTTTGAGAACTAGAACAAAAAGCCATGCAAAAAGCTAATTAACTGTGATTACGACGTTGGTAATTAATTTCATATTTTATACAGCAGGGGCAGATACTTCTTGGGGTCAAATATTGGGGGGAGCCTATTGTTTTGATAAGATGATGTCACATTTCACCCATTGTTAGTATTTGGGGGCCCCTAGGTGTCCACCACTGTTATACAGACAACTGAGTGCAAGCTTTGTACGCTTTCCAAAATTTACCTTCTTATATTTCTATGTATTGCAGATCTGGTATGCCTCTAAACCAGACCCAATCAAAACGTTCAACCAAATGGTCATGCCTTGTTGAATCTCAACCAAACAAAACACACCTGATTTGATATGGGGCAAACTTCAACTGCAACAGACTTTGACTTTGCTTGGTCCATAAGAACCTTATGTTTTGATAATGCAAAGCCATGTCCAATTCTTCTAGTGTTTAACAACAGTGCGTCAACAATGTTATAATCAACACTTTGTCCTTCCCAGCTTGTTTCACCTGCATGAAAATAGTATGGAAGAGATTCACCAGCAGCAGCTGGTATTAACAGTTCATTTAGATAGTATAGTAAAGGGTTCCCTCTGTCCTCTTGTCCAACCAGATCAAATCCTGCCATTAGGTCTGGATATTTCTTGTGCATATACATAGCTTTCTGCACAGCTTGGCCTATGACTTTCCTTTCCAAGAATCTTGTTTGTGTGTAAATGATTTTGGTCCCAAAAAAGTCATTGGGGTTTTTAGCAACAAAAGCGTCTGTCACGTTTTTATAAAGATTCAGCACATACTCAGGATCACTGTATATTTTGCCATTCCCATCGTGAAGTGGAAATAGCAATGCTCGAAGCTCTGCATACTGAATGTTATCTTCCACAAGTTCTTCTAGGCCTTTTTCGTAGTACCAAGAAAATGCATTTTTGAACCTTTAAGACAAAAATGTTTGGAATGAAAATACATTGTCAAAGCATACATGTTGAGCTTTATCCCTGGAATAGACATAAAAATTCAGATCCCAGTTCAACTAATGAGTATAATCTCATACCAAAAGTCGAATTTTAACCACTCAAATAATATTCAAAAACATTGAATTCCCATTACTGTTTGAAATAATTTTCACTGGCATCTGAAACACAACTGATGTCCATATTGTGTCTATCAACTCGCACATATGCATAAGTTGAATTTTTGCTAATTCTTAATGCATTCTAAATGAAACTATTGGTATAAAAAGAAGGTTCATATCAATTTATAGCATTTTGACAACAATTGACAAGTAGACACATCATAATTGTCCTCTTAATAGTGATCTCAATTGGTATAAATTTTTTATTTATTTTCTGTCTCATAAATGGAGAATTTTAGGGTGGACATTGCCTATCTTCAAGGAATGGTTTGATGACCCAAGTTGATAAATTTGAAGAATCTGGATTTAGGTTTTAGGCCAAATCAGGATATGGATAGCTGCATGAAATCTCCCAATTCAAATTCTCCCAATACTTGAAACATTTCAGTAATCAAATCATCAGTTCATAATTCTGAATATGCTGAAGTTTAACCTCCATCCTGTCCTTTTTTTCAAAAATTGGTTGTGAAGCATTTTGCTTCATGCTGGGCCATGGTTTTGGTTAAAGGCAACAGTTTGCAGTCAATTGGTGGTCGACCCCCTGGACATGGGAGCAGAAAGGACATGGGAGCAATAACAATATTTTTGAAAGTAAAATTGTTTACAAAGTGAGCATCTAATTGGCAAATTGGCTGGGGTTGACAGCCAACAAGGCTTACTCCCAGATACCCTGCTATAAAAAAAACATAAAAATGACTCAACAAACAGAATTGTATAGCCTATTACAATTCAAACACAAACTAAGTTCAGGATGTAGCTTATCCATTACCCTAAAATAAGCATTCTAAGCATAACAGATGAAAGAAAATACATACTCCAGAAGACCAGAAAGAATATAAAATACACTCTGAAATTTAACCCAACGTGCATTTTGTGTTGGGTATAACTTTGATGGGTCACCATTTGTCATTGTGAGGTTTGTAAACAATTCTTCATCAAATTTCTTTGGATCTCCAGACTTCTTTCTTGCCATTGGGGTTGATATCCATTCGCAAGTTGCAGTGGAGTTTGGCTGCTTAAATGATACCTTGAATTGAGTTAACTTTGTTGCCATGTTGTAACACATATAACAACTATCTAAAGTAGTAATGTTTGAAATCAACCATTTGAAGTCAGCCACCGTCATGTCATGTAGATGCAGATCTGCCCCTAGAAACAGAATCTGCATATGAGAACTCAAAATTAGTAAAAAAGGTCCGATAATAGTGGAGAATAGGATGTTGAGAATGGGATGTTGGAGAATAAATAGTTCTATTATAGACTGCTAGACATAGATATTTTGCTGAGTTATGGCTCTTTGTACAGCAACCTTGGGTTATGGCCCTATTGGAAAATAATGTCAAAAAACTACACACTGATAATGGCAATTTTTTTTACATAAAAATGCTTAGCAGCAAGCCTTATGAATAAAAGCCAAGTAAACTTGAAGAACTACTTCAGAATTATAAAACAGACAAATATTTTATTTTGTCATGTTTTGATTGTAGAACAACCATAACAATAGCCCTATCAGGTGGGGGGGGGGGGGCGTTCCTCGTTTTAAAAACGGTGATTCTATGACTAATTTTTGACAAATATAATGTGAAGATAAAAAATTGGCTGAACAGAGAATCCAGGTTGCATTCCATGTTAACTGTACGCCGAAGGTCCACCAGGGCATTTGTTTAGGTATGCCAAAAATATAAAAAGCAGTTGAGTTAGTAAAACTGTAAACATTATTGGGCCAGACAAAGAAAACTGATTATTAGAGGAAAATGTGGTGTATGAGTCTTTATTTTACGTTAATTATGTACATGGCTTCATGTTTAGAATGTCAACTAACGAAAATTTTAAGTACGCGAAAAATTTTTTATTGGTTTGCACGCCGAACGCCGAAAAAAACCTGGCCGTACGCCGAAGATCTTCAGGCCTAAGTTGTAAAATCATCTTTAAAACCTTGAACTTTTTCAGGTGAGCAAGTGCCATGCTTTCAATGAAGAGGCATCATGCCTAATAACAGCACCTCCTTGTGGAGAATCACTCATATGAAACCATACATGCTGGTAGGGCAGGGCCTAAAATAAGAAATTTTTACAGATCCACACTTTTTATAAAAATTTGGCGTGGTACTTTGCTGGGATTGGCATCATGGGGGTGGCAAATATAGAAACTGCCATCATACTGCAAATAACATGTCCTAATTGGGCCAATTCTTTAAATGAATGAAGTATAAGTAGCAAAAGCTGATTCTTTACAATATATGGATTGGGTTAATAAGAAAATTAGCTACATATAGCAATGTCTTAATATGTGAGCAAAATGTTATTGAAAGGAAACTCTTTTACATGGTTTGTTTGGATCTCTGTTTTATTTCCTTTCACCTTCAAAAACTCCCTTCAATTAGCCTTGCTTGTTAGACTTCGGTGTTTTTTGGTTTTTGGGAGCCATATCTTTGCAGCTTTTCTCGGAACTCAAAATTTGCGAGATCAAGCATATTCATTGCAATATTTATCTATTTGTTAAGTTTTTGTGGAGCTATGCTGCTTTCCCCACCTGCCTCTATCTTGTTGTAGGTGGGAATCTGCCTCTCTGCATCGACAGGATTAGGGTTTGCTGCAAGAATCCGAGTCATTGTCTCGTCTGGTAGAATTCCTCTGAGATCAAGTCTCAGATCTCTGCGATCTTAGTCATTTATTTCTCAAAATTTAATGCATGATTGAATAAAATATTTTGTCCGGGACAAAAGCTGGGTGAAGCTTTCTCAAGTCCCTTTTACTTATGGAAAGTTCTTAACTGCATTCAGCTCATCAAATATTTGCCATCAAATCTGTTCTTCAATAAGTTTTGATATTATAAACAAAACCTCGTTAACGATGACAAATAAACTCTTCTCTCACTGATGTACAATTGTGCTTGTTTCTTCTTATTCTCTTTTCGCCCAGCTTGAAAGTATGACCTTTCCCCCCATCTTGTTTGTAATGCAGAAACCAGGCACCAGATCTCAATTTTGGAATTACGCCAAATTTTTCATAAGGTTGTGCTAGATTTGCAAAAATTATGCTAGATTTCAAATCAAGGGAACCCTGCTCGAGAAAGAGGCTAATGCATGCTCAGAATATCAAAAGTGGCCAGAGTTGCAATTTGGCCTTTTTGACAACCCAGTGTACTCATTCTTCATAAACAAAAAGGCAATTTAGATTCATGGTTTGATGGCCAAATTTCTCCATTTTGGCAGTTTCTCAATACCCCTTGGCTACCACAAATTGATTTGGCTGAAGAAGCAAAATTTGGCTGAATCCTGGCTGCATGTTTCAAAAAACAACAAAAATGCAAAGGAAACAAAAAATTTTTGCACAGATAATATTCAAAACTTTTTAAAATAATTTCAAAATTGCAAATGATGAAGGATGAAACAAAGTAAAAGATAACAGACAGTTTTTGATAAAAGCAAGTGAAAACTTTTGTAACCCACAAAGCAAATTTTGATTACGATATCACTCCCAATAATTAGCAAAAATTTAGCTCTTTTGTATACTTCGTTTAGCTGGCTGCATTTGGCTGCCAACCACAAAATATGTGGCTGCCAACCATTCAAAACAACTGACAATATCCTGAAGCTACCACCGAGAGGCCCATCATCGTTCAGCTGCTGTAGCCTTGGGAGGAATCTTTCCAATGCTTCTCCAATTTAGAACACATTAGTTGAATTGCTTTATAGCTTTTTCTTAAATCTACTGAAAGATATCACATAAACCCCAAAATACATTACGGGCAGGAGATCATAATCTCGGTCTTGGTCTTTATGCTCAATGTCTTTTTTGAAGCAAATCATAAAAGCAAACTAAATTGAGATGATGTCTTGAAATCAAAGCTGTATACAGAGTCCATCTTACTTCAAAATAGCACACGACAATATCATAAAGCGCAATTGATTTTTCTCCGCATGTACTGAAGCCTTGAGTTCTGAAGTTTCTTAATTCTTTTTCATTGTCCATTGCTTATTTCTTGTCGCAATTTTCTTATAAAAAATGAATGCAATACATAATGCTGGGAATGTGCATTCACTTCCAATTGAAAAAATGTTCCCATTTCTTTCTTAGGCGTTTCGATTTGGTATTCTATGCTGCACTTTTAAGAACATGCATTATTTACAAATCCACACTTTCTATAATTACAGTTCCACAATTTTAATTTACAACTCCACAAAGTGGCCCTGTGGTAGGGTTTTGGTCAGACATACCTTTCGGCATTTTTTTGATAATCTGGAACACCTTACTCTGAACTATTTTGGTCTTCGTTGTAATGAAACTTTCTGCTCCGATAAATTTTCCACTCGTAAATGCAGCATCAAGCTCTTTGCGTTTCCATGCCATTAATATATCGTTAGCTTTTTTCTCCTTGTCTGTTAATATGATCTGTTGGCCGGTCCTTTGCGCTGCGTCCTCTGCAATCAGTTTTTGTCTTTCTGCAAGGTAATCACCAACTTTTGAAATGGGCCTGTTGGTATTGCAGTTCAAAGGTACCATCGAAGCTAATGTAATACCAAGCAACAGCAAGAAAGAAACTGCCGATATTTTCTCCATTTTATTGCCGGGTGGAAAGCAGTTTCTTACCATAGTTTCTTACAGTTTCTTAACAAGCTTTAACTACCAGTGTGAAGTCCATGTAGCTTGCGCCGGAGATATCCCATCGTTTCTCTATTGTTCATTGGCTGGCGTATATCCGGCGAGAGCTTTCCCAGGAATTCCCCCTGGTTTAACTGTCAACACAACAGGATGCTTTCGATTTTGAAGAAAATTGAGTTGAATGCCCTCTTTCTGGTGTTCCAGAATGAGGCTTGACAATAATTTTTCATAATAATTTCTGAGGTACCAGCAGCGTCATGCAAGATGCCATAGCTACCTACTGCTTACAAAAGAATGCCAACTGATATGACTTGACCTGGTTTGTATTTACTTGTTTTTATTTTTTTTTTGAAAGAATAAGTCTTTCACAGTTATCTTGGTTTGCATGCAATTTTCAGATCTCAGTTTAACGTGCGTTTAGTTTATCACTGATCTTTTTACATTTTCCGTTTAAATATTTACACTTTGCCGGTAAGTGCGGCAAATTCAATTGTTTAGTTTTTTAGAAGTACTAAGTTATTTTAGAAATGGAAGCTTTGTGATAAAGATATATGTGATTTTAAGCAACTTGATTTGTATACGTGTACTTAACCATTTTTGCTATTGTCTGATCGATTATACTTAAAAATAAATTTATTTCACGTTTCTTCTTCACAGAGCTATGAGGTCCAGTTCATATGATGCATTTTTCAAAGCAGTAGTTGCATGCACAGGTAATAATTGCTTATTGTACACTCCCCTCACAAAATACCGCAATACCTCCTTCATAATAATTGCTGCACATTTTGTCAATCTTTGAACCCTACCAAACATTTTAATGCATGATCATGGTGGAACAGGCGTAATTTGTAGCAAATTTGGGCAATAGATTCTTGAAAATCTTTCTGCTGCCGTACAAATTGTTTGTAGAAATAAAGACCCTGCTTCAAGGAGAAAAATTGATATCAAATGAGAGGCAAGTAGCTATTCAATATTTATGGAAAAGATTAATTTAGAAAGAGAATGCTTTACTAGCATAAAAACAAAAAAGTGCTTGTGTAAAAAAATTAATGTTAGAGGAGAGACAACTTGTCTGTTTCATTTTAAGGTGTTTAAATTTGAGGACACTAAAAGATATAAAACTCAAAGCAGAAGCAAGGTTTTTTCAGCTCAAAATCCTCCAAGACAAAATATAACGAATGTCTCACACAAATACAACATGAAAAATGAATGGAGTAAGAGGAAACCCTTTTTACAAAGATTTATTTCCAAACTTTGCCGCAATCAGAATCAAGTCCAGTTTTACAATCATAAAAATTGCTTGGCTTCATTTGAAAAAGTTTCAAACCATGATCCAGAAGGTTGTCCAAAATCCAGAGAATCGTTGATTGAAAGAATTCTCCAGGCCTGAGCAAAATTCCACAAGAATACATTGCCCAAATATTTACATCCATTCCAAGGAGGCTTATTGCGGTGCCTGTCAAATTATTGAAATTTGAAGCTGATTAAAGACGTTTTGTTACTGTTTTTTAAACAAGTGCTCTGAATAGATTGACGTTTTGATTGGTGGTTATTTTTGTTCTGACCCATTTGCCCCTTAAAAACAAACATATTTTGCATAACAATAGCTTTTGATAATTCATGCACCATTCCCCTTCTTTGTGGTGGTGCAATACTTTTGTAAAGGGAGTGTTTGATTATATCAATTTGTTCATTTGAAGTCAAATTGATAAGAATTTCACTTCAAGGTAGCGATTTCCTTAATTATGGATATTCAGTGGTTTATAAACTACATGCATAGCATTCATTATGATAAATATGTATTATGTTATTTTCATTACAACTCTTATTTTATCATATTCTCTTTTTTCCAGTTATTTTGACTTCTTTTGTGTTTGGAGAGACTGATTTTTGTCATAAGAAAAGTAAAGATAACAAAGGATGCATATCAGGTAAACAAAGTTATTTTGCTCTGAATTTGAGATACTGTAGAGTTCTGAATCAGGGGGCTATAATAATCAGAAATTGGGCGAGAAGGAGTCAAGTGAAGATATGATGCCTTTTTTACTTTATGAAGAGGTTTTTATGAATCATTGGGATTTTTTCTTAAGAATTCAGTTTTAATTGATTTTCCTTTATAGTTCTATCTTTTTTATCTCTGTTAGAGGGTGCAGTCCCCTTGTCGCTGCAACATAAATCAAATGTTGAGCAAACAGAGAATGAAATTCCGATCATACTTTGGTGGTATCAAGAGCCATACCCACATGATGATAGTCAAGAGAAACACGAACTGCACTGCTCAGCTGGCAAATGCTTTTCAACAAATAAGAGGATTTTAAGAGATGACCCAAAAGTCAGTGCATTTGTTTTCTATGGGACATCATTTTTGGCAAATGATTTACCCTTGCCAAGGAACCCTGGTCACATGTGGGCTTTGATACACGAAGAGTCACCAAAAAATAACTGGATATTTTCACATAAAGATGGCATTGAGTAAATATACGCTAGATTTTTCAAAAATACATTTTTTTAGATTTTGAACTGATAAGAATATTGAGAAAATGCATTTAAAGGTTTCGAATAGGAAATGGTATAGTCTTATTTAAGTTTTATCTAGTATTGAAGTCTCTTATCTGGGTTATTCCTAAAAGGCTTGTTATACTTTGTTTTAGTTTTTGGCATTTTCATGAATTTTCATATGATTTTTCGAACTTGAAAGAATTAGTTATATATGAAAATTAAAACTATTCATTTGCTGTAAAAATGATCTTTGTTTTGTCACATCATGCACATGGATTTTGGAAAGGACAAAATGCAGCATTCTGGTATAGAAACAATAAAGGGGTGCTTAATCATTAATTTTTTTTGCTTAAGAAAAATAAGCTGTGGAACAGATACTTAAGAAATGTGAATGGCATTAGTGGTGCATATGAGGGTAAAGGGTTAAGTAAACGATGGTGTTGAAGAAAATTGCATCAGAGGCTTCGGGTGGCAATGCTTGAAACTCCCTTAAAATGATTTCTTTTTTATCTTATAAACGTTTTTCGAAGAACGATTGTTTTAATAACCAAGAACGATTGTTAAATTCGAGCATGTCAGTGTAGAAGCTGCTGAAGTTTCATTTGCGTTTCATAAATCGTAAGTCCGATTGACCAATTTCGAGGCTTGTGTTTTTATAAAATTGTTCTTATAAAAAGGGTGTATGTCATGAACCTGGTCGTCAAATTAGACATTTTTATCACATTTGAAACTTTACTTATGTTATGTTTTCATTTCTTACAGAATTTTCAATTACACGGCTACTTTTGGAAGAGAATCAGATTATCCTTTAACAACACAATTTATTGTTGACGCAAATGACTGGGTAACTTCGAAATATTTTGTATCAACTGAAGAGAAGAACAGGTATGCTCAAGTTGCTTGTTGCGATTCATTAGTTGCTTTATAGTGCCGGTGGCAGGTCACATTTTGACAACGGCATTTTATAAATTAATTGGTTGCCGAATATTATGTCTAATTATTTTATGGTAGGCTTCTCTAACGTCAAAATACTAAATCATTAAAAAAAAATTCAATTTTGATAGATATTTTTAATTTGATTGTTTTTTTGGATAAATAACTCATCATAGTTGAGAATCATTTGCTACGTAAAATGTATCTCACTATGTCTTTGGAACATAAATGTAGGCTTCTCTGGGCTTTCTAGTCGTCGAATTTTGTGTTAATTCAAATATGATATAAGGTGCAACGTCCAAAAAATGTATTTAACTAGACGGTGTCACACGTACAAAGTGACAATGAAATGGATAGAGAGAGATTTGAATTGGTAATCTTTTCCCAATTATCAATTAAGTATTGACGTGCTCATACCATTTTGTAATAGTTTGTGACGATGACCACCCCACCATCCCCACTTCCCTGTCGTGTTCCCTCGATTTGCCAGCCCTCGGGTTCCAAGGTTTTGTCAATGTTACGCTGTGAATCGTGCTTCTTACACTGCTGCTTGATCATTTGTTTCTTCCAGGTTGAGGGTAAACTCAAAGTTGGCTCCAGTGGTTTATTTACAAAGGGATTGCAATCCACCTTCAGACAGAGACCGTTACGTAAAGGAGCTCATGAGGTTTATTGATATTGATTCATATGGGCCTTGTCTGAACAACAGAAAGATGCCTTCAGACATCGATGGATTCCACAAACTTGATGACGAAGAATATTATCAATTTCTTTCACGATACAAATTTCACCTGGCATTTGAAAACGCTATCTGCAAAGACTACATGACAGAAAAGCTATTCAGACCCCTAGAAGTGGGTGCTGTGCCTGTGTATATGGGGTCAAGCCATGCAAGCGAATTCATGCCCAACGACCATTCGGCAATCTTTGTTTCTGATTTTGAGAGTCCCAAACATTTAGCGATGTACTTGTTAGAGCTAGACAAGGATGATAGCATGTATAATGAATATTTGAGGCATCGCGAGAAGGGAATAGAAAATGAACGACTAAGGAAATATTTGAATACTCGGAAATGGAGGATCCATAGTCCTGCCGACAAAGTTAATTTTATTCACAGAATGTTTGCAGGCCTAGAATGTGATCTGTGCAATATTATAGTAAAAAGGAAAAAAGTGCAAACAGAGTACAAAGATGGCAAGTCGAAGAGGCAAGCACCAATTTTTAGTGGAAAACAAAGTCAGATGGGATGCCCGGAGCCAATCGAATCTATCAAATCGCATCGGGTTGTAAACAAAAGTGTTTGCTATTGGGAAGGCTTTCATGAAGCCAAAGCCCTTAAAGCAATGCTTCTTGCTAACGAATCGGACTCTGGGAACTATGTGAAGAAGTATTTAAAAAGAAGAACTGATAAATACCCTTAAGAAATAGAGTATCATATATAGCTAATTGAAAATTCTATAGGAACTATGAGAAGATATATTTAAAGAGAAGAACTGATAAATACCCTTAAGAATTAGAGTATCTTATTGCAAATCGAAATTAACGCCAATTACATATAGCAAAGTTTGTCATATCAATACCATTTTTGTAGAATAAATAACCAACATATGTTTAAGTATTTTTTCAGAAAAGTAATTTAAAGGATTGATTAAGATGTGTTTAAATCAAATTGTCAATAAGGTGTTTAGGTGTGTATGTTGAATTATCAATAGGATGTTCAATTACTTCGTTAGAAATATATATAGTAAGGTAATTGATATTAAATGACACCTTATACTACCAAAATGTTAGTAAATAGTTTTTCCTCAGTTTATCGATAGTTTTTGTGAAGGAAATCTGTCCAATGGATCATTTTAAAGCGTTTTTGCTGACAATACGAAGGATAAAATCCAGGTAGTAAGTTAACTTATGACGTATTTTCTCCTTCGCACTTCCGGCTTTCGCAATCGCACAGTATGCTGATTTCGACGAAGATGGCTTCACAGAATATCAAGAGCGAAAGCCAAGGCGGAAAAAAGAAAGGGGCCAGACCGCATCTTTTAAACAAGCTTGAAGGTTTTAAAGATGCTATTAACATGGCTTGCTTTGTACCTCACGAAGATGCAGTTATCACAGTGTCTTCAGACAAGTATGTATAATTGAACACGAAAAAAACATCTTTGTTTGCCGTAGGCCCCCTTTGGGCTTGACTGGTTGGTTGTCTTTTCCTTGCAGAACTGGTCATGTGATTACTATTGCACTGTTCCGAGTAATTTGAATTTTGCTCGAGAACTAAAAAATGAAATCTAGTGTTAAATGCTTGAATGACACACTAGCTGGCTGCTTTTGCGGTCAATGTTTTGACAACGATCTGGTTGTTTTGGGAATTTTTATCAAAAGTCATCGCTGTTCTTCTGCTGGTTCAATTATTGTAGCATTTTTAATTAGAAACTTGCTATAAAAACAAGTAATGGACGATCATGTAAAAAGAATTAAGAAACAATTGCCTTTTGAATAACAAAGAACTCAACAATTTCACAATATATGATTGGCCGGTTTGCGTAAAACTTCGACACAGAATAAAAATATATACTTTTTTCGCCTAAGTATTGCAGTTTTAGGAGAGTCAACAAAAGTTTCACAAATGTCTCTTTACAGAAGTTTTACAAATGTCTAAAATTGAAGAGCTGCAGCTGCAATAAAATTCGGTTGGAAGATCCCTTAGCATTAAAATTAAGTATATGTATAATGTATTTATTAAGAAACCCTTAATAAAACTAAATATTGAAATTTTACAAAGCGTTAAGAAACTCAACATTGACCTTTGTTTCTTATAAAAAAGTGAGTTCAATGATTCTTCTACTGGTTGGAAAGAAAAGGTAGGTATCCTGTGGCTGTGTACAAAGAATACTTGTACACTCGTGATGCTGTTGTAGCTTTTTGTTCTTTATGTATACTTGAGTTGCTGTTTTGAAGTTGAAACCGTTATAAAGTACTTAACTGTTTGCAGTCACGATATGCTTAAAAGGTTTAACCCCTAGAGTATATATATATATATATGCATATGCGTTCCCCTCCACCCACCACATAGTGTACTCATTTTTCCTACACAAAAACAAACTGGGATAAAATGATTCAAATAGCCAGGAATTGTAATTTAGCTGTATTGTGAAGAAGGGATTGCCCCCATTAAGAAATAATTAGGGCTGGTATTAGAGTTGACAGGCTATTACAGGTCTTAGTTTGATGCATTTATTCTTGTTTTGATGGATTTTGCATGTGGACCATATTAAATGAGCAAATCTCAGTATAGCCTTCAATGACAGTTTGTTGAATGACCAACAATGTGAAGAGAGGGTATGGATTGATAACACTGGCTTTTCCTGTGCCCTTTAAAATCTTAATACAGGTTACTGCTTGTCTGGGAGTGGCTGGTAGCTTTCATTGACTAAAAAAATGGTTAGTCAGGTGCATAGCTGATTACATGCTACAAGTAGCAAATGCCAACTGTGTTTTTCACCTGAATGAAGTTGTGGGCAAATTGACTTCCATTTATAGTACAAGTAGTTTTCTCTATAACTAACAAAAGCATGCCAGTAATTAAATTTCATTTCAAACTTTATTTTAGAAGCCTCAGAGTCTGGATAAAAAGAGACAGTGGGCAATATTGGCCTAGTATTTGTCATTTCATGCCAGGTATTCTTTTAGTTTTTGCCTTGATTCTGGCTTATTTGTTAAATTCCTTCCTTCCCACTTCACACCCCCCTCCCAGAGGTATTCATATGGTCAAGCAAAATTATTGGCCTAACTCTGACTAACGCCATTTAAGTGAAAGAGAATAATCAGGCCTTTTCGTTTCACTTGGAAAAAAGTTAGCAGGAAATATCACTATTGTTGCCACCATTATTCAATTCAAATTTTCCCGCAGTGTCATCAAGGTTTTTTTCTTGAGGCTTTCTAGCTGAACGTTTTTTATAGGAGTTGGAATCTGATGTGATTCATACACTGAAGAAGACCTTTTAAATTTTGAACTTCTAGATAGCAGTTTTAATTGGTTTCAAGCTATATCTTATGTTTTTACTTAGCTGGTGAAACTTAACTCATTTCCTTTTCGTCCATCCCTAAAAGTTAGGGTATTCCTGAATGAAGGGTCAAGTTGTTAATGAAAACAAAGCATCATTTTTCAACATTATGTTTAACATTTTTTAACACTGTTAACATTATAAATCATTACATCAAAAGTTTTGGTTACAAACTGGCAGTAATTAGGGCTGTCCAAACCTTCGGATATTCCTATTCGGTTATTTGGCTTGAAATTTAACGAATATTCGGTTATTCGGCGAATATGGGTGTGGTAAATGGGTGTGGCAGGGTGGTGGTAAAAAACAGCAATCTGAAAATTTCTTGTAATTAAACCAACCCGTGAATATAGCTAATCAGTCATTATTATTTGATAAGTCAGAACCATTAATTTTTTGTTTTCCTATTGATATTTCCTGTGTTTAACGTAACTTCAAAGGGTGTGCTGCAAAGCAATTTTTAAAAAGGTTTTTTTGTCAAAAATAAAAATGTTTTCTCGAGCCTTCCCTAGCATTATTTGCCCCTAATGGCCAAAAAGTCAGTATCAAATTAATGAGAAACCATAGTCATACGTTTTCAAAAGGGTTGTTCTCCAACATTTTTAAAAGTGAAAAGCTTTCTAGCACGGGCTTTGACACAGGTTGGGAAGTGGAGGGAGGGCAAGAGAAAATTTAACACTCCCAACAAAAGATTTTGCGAAAAGTTATATTATTCTGCAAAATAGGGTCATAGCCCCCCAGCCTCTCCTTTGTCAGAGGCCATGTAGCACAAAAATTTCCCGAGGAAAAGCCCCATGACCCCCACCTGCAACCCACGCTCCACTCCCCCTGCCCCCTTCCAATCTTGCTTTATTGGCTTTGTAACTATTTCTTGGGATTGCGATTTTTGAAGAAGGCCCGTATCCTTGAAACTCTCTCTAAGATTGAAGATAGGAAGTTGCCTTTCTCCTTTAGAACAATCCTTGCTATTCGACCAGTCATTGCTATTTGATTGGGAATCGCTATTCGAATTGTCACAGCTATTCGATCAGTCACGGTTATTTGAATAGTCAACACTATTTGATGAGTCGCCGCTATTCAAACAACCATTGTGGACCTCCAACAGTGAGGTTATTCGCACTATTTGTCTCCAACCGAATAATCGTACTATTCGAACTATTCGCTTGTAACCGAATATTGAAACAGGTAACCGAATACCGATTATTCGACCTTCGGTGGACAGGCCTAGCAGTAATCGCACATTAAGAAAGCCAAAGGTTAGGCAGTTGTGGGTAGATGATACCTTGATTCCCTTTCATGTCCTGAAGGACTTCTTTTAACAAGTACTGTTGGAAGAGCAATCATGCCCTTCTAAGCTGATCCACATGGACAGTTTGTTCCCTTGCGAAAATGTCTTTGCAAAAAGGCCTGAGTATTATTAAGTTTATGTTTGAATATAAATCATTAAGCTCGGGAAATAAGCAGAATAAATCACCAAACATATTGAAGTTTTGTTCTAAAAAAATTTGCTGGAAAAATTATTTTCAGAAGTGGAAAAAAAGTTTTTCTTTGCAAAATAGAAAGACTTAAAGGTAACGTGTCCTGCTATAGCAAGCGACTCTGCGGGGTTTTTTAGAAACATGTGATTTTTCATGTCATCGCCCCAGTCATTACGGTCGCTCTGTTTATCTATCCTGCTGCGAGGTCAGCTTTTCGTGTGAGCAGTTTTGCATCGCAAGAATACTAACAAATTGCAAACTGTTATTTTGATGGGTGGCTTGACAAGTTGGGTATACGCAGTCCTTTTATAAGGACACATTACCTTTAAAACATGGACAATGAAAGTGAATGGTCATAAAATTCTTTGCCATGCAGTTCTTTTATAGGATGGCATGGAAAATGGGCTACAAAAAGTCTACTGCCCATAGTATTTGCAAGCTATTCAAATAGAATAGTTTACACAAGAAAAATTGAGAACAGGCAAGTGAAAAAAATCTTCTCAGACAGACAAAATAATTGTAGCAGTGGTTGCGAAGAAGCCACATTTGTTGGTTTTAAAAGAGTTAAAGTAGTGAGTAACCATGAAGTTTTGTGACCAAAATCCAATTAAAAAACTATCCAAAATCCAAAATCATACTCTTTCAAAATATGAAATTATAGTTTGTATCCTAAGAAGAAAGCCTGATTCTTCAGCTTGTAACTGCACTCACTTGCAAAACAGAGTAAGGTCACAAAAGAATGACTTGGCACTGACTGGGCCAATAATGTCTTCTCAAATGATTTTGTTTTAAAAATGATTCTGGAGTCTTCTGAGTCCGGAAAACAACTAAAGAATTAGATAACCAAATGTCCTGTCCACCAAACCCAAAAAAGGGAGGAACTTCAGTAATGGTCTGGGATTTAATTAGGCCTAATGGGGTCATTATCTTGTTTTCTCAAAGTTGTTCTGTCAATGCTGCATATTATGTTGTCATCCTCAAAAATCCTTCCAGAAAGTACCATATAATAATATTAATGGATATGTAAATCAACCTTTAACTTTTCAACAAGACTATTCCCCATGTCACACAACTATGTGCATTTTCAACTGTCAACTGAATTCTAAACTCTTTCAGGGCCTTCTCAATGTCAAAATCCTTGACATTCAGGCAAATATTCATTACCATTTCATTGAAATTTTGCTAGATTGATTCCTAACTGGTTCCGTGCTGTCAATTTGTCTCATGGATGTCTCTCCAAATTTGTTACTTTAGAAATAAAATGAATCGCGGGCAAAAATTTTACAATTTGTGTAATTGATGTAACATTGGCTTCTGTTTGAATACTTTGGAGGGGGGGGGGGGCAGGCTAATATTCAGTTGAAATCAATAAGTTCCTTTCTTTTTTCTTCAATTTCACTATCAACTTTTTAATCAAAAAGTATCATAAATTTCTAGTTCCTTGCACATGCCTGTTTTACCATGGTGAAAGCAGCAAGTTATTTGTTGGACTTACAAATGGAACTATTGCAGTATGTATGATTTAAAAGTTGTTTTCATATTTTCCTGGTCCATGAGCTGTTTCAACATTTATTTTTCTCACTATTGCTACATTTTATATACTTTTAAGTATATCCTCTTTGTCATATTTTATACTTGGGATAGAGAGGGTAGCTTGTTACTTCCTCGTGTTCATCGAAAGGTGTGCAAAACCCTTGATGCTCGGCTCTTCTAACTTTTCCTATCTCCAATGATTTTTTGTCAGTACAGGTATGTGAAACACATATTTTGAATTCTAACCTCACAAACATCCACTTTTGAATTGTCCTTATTAAAAGAATAGCATGAAAAGAAATTGCCAAATGATGTTTCATTAAAATTATTAGAACTCATAAGGATATGTTGTGCCTATTCGAAATAATAAAATAAACAACTTGGACAAGGCTGTATTGCATGTTGTTTGTAGTTGTAACAAGCATCTGAATTCCACTTACCTGACTGGATCATTCATTTCTTTGGTAGGAAATGAAACTTTCAGAAGATCTAAATAGATTAAGCCATGAAAGAAATTATCTAGGTAAGTTCAGAAATTTATCTAAAGTTTTGCCGGATTTATGACTTTGTTTTCTAATTAAGAAAGTCTGTCTGAAATTACTTTATACCTTTTATTTCTAGAATGTGCTTTAGATTTGCAAGAGAAGCTCCTGCAAAAATATAGCACAACATGTTTCCTTTATGGCCCTTTGTGTCTACAATAACTTAGAATTTCAAAAAAAATTTCAGTCAAAATGTTGTTTCCCTAAAGAGAATTTCTTCCGTCAAATGGATTAATTGTATTTTACTTTCAGCTCATACAAAGACAGTAAAATCGATTATATACTCAGATGAGTACCGCTGGCTTCTGAGTTGTGGCAATGATAAATATTTTCAATGGCATAGCACTGTTGAAGGAAGAAGGTTTGGTGGGTACAACACAACAGCCTGGTGTACTTGTATGCAGTATCTTTTCATTGCAAATTTCATTTAATATTTTCATTGTTATCAGTTCATTTTTGAATCTCTAATTTGAATTCTTGAGTGAAAATATGGATAAATTCAAAAACTTCCTTTTGAAGGTATAAAATCAACCTTTCTGTTTTGACAGGAAGTTCAGAGTTTTAAATTTTATCTTTATATATTCTATCCTCTGCAAGTTCAAATGAGCAAATAATTTTATGCAGAGATTCATGAATATCAAATTTCCCTGTCTTGACAAAGAATTCTCTTAAATTTTTAATCTGTGATGTGCTCTAAGAGCTTTTAGAGCCAGTCTTTGATTTTAGACCCATGCTCCAAAGTTTTGGTAATTAAGATCTTCCTAGTTATTTAAATATTTATTTATACTGTAGAGTCAAACTATTAAAGAGTACAAGGTAATGTACATTTTGTTTGTTATGATTTTCTTTATTACAGGGTTGTTCATTCTTCGTCAATGTCAAGTCCAGTTTAGTTATTCATATGTATGCATTGTTTGTGGTTAGATTGCATGGAAGTTTTTTTCTGTGGTAAACCTTAACAGATAAACCAGGTTTGATGCTGATGCAAAATATGTATTTGTTGGAGATTTTAGTGGACAAATAAGCGTTTTAAGGTTAAGCGATGAGGAAAAAAGCTTGACTCATGTCACCACATTGAAAGGACATTCAGGTTTGTTTTTAAAAACGTTCATTTTTGCAATGCTCACATTACTTGCGAGTATACCTTCTGCTTGATATTTGCTTGTAACATCTTGATAGGATTGTCTTTGGTATAGTTTGACACTTTGTTGATTGGCTGGGCACAAACAAATTATTTGGCTTTTGGCAAGTTTAGGTATAGTCAGTAAAAGGAAGATTTCAAGGCTGTTGTTAAAGAGTAAAATGAGGGAAGATTTTAATTCGTTAGGGTAGGGAGTGCAGGGGCGGACATTTCAGTCTCGGCGCGCCCGGGATGAACGGTTTTTATCTGAGGGAGACCGCCTATCGTCACACAGGGTAACCGCCGAATGACAAAATTTGTCCACCCCACGCCTGTAGTGGTGGTTTGTGTATCCCTAAGAAGTTTAAGTAGCTTCAACGTTTGATGCTATACAGTTCCGAGCTGTTTTATTAAGTTAAAGTCGACCACTACTAGCTATTTAATGCCTGTTTCCGTTTTTTCTAATTGTGCCTAGGAAGCATCCAGTGTTTGACATGGGATTCTGATAATAAGTGGCTGTTTTCTGGGAGCTTCGACCAGTCCGTAATAATTTGGGATATTGGAGGGAAACAAGGAACTGCATTAGAGCTCCAGGGACATGTGTAAGAAATTTGGAATTGCTTGTTTCGTGTTACCTAATTTGAAAACTCGTCAGTTTGGCTTGAATCTTTTCATCGTTTACTTCGCTTTGCCAAATTTCCTAAATCTATCATCCATATTGTAGTATCTTGGATGTACGGTTTATTCTTTTTCTTCTTTCACTCTTTTGTTGAGATTTTATTTTCATTCGTTGTTTTTGTCAATCTAAAGGTATTTTTCGATGCACAAAAATATGTTTATTTTAAAAAATGAAACTTGAAAATCTACAAAGTTGAACTGAATCTCGTCGGTTTAAATTATTCATCCTTGTTATGTTTTGATTGTTTTAGAAACAAAGTTAGGGGTTTGGCCTACGTGCCTCAATGTAAAAAGTTATTTTCTGGAAGCGAAGATCAGATCCTCGTTATCTGGGATATGAAGACAAAAAGAGATGAAGTATGTATTAAGTTTTGTGATTTCTTTGAATAACGGACATATTTAGAAAGAATCTTCCTATATTTTTTGCTTTATGATGCTGTTATGGAACCTTATATATTGCCTTAATGCCAACATGCATATTACTTGTTTTTGCAGACATTTTTTGATGATATTTAATTTATTAAGCTTAGAATTAGTTTGGTCAAGAAAATATTGTCTGGTGAATTTACAAGTCAATTTTCAAGGATCTTGAGGAGATGAACAACCATGATACAGTTTTTGTTTCCTTAGTTCTTTTTGCTTAGTAAATGTTAGCAAAAATCCTTCTCATTGGAAAGATCTTCTCTCGGTAAGGGAAGCAAGCGGATATAGGAAAAGGCCAGTCGCGAAAAATAATAGCCGTGAGGTGCTCACAGAAAGGCCTAAGAACTCTCAGATCTACTATTTCGACAAATCATGAAATTTTAACTAGTTTGAACAGTAGTCAGAATTCTGATGAGCCCCTAAAATGGCCATTCATTGTTCTGTTCCAAGGTTCCGTTGCCCACTAGCCCCCTTACCTCAGGGTGGCCTAAAATTGTCTTTGCGGCATCAGAAATCTAAAACCATGGTTCCAGGCAAAATATTTGCTTCTTCACCAAAATGTAGCACCAAGGCTATATAGATCAACTTGTGTATTGAAGAGCCTATACAATCGAATGTCATGATTAGCCTTCAACTTATATAATCAGCCGTTTTTCCTTTGTAGACACCAAATTGGTCGCAAAGCGATATTTGCGAAAAATGTTCACAACCCTTTTTCTGGAATTTCAAACACATGATGGAGAAAAAAGTTATAGGTGTAAGACAAGTAAGTTATCGCATTTCAGTTCTAATTAGCATCAAAAACATCGCTACTTATGTTTCGTGCCATTATGCTACAGGTATAAAGTATTTCATTTGTTTATTCTTTCGAGTTGCATATTTTGATTCACGGCTATTTTGATTGTCTTGGATTTATCTGGATCTGTTTTCATCATAAAACAAACTTCTAATGCCATCTTTTAAACAGCACCGAATACTCACCAGAACCAAAACTTTTTAAAGGAATCAAGCAAGTTTCAGCCTTTTAAAGGAATCGAGATTCACAGGATATGAGATTTACCTACACAAGCAAAATACTGCGTAGAAATACATGTGGGTTTCTTTCAGCTAAGCAAACTAAGTGCCCGCCTGTTGATGCTAGCTAGCACTAGCACCCGCTAGACCGTTACATGACTACAAGTAAACAAAGACTTTTCATATATAGGTATGATGTTAGCAATTTTTGAAAAGGCCGATTGAATGTTGTAGCAAAAGCTTTAATTGTTTCTTGTTGAAAAATGAAAGTCTGGTGCAGCAATTTTTGGGCGACTTTATCAGATTGTTTAAAAACAAAGAACGCCTAATATAGTATGAATTTTGAACCATAGCACCATTGTCGACGATGCGGACGTGCAGTTTGCAATAAATGCAGCGAAAAAGCGTCACCTTTACCTCTCCTTGGGTTTGAATTCGACGTAAGACTCTGTGAAGAATGTCATAATCAGTTAACCGAAAAAGAGTGAGTTTCTTTGCTAATGTTCTCCTTACTGTTAAAGATAACAGATAAAGCAGTTTGTTGCTTAAACCAAATGTTACACGTGAAGAAATAGAATAACCTTCTAAAGTTATGATTAGTCTTCTATTGTTAAGGTTTCATTCCGCTTTCAACTTCAATTTATTTTTCTTTTGACTACAAAACTCATTTTCTTCAACCTTTCTGTATGCCCTGGTGAAAATCATTCTTGATTCATGTGACTTTCAGCCACAGAAAATGAGCTTTGATGCGGTAACCTTTATGCACTATATCTGTACTAAAATTTTGCCAAATGCTCATATTTGAAAGTTGCAATTTCAATTATTCAATCGCTTGTGAGGATATGAATGCTGTTTTTCGCATGGAATAGACTATTTAATTATACACACATGCCTACGAGTGTTCGATTTCCCACGATGTCATTTATCCAACTCTATTTTGCAGAACTACATCATTGGCAGTTTTCCACGATACAAAACACATGATCACTGACATGTCGCTTGATCTCAGCAAAGGCAGGCTGCTCACGTGTGGTGCTGATAAAGTCGTTAAGGTGAGGACAATTACAGATTTCCCAAGGAGATTTGTAGATGCACTTTTCAAGGACTACCCTATTTGAATTTATTAGATATTAATCAGGAAAAAAGTTCAGCATACTGAAAAATCTTGATAGCCTTCCCCGTCTCCAATAAGACGTAGAGTAGAAATCACGTTACATGATTCTAGTGAAGAAAAATGAGTATCAGAGGCCGGAAAACATGGCCATTCTATGGTCTTTAAATAAAGTCAGGAAAGCAAACGAAAGCAAAAGAAGTAAATGTAGCCAGTCAACGCCCAATTTTTTCAGAAGAAAGATTACAGAGCTTGACGAAAATGTCCAGAAGAAGGATGTAAATTTTTCTGGGCTCTGAAGAATTTGAAAAGAGGCTTTTAAATTCTGTCATTTCTAAATAAACCCTTTGTCAATAGAAAACCAGTTATCTTAACTAACGTTTTATTCCTTGTTGATTGGAGTATTTCAACCAAACTGAAAGTTATCACCGCAATTAATTCATTGTCTGCCGAGAACGGTTCTCAGCAGACAGTTTTCACATCTTTTATTGTTGTCTAGATTTCCTTGCTCGTTGATATTCAATAGTAACGACGTAACAAACGCAACTCTGAATTTCTTTTAGATTTGGGACATCAGACCAATGCTCCAAGATGTTCGATAGCCAATGTAGATATTGTTATAGCAAGAAACCATAAATGTCCTATAATTATAAGCTTACCACGCAAATCACAGTTCATGATTCCAAGAAGGCTTTGTATGACTGGTGTTCACTTACCACCTCCCAATTAATCACAATATCTTGTATCATAACTTGTAAAAAGTAAAGAATTTGCAGAACAATTTGTTATTTGATCTTCCTTATATGAACCAAATGTCAACATTTTTCTTACTTCACGTAACTATTGTGTATGCTTTTCTCTGTAGTGTAGTACAGGTAGAAAAATGATTTCCAAATCCATACATATTGATGTAGATAGATTTTAGATAAAAAACTTCCTTTAAAGATATAATTTCATCCTCAGCATTATATTTAGAAAGGAAAGAACCAATGTAGCTTAGTATCCTTATTTTTGTTTTTTATTTGGTTCTATTGAGTGTTGTGATAAAATATCTTTAGTTTCATTTTTTAATAAAAAGCATTATTTGTCCAGCTAAATCAAATTCTAAAACGAAAACTTCGTAAGATGACGTGGTGTACTGGAACTAGTTAAATACGTATATATATATAAGTATTATCATACAAGGTACGGTACCCTAATTAGATCATTAATAGCCAAGAGTTTGTTTGTTGATAAACTGCCCTAATTAATTTATCCCATGATGCATTAAGGAATGTAGCCAGTCAAGCATGCTTTAAGCATGTTTGTGACACACATTATATCATATACACGCTCAAGCGAAGTGCTCCCGCTATGCCAGCCAGCTAGCTTCTTGAGTATAAAGTTCTCAACCTGCTTTAAGTAAGATCCAATCAAATCAAATCTCTTCGGGCTTTCTTCGAGTGTTAATGCATTGGATATAAGATAATTTGTTGGTAATTATGAGATATCAGAACCATTCCAGTTAGCCATGCAAGCTACTCTCCATGTAAACATTCCCTTCAAGAGGTATCATAGTTTTTGATGATTGTAATAAAGCTCTGGCATTAGCAAGAATTAGCTTTGAAGCAGTAGCAGTAGCAAGTTAAAATCTTTTTTTTGTCATTTTTAAAACAAAGAATCGGCATAATGAACTTGAGTTAAATAACAATTCTTAATAACTGATCTCTTAGTTTGGCCTTCATTTTCCTTCCCCGCTCAGTTGTTACACATTTCTAAACAAGAATTAGCAGAAAGATCGTGAAAGGGATCAACTCGACGGCAGTGAAGCTCTCAACTACGACAGCTGTGAAGCAATTTTTATTACTCGATTGAAAATATCTACCTTTTGACGACACTCTTGAGAGCCAAATACATTTGGCATTCGGTTGATGACCTTAACCATTCGTGAAAATAAAAGTAAAAACAAAACTTCAATTTTGGCATAGGTTATCCATTTGAGATGTACAGTACTGTAACGTAACGTCTACATGGAATAACACAGTACTGTAACGACATTGATTCAACTCACTTTTCAATCACTTTTCATTGTGGCCTTAACTTAATTTCCGGGTACTTTTTTATCGTGACATACCGGGTGTTGCCAAAGAGGGTACGAGGGCGGTAACCTCCAAAACTTTGTCCGTCAGCACATGAAGGATGTTTGGGGCGCAAAAGAACAAATCTTTCTCACACCCTGTAGCCTTTTTGCAACAATTTTAAAGTATTGACATTTGTGTAGTAATTGAACTTTCTAAGTATGGCACTAAACAGGGCCGGCGAAACGTATTTAAAAGTGGAGGGGCCAAAATATCAGGGGCCAAGATATCAAAGCCTTGAAAGGGCTTAGGGAAGGCCGCCACCATGGTTGGCGGCAAGCAAAATTTTAGAATTATGGTGTCTTAGAGATGGCCTTAGAGAAATTTGACTGAAGATGTCACATAGTCTATTGTGATGTTGACTTGAAATGGAAAAGTTTTAGAATAACCACTTTCAAATAGCTCGTATTGAGACCTTCTTTAGATTTTTAAAGTACCCGAAATAAGACGAGGGAGAAAAATAAATGAAACATGGATTAATAAAAAACATTAACGTTGAAATGTCAACAGAAGAACTATCAACTAAAAATAAAAAGTTAAGCAATTTTGCACAGTTAAGATATAACTTTGTAACATCTGATCTTAACTTTTTCGGAAATGAAGTGCTTTAAAAAAAATTGAAAAACCTTCAAACTGGGCTAGTCAAAATGATTTTAAATAGAATTTATAACGATATTTTCTCTTTCTTAGTGGGAATGGATCATCCAAACGATCAGACTCTGAAGTTTTCTTGATGATACTTTTTAAGAACAAATCTGCCCTTACTTTATTTCTCATAGCCTCAAAAAAGTTCTTTCCAGCTGTTTTTTTTCCTTCAACAGCTGATTTCTCTCTTTTTGTAATGTTTCTGAGAAAGTTTTCGTTAAAAAATAGACCTTGTGTGCCAAGTTTAGGCAGTGGAAAAAACGAAACTCCGTCAACTTGTGCTGGCACCAAGTTATTCTGAACTAGGTTTCTCGATCTATTTGCTAAGCCAAGCTCTTACTCGTTGTAAAACTTAGACAATGACCGATTTCTTGGATCTAGTTCCCACATTCAATTTTATGTATGTCTTCAATGATAAAGACAAGCTAAGGACACATTTAAGAGAATACTAGGCAAAGTTACTTACAGAGTCATACAACATTTATTTCCACTTTTGCCTAAAATTTTTCCTTAGCTCTACAGAAAAGTGGGGGGGCATGGCCCCTCGGCCCCCTCGGTTTCGCCGGCCCTGCTAAAGTATGAGTTTAGAAATAGAAAAACACATAAAGCAGGATAAGATATTATTTATATTTTGACCACACCCTTAAAGAGTGAGACGGGCACTCTTTTATCGGCAAAAATCAACTTTTACTGCTCCGAAAATTTTTTGGCTTCGCCAGTAATCTCCACTCGAATCAACAAGAATAGTGCTGCATCGCAGGGACTATCGAGTTTGTTTAATGCTTCGTCGCATTACCGCCATGGCTGACTCACGTGCGCATGGTGAAAAACGCATGCGCGCCTCGATCTTCCTTTTGCCAAGTTGCCAAAGTTGCCGATATGGCGAGTGAACTGCAGCAATTTGAAGCCCTGGTCGGGGAGTTGTTGAGTCCACAAAATGACGTTAGAAATCAAGCTGAGGTAGATTTTTTAACGATTACTACTCCAGAAGCTTTATATTTTGGGTGATTCCTCTCAAAAATGAACCAGGCACCCTTATCAATGCTTAGGCCCACTTGGTTTAATACCGATCCATCCACACCTTTATCCAATTTGTCACGGCGACCATTCATCCGTGAATCAAATAACTTCTAAAATACTATACAATGAACTGTGATGGTTTTCAAAATTTTGCGAATTTATTTCACTCCAATCCATTAAGTTGACATTGTAACTTTATAGATGTTTCGCAACCTGAAAATTATTAACCTGTCGTGATAAAATTTATGCCAAATGCTTTCGAAAAGGGTGCTTTGTCTAGAATAGACAAATAACTTTAATAATGATCACGAATTTATCTTATTCTCGATATTGTGGCGTAAAGTAATGCGTACTCCTTGATATTTTTTTATTGATTCTCAATTTTTAGACCATCATTTGGCACCATATAGAATCCTCGTTTGGCATTTTTTCATTGCTGTAAAGCCTTACTTAAGTCTTCTGAGTAAACTTGGCTTTTCAAATCTGGTCAAATCTGTCAATGAATGGCAGTATGTACAAATCATGACTCATGAGCTGTCAAAGTCAGTTTTTGTATGGAGACTATTGTGTGGAGATTTTGATTTGAATATAATCAAGAATATTGAGGCACCAATATCCATCATTTCCCACTGCACAAAGAGATTTTCCAAGCAGTTCTCTTCTCTTTGGGTTAACAACAACCTCCTACTCTTTTTAAATATCATTACTGTTTTTTTTCTGACTGTTCTTTTTTTGCTGTTATTTTTCTCTATGTAAACTGCGTGTTTAGATTTATAAGTCACATCTACAGTGGGAACCAGGTGACAGTGTGTCTTTTCCTGCTGTGGTTGTGACCAGAATTGTATTGTAGATATAGATGTAGTTTTAATTGATAGAAAAAAATCAGATTTGTCATCATTCTCTATTTATTAGGCCCCGAAACAAGATTTTTAACTTAATTTTCTGTCTTACATGGTATGGAATTCTGTTGTAAAGATACCAGCTTAAGAATGGCCTTCACCTCATGCTGTTGACTTTAGTTCCAACTGCCTATGTCATTTCTCGCATTTTTTTATTCTCATTAACTTATATAACTGACTGATTCTATAAAGGTTCCGTCTTGAGCTAGCTAGCTGTTTCAACAACAGTGTACCAGAAGGTTTATCAATCAATAAATAGTTCTTGAAGAATAGTTGCCTATTTTTATGATAGATATTAAGTCATTTCTTGATGATTTTTGTGATTTTTTACCAATTTATTTTGTTTTGCCAAGATTGTGCTATACAGTGTTGGTATGGTCACCCTTGTAGCATCTTTGTTGCATTTGCTGTTTCTTATGAAATGGCTCCTTGGTCAGGTTATTTCACTAGACTTCTGGTCAGTCCATGAGAGGTTGTTACCCTTTGCCTCTTCCCTTTTTATTGATTTTTTTTGCAATTTTATTACAGGCCAAATACAATAGCATTCCAGACATTACAAAGATACAATTCCTGCTAAACACAATGCTAATAAGTCAAAATATGGAGGTGAGTCACCATATGAAATCTTTATATTGTTTTAATGATTTTTAAGATGGAAAATCAACATAGTTTACAAAGAGACTAAAAATTCAATTACAAAAGAAAGGCTAGATAATGCATCATCTCAAGTGTAGCACAGTCCTGGATAATATTAGGCATGCGATCGCACCCACACTCCTCCACACATGTGTAAAATGGATGTTTAAATCGAGAGAGATACTCGGAAGATTGAAAAATTTAAAGAATGATGATTTCTGCGAGTGGCTATACTTTTCTTTCCATTTCCATCATGTAACAATCCAAGGCTAATCAAACTGCTAATATGAACGACGACGGCTCTCCCAAACTCTAATACTTAAACAATCCAATGAAGTATGAAACGAGGCACAGTGCAGTCTTTCTCAAGCACTGCCTGTCCTAAATCCAAACTGGGCCACAAGAGCTTTTGCAAGCCTCTTGGGTGAAACGGTTAGCTACCTCCTGGTGTTTAGCCTTACATGTCTAATACTTCTGAAGCTCTCTTCGAATCTCTCCGGATCTCACTTACTGTGTATATTTATATGTACAAGGAAATAACAGAAAAGCATAACTAAGCAAAAAATGTTGCTAATGATAGACTACGAGATAATTCTAGAAACAGACGTATGCGCAATATGATATGATCCTAATGAGGGGTAATCCTACAACAATATAATTGAATGCACTGTAATACTGCGTGGTGCTGTGTCGCAAAGACAGAACATTCGAGACACAAGGGGGATTTCCTAACAATCTACATAATAAATGAAATAGCTAGGTACACTTAGGCTGGCATTATTTTAGCTCTATTACACATGCCTTAAACTGCTAAGGCATGCTTTTTATCACACGCACAGTTCCACGTTCTCATTTAAGATTCTTTTTTCTTTTATTTTTATTCATTTCTTCTTATTTTCATGTTTTCGTACTTACCCCATGCCAGTCCATTTTGGTCAAAATGATAATGTGGGTGTTTCCATGACTCCATTTTTATCTGTACTCATATCTTTTGTTTGAGCTCTTTCTCCTGAGATTGATTGACTGCGTTTTCGAATGTCTCTGTCTTCCCTGTTAGTAAGAAAATGATGCATTTTGAAATGATTCCGTTTTGGAATGACTCCACTGTGTTTTTGAATGACTCCAGTTTGGTATCACATGACTCTTTTTTTGAGCGTTTTAATGGAACTCAAAATCAAATATTGGAGTAATGGCAACTGCAGGCCTTTTCGTAAGAAATAGCCCACCCTAGTGGCCAATCGCTCGTGTGATTTCTCTTGCGCGAGCGATTGTTCTGATAGTGAAAAAATTGTTCCTATTATAAGGAACTTTTGTTTAAGGTAATATTTAATGAAAATGAATGGTTACAATGATTTGTAATGCACTCCAAGAAAGACTAAATCCTCTTTATCTTTGTTTATAAACTTTATGTACATCACAAGGGTCATAAAGATGTTATTGCCAGAAGACCGCAAAATGTTGTTCCATACCTTTTTAAAAATGCTTTTACTGCCCAGGAAATGCTCAGAAAGTGCTATTGTAGTTTAAAAACTGAATACCTAAAGTATCATAAACATTTGTGGTGGAATTGATTTTCAAATGCATTTTTTCATTGAGGTGTGGTTAAGTCAACTTACTTATATTACCTGTGTTTTGATGCTTGGTTCACAAAAGATGACTAGAATTGTGTTAATTGATGAGACATTTATTCCTCACAATTTACCATTTTGCGCAAGTGATCAAACACGCATGTGGTTTGGTTTGCGCGAGTGCTGACATGATCGCATCTACATTGCTTGCGTCAAATGAAAAGGCCTGCAACTGGGCCTAAAAACTTGTATGCTTTTTGTTAAATTGTTTCGTTTTCAAGAAACTTCTTCTAAATTCTGTAAAAATTATTTGGTTGTATGAAAACCTGGAATGCTTTTTCAAACAGTGATACACCCCTTCAAATGCATGCATGGCATTTAGAAGTGTAAGGTCTTCAAAAAAATTGCAAATTTCAAAAAAAGGTCTCCATTTTATGGATCGCACACCTACACTTTTCAAGGCGTGCTATTACTAGCATGCCAACAATTTTCTTATTACCAGGACTGGTGAAGCCTGTCTAATTTTCATGTATGATATTAATATAATTTTGTAATTGATTGTGGTACGATCAAGCAAAACTTCCCATAAAGCAAAAACTTCAAGACTTCTGTGTTTATTTTTATTCCTAAGGCTTGGCTGTTTTTCTTTGACCCAATTGCTTTCATTGTGAAGACTTTTATAAGTATAAATCCTTGATTACCATTTCAGTTTCGTGTCATGGCTGCTGTTTTGTTGCGTCGTTTGCTGAGCAACCTTGAAGACTTCATCACTATTGTGCCAGCAGAAATACAAGAACAATGTAAGGTACAGTTACTGCAAGGTGTCCAAGTTGAACATAATGCAAATATGAGAAAAAAGTTCTGCGATACCATTTCAGAGCTGGCAAAGTGCTACATAAGTAAGTGTTTATAAACGTTTTGAACTTATCTACCTAAGTTTCTTGCTTGTTAATTAGCAATAATTTTTGTCACAAAAGGCACCCTTACATTTGCATACCAGCTTTAAAATGAAATAACAGAAGATAAAATTACGGAAATTTTGGTCCACTGTTTACCAATCTGTCATATAGTGCTAAATACGCTATAGGCAAAGCTGCTCATGCTTTGGTGAATAAAACAGGACTAAGTTGCAACTTGAGTTTCATACTTAATGCAACTATCAGTCAATCTCAGGTATCAATGAAGTATATTTGTAACTTGTGCTATAAATATGATAATTTTAGAGATTTTTATCTCAATCAAATTGAACAAGAAGTGAATATGAATTTTAAAGAGGGGTATCGTAACTAGTTTCTTCCTAATTTTTTAGCTGATGAAGGAGCAAACCAGTGGCCTGATATTTTGAAGTTCCTTTTTGAATGCTGCAACTCACCATCAGATGAAGTTAGAGAAGTCCCACTTCATATTCTACAGTAAGTTCATTAAACAGGAAAAGTAATTTTTCTCGTATAGATGTATTGAGTTGCTGTATGCAACTAGTTTTCATGAAACATTTCATGAAATACATTTAATAGATATATGCTTGTGAAGATGTTTATGGGATAAATGGTATTCAGTGACTTGATCCCTGTCTCGACAGGCTTTCATACCGAACATATTTCAGTTTATCACAAATCTGAAGTCAGACAAACTGGCATAAGTGTAAGTTGCTTCATGTCTGCAAAGTAATTTATTTTGTGAAAATTGTTCTTTATTGTTTAAACAATATATGTGTAAATTTTTTGACTAAGCTTATATTGTCATTGTTAATTTTATTTGCTGTTTGATTGGAAATAAGCCAAAGTAGATTCTCAGCTATAATAACCAATTATTTTCAGTGCTTTTCCTGGGATATTTGGAACACAACAAGATACCTATTTACAAGTTATTAAGGAAATGTTGCTGCACAATTTACAAGTACCACAGACCAAGGTACAGTTGATGTTTTGACTATTTTATCTTGAAGATCATAAACTGAGCAAATTTGTTGGCTCAGTTGAGCATCTTACATTTCATCACTTTTTTTGCCCTATTGCTGTTCAATTGTTCATCAGTACAATTCCCAATGATGGCATCTCTAATGAGTTTCTTCAGTGAAAAAGAATCTTTTTTTGCCATATTTGGAAGCTTTTTCAACCCTTTATTCTAATCAACAGTTAAATTCAAGCATAAATTTTGTCACTGCAGTTTATACCCTTGAGCTTTCTGTGGTTATTACATTAGCCTTTTTCTTCCTTTTAATTGGTATTGTTGCGAATGTTGTTTGTGTCCTTTAATCATGTCTACTTTGTGGCTTCTTTATGAAAGGCAATATGGGAGACGGAACAATTTGATTGTTTATCTATTTCTGAATCTGCAGTTTACTTCCCATTTCTTGCATAATTGTCTCTAGTTTCTTTTGTAGATCCATTACCTCGCTGCAAAGGCAACTTGCACATTTGTCGTAGAGTCACTTGATCAAGCAAAACACAAATTGTTTTCAGACTTAGTACCAGGAATTCTGCAGGTATATATATATATATCACTGAAACATAGATTCTATAGATACCTCACATTAGCTAACAAAAGGGTTAAAAGCTTTGTATGGGTATTTGTGGTTTTGTTGCTCATTAAATCACAATAATATATTCATAATAGAAAATCTGGGGGCAAATTGTTGTGATGTTTGCCATTACGAGGTTAGCAAAACTACCCTTGTTATATCATTGTTTTGAAATATTCTATTTTGTGAAATACAAATAAAATTAGTTTTTTCCTCTTTATTCTAATTAGAATGAAAGAATTAAATTGCAAGAAGGATCAGGCTAATAGGGTAATAAGCAGCTAATTATAATTTGACTTTTCTATGTTAAAGTCAGTGTATATGTTATATATATGCTATATGTTATTACTTCAAGCCCTTTATTTTTATGCATGTTTCTGAAAATATTTTATTGATCAATTTTACAGGCCATTGAGGCAAGTGTTAAAAGTGAAGAAGATGATGCAGTTTTAAAAGGTTTTGTAGAACTAGCTGAGACAGCTCCACAAGCAGTGAAACCAAACATACAAAACGCAGTTACCCTAATGCTTCACGTAAGTTCAACAGTTATTGTCATATTTTGTAAATTTCCTCGATTGAATAAGATTTCTTGTATAAGACTTTTTTCATTGACATGGAGGATCTGGTCAGTGAGAGTTGGTAACATGGGCCACGTATATTCAGCTTTTTGAGTGGTGGACAGGCCAGTGTATTTTGATAATTTTTTGCTTAATGTTTTTGCTTCTATTATTTTGTGCGTTGTACAGAAACTGTTGTTACTTAATTCTTAGATCGTATCAAATCCAGAGTTAGATAATTCCTGGAGACAACTTGCTTTGGAAGCAATAGTGACCTTTGCTGAGTCAGGTAACATCTTTAGGAAATGTTTGAATTTCTTGGCGTGTTAGCAATAGCAAAATCATCTCTTTGCTAAAGAAACTGTTTTTTGCATATTTATAATAACCACATTCAGCTTCCTTACAAAGGTAGTGACAATTCAAATGAATGCATCTTAGTACCTTCTCCAGTCAAGTCAGTTCCCTAGATTTTAGTCAAATATCAATTTTTCTTCTTAAATATCTCTCTCCAAGGCCCTTTTCCACACAGGTTCCCATATTTGCATAGGGCCCCTCCCTCCCAATTTCAAAGTGCTTTTGGCATTAGTTGGTCCAGTCACTGCCAATTGCTACTAATTGAGTAACCCACAAAACAGTCACAGACATATGAGCAATCAACCACATTCTTTGATCCACTCTCCAGTGGTTTATTAAGACCAATCCCTGTGTCCAGTCACAGTAATTAAGCATGCGTTGTCATTAAAACATGACATTTTTAAGCACAATTTTGCTGCTCCAATCGCTTAATGAGATTACGACTAATAGGTAATCGTATTCCATATGATTCAGTCAGCATTCATGTCATTAATCGATGAACTTGATATTTACAATTGACTTCAGTCTAATCACAGGACTTAAACAAATGAAACAACATTTTGTGATTCTCTTTCAATGACAGTTGCAATTTCCTTTTAGCTCCTGCGATGATACGAAAGCATGGAGGAGAACTCGTCCCAAAAATAGGTATTGCATCACTAGGCAACGAGTCTTCCTTACTTTTGCCTTATTCTACTGGTCTCAAAGTATTTCGAATTTTTAGTAGTTTTAGTCAGTGTTTCTCCGAGTTTTTCAGTTTCAAAGTTCTTCTTTTTAGTCCCAGAAATGCTTGCACTGATGGTGGATTTGGAGGATGATGCAGACTGGTGTATTTCAGATGACTCGGAAGACACTGAGACTGACAGGTATGTTCTTTAGCCACCTTTGAACCACACCTACGTTACTTTCAGCTGCCATTTCGTCAATCAAAAGCCATCAACCTAACATCGAAAAAAGATAGCATTCTTCCAGAACGTCGCCACGCATATACTACTTTTATGAAACCATGATTTTGTACGCGTGATGGTAAGAGTAAGTGTTGTTTTTCAGTAATCCAGTGGCAGGAGAAAGTGGACTGGATCGATTTGCTTGCGGTGTTGGCGGGAAAATTGTCTTTCCTCTCGTGCACAGGACCATTCCTATTATGTTAAAGAATGGTGTGTATCCGATCTTAATTTTTTTTTGCACCTTTGTCTTTTTGCGAAGGTAGTGTCATTATACAGTTCCAGTTGTTTGTTTGTCCGATTAGTTTTATTTGCAAGAATCATTTGCATGCACAAGCACTTATTACGCTACGAATCATCTCGCTATGAGAAAGGGACATCGGATGTTACCACAAGGATTACAAAACCAAAACTAACTTGAATTAACTATGTTTAACGCTTGATCATAAAATAAGGGTGCATCCGTCTCATACATTGGATGTGCCCGTCTCATTTGTAGATGTGTCTTTGTGATATATGAGTGTGATAAGCAAACATGACTGTATCTGAGAGTTTCTTCACTGCATGGGACAAAAACAAACATCCAAAACATAAAAGTTTCTGGAGTAGTCTGTTTATAAATGCATCAGTGCCAATTGCACAGTTATGTTGCTTTTTGGCAGATGATTGGCGATACCGGCACGCTGGCTTGATGGCAATCTCTGCTGTAGCTGAAGGATGTAAGAAGCAAATGGAACCACTACTCAAGAGCATCGTTGAAGAAATCCTCCTCCACTTAACAGACCAGGTTCAGTTTTTCTTATCATCACGTCTTTTTCTTCTCCTTGCCGGTCAAAATTGACTGGTTTTTAGCACTAGGAGAAACTTCTTAGGACTTCGCCATTTTGTGAGAGAAACTGGTAGATCCCCTTGGTCTATCAACTCGTTCATATTCATGTTTTTCTTTTGCGTTGAGATCTCGATTTGTCATCCACCAGCAGATAAACAGCCTCTAAAGAAGGCTATTTTAGTGTTCCGTTTGTCATTCGTTTTTAAAGTGAATCAAATATTTTCAAAGCTTTCTGGCTTTCGCTTTTGAGATTGTTTCATAAATCCAGAAAAAAGATCGCAGGATGTAATTCAGTCGTTTGTTGGCAGTTTTTGCGTCGCGCCATTTATTAAGTCAGGTCTTTATTTTGTATTAAGTTTTTCCGATGTTAATGAACAATTCTTTTTCTTTTTGCCATTATGATAGTTTATAAAGGGATCATCTATTTGCAGCACCCAAGAGTTCGTTACGCGGCTTGCAATGCGTTAGGCCAGCTCGCCACAGACTTCAGCATCCTCTTTCAAAAATCCTTCCATCAAAAAGTTTTGCCAGGGTTGCTGCAGGTTATGGTCAGTGACTCCTCCTTCCCAAGGGTGCAAGCCCACGCAGCTGCTGCCCTTGTTAACTTTTTTGAAGACTGTCCAGTGAATGTTCTTGAACCTTACTTGGACGCTGTGATGCAAAAGTTGGAGTTTGTCTTGTCGGAAAAGATGCAACGGCTGACGAATGTAGGCAGTCGCCTCGTTTTGGAACAAATATTAACGACTATAGCAACTGTAGCGGATACTGCGGAGGCTAAATTTATAACGTATTATGATCGGTTCATGCCAAGTTTGAAGGTAATTTTTGAGAATGCAGTCAGCAAAGAATACCGTCTGATGCGTGGAAAGTGCATCGAATGCATCAGTTTGATTGGATTGGCTGTGGGGAAAGAGAAGGTAAGTGCTCCTGCTAATGTTATAATTGATTCCTTACAAGACCTCTCGCTATTAATTAAGGAAATCCAAAAAGCATTTCTTTTTCATAAGCCTTTCTAAATATCCATTTATTATGAAATTGGATTTTAAAGATTTATCCGAAAGGTTATTTTTTTCCCAATTGGTTAAAATCGTGCTTTTAGTAATTTTGTCAAGTTTATGATGGAGAGGCCTAACTTAACTAATGCAAAGAAAATATTGGCTCCCTAAATAAATTTAAGCAACCTTTATTCATTAAGGGCTAGGTACTTTTAATTTTACTTGTTTTGAAAATAACGTTTTAGTATTTGTTGCGCGGTTATGTTCCTTTTTCATGATGTTGCCCCCAGCCGACAGTAACCCAAATAATTTCTCCATACAGTTTTTGCCTGATGCATCCGCTGTGATGCAGCTCCTCCTCAACACACAAAGTGGAATTCAAGAGCTTGAAGACGACGATCCGATAATTTCTTATTTGATTTCCGCCTGGGCTCGGATGTGCAAAATAATAGGCAAGGACTTCGTTCAGTATCTGCCAGTTGTGATGCCTAACGTCCTGAAAGCTGCGCAAATCAAACCGGAAGTGACAGTTTTAGATACAGATGACCCCACAAGTGAGGACCAGGACAAAGAAGGCTGGGAGTTTGTCAATCTCGGAGACCAGCAGAAATTCGGTATAAAAACAGCCGGGCTGGAAGATAAGAGTACTGCTTGTAAGATGTTGGTTCATTATGCAAGAGAGCTCAAGGAAGGGTTCGTTGATTACGCTGAACAGGTGCGGCTTCTCTCCTGTACTCACTCACGGCTTACATCAACTTCATTTTTTTCAAGAATTTATAGAGAAAAGCCATTCGGCAGTACTGATTTAACAGGGGGCCCTCCATTTAATTAAATATAAAAGTTGCTAACTAGTGAAAAGAAATGAATTACATCAGTTACAGTCAAAAACTTTTATATTTCATGACTAATTATAACCTAAGTTACCCTAAAAATCTAATTACAACCCCTTTTTTTACTAAGTTTTACATTTTGCCTTTCAACAAATATGTTATCATA
Organism: Rhopilema esculentum; assembly: GCF_013076305.1. The sequence goes on from NW_027019322.1 coordinate 4,403,496, forward strand.
TTGTTTTTGCAGGTTGTCAAAATAATGGTTCCACTTCTGAAGTTTTACTTCCACGATGATATCCTTTCACCAGTTTGAAGCTTAAGTATTGATTATAGATGAATCCTTTTTGCCATTCTTTGTACATTTTCTCCGTTCTAGACATAATATTCAAAAATCCAATAGCTGGCCGGATCTCGGAAAAAATATCCGGCCGGAACCTAATTTCCATTAATTCGGCGATCTGGCACTTGATTATCCGGGCTACCAAATATCCGGTACACCCTTATTGTACAGGCAATTGATTTCATTTACATTTTATATAATTTTGTAGTTACTTGGTAATTGTATTAAGTATGAACTCGGATTTGCAACGTAGAACTGTGCTGTTATATGCACCTTAGTCCTCGCAGCTTTGCCTCAATGTGTCCCGCTACAATGCCTTAATATAATAATACAGGTTCGAATAGCAGCTGCAGAGTCATTGCCACATTTGCTTGAGTGTGCCAAGATCAGAGGTATGTATAATCGTATCCCTACATTTCATACCCTTTGCCACCAGAGTTACAGATTTCGAACAAAAATAAAAGTCCCCTGTAAATTCAAATTCTTTGTCTTAAGGTGTTTTGGAGATCCAACTTGCTTGATACCAGACTTCTCCTAGAAGTTAAGTCACCTTCTGGCTGATGTAGATGTAGACCATAATACGTCATCCTATTGGTCATTTTTATTGATCGACGTTATTTTGACCAATCAGATAAATAGCTCTATTCCTGGTAGTAGACACGTGATTTAGCACAGACTTGTTTATTTGTCCATATAAGCTAATTTTGGACCATTTCCTTTGTGACGCGGGCTGCAGTTTTTCCTGGTCTCAGTGTCTTCAGTGGTCAGCCATTAAGCTAATCAATTCTTGTCTAAGATATTACATTTTGTTAACGTGAAGCAATTTGTGCGAGCTCTCATACGATCAAGCCTAATAGTGCTATACTTAATGCATTTGTTGCACAATGGCAAATATTTAAATTTGTAGATTTTTATAGCAAGAATTAATTGTTTTCAGGCGATGCATATTTACAACAAATGTGGGCTTTTATTTCTCCTGAATTGCTCAAGGCAGTTGAGGGTGAACCAGAGGAAGACGTCGTACCAGAAATGATGGACAGTTTTTCAAAGGTGAAACAATCAGTGACTTGATTTATCACTCTGAAATGCTCCAATGCGTAACTACTTGTTGAATTGGTTGGTTACCATCGAAATGTTTGCCATCGATTTTGATCTTTGTCTCATTAAGAAGAATATAAGCAGGGCACAAACTCATACGATGTGCCCACTATTGATTTTGAAATAGAACGCTTAGTCACATGGAATGTTTCAAAAAGGCCTTGCTTTTGAATTTGAAGAAGGTCAAATTGAGGAAAAGACGAAAATACAATCATTTGTTTCCTTTGTTTCTAATGCAATTGCAATACTTTCTTGCACCAAATTGGTCCCAAACTTGGCACAGGCCATTGATTTAATCAATTTGAGCAAGTATTCATTTGTGCAGAGGTACATAGTTTTATCGTTAATTAGTGGTCCTCTTCTTTTCTCATGGTTTCCTCGTTGATGTACATTTATGTACTTTATCCTCAGTGCAATCCGTAATTGTTTTAGACAGTATTTAATCGAGTGCGAAGAAATGTCAGTCTGTTCTTAAAAAATACTGTCTCAATAAGCTTTTTCTTTTTCCGTCAAGTGTGTAGAGCTGCTTGGAGTTGGTTATATCAGTGCTGATCTTCTTGCTGAACTGGGAAAAATAATTCACGATAAATTACAAAAACATTTGGAAAGATATGCGGAAAGACACGGTAGGCCTTTCATTATGCATATCGTGGTTATGTTATGATGGTTTTTAATGCTGTTGGTGTCGACGTCTGCCAACGAGTTTCGGTCACCAGGCTCGAATCAGAGCAGGAGTGGTAGAAATTACCTCGTTGTTAGTAAAGACTCTGAATACAATAGTTCTTATGTTTTTGATTGCCACTCTGACGGTTGTTCCTATACCTTTGCAACCAAAATCTCCGAAGAAAATGTAGTAGCTTGATGTCGTCTATTCACCCCTAGTTGATAATCAATTTTTGAACTTCTTTTTCTTAAAAAGTATAAATGCAAGGTAGGGAGAGGGGAGTAAGAAAGGGGGAATTAAAGGAAAACGAGAGAATCGAGGAAAAGGGGACAATTGAAAGAGAGTGGGTAGTTGAGATTCGGGGGTAACTGAGTAAAAGGGGGCAATTGAAGGAAAGGGGGCGGTAGAAGAATTGGGGGCGACTTAAGAGAAAGGGACAGGGATAAGGGTGTTTGTGAAAGGTAAGATTAATCTAATACGCTTAGGCGACATCAAGGATGCCACTAACAGTTGTGCCAATGATTTAATCAAATCAGCTCAAAGCTTGAATGCACAAATCCTGGATTGTTAGCAACCTAGTTTTCTTAAAAATGGTTTTCTCTGCTTGAAATGTCTGTCTTTTTATTTGTTAAATTTCATCTTCTTAGAAAAACGAAAAGATGAAGATTACGACGAAGAAGTAGAAGAAGATTTACAAGAAGAAGTATGTAGGCATAGTTTCTTTTGCTAACTATTTCTAGAGCCTTACAATTAGCTGGGTGTAATCAAATCTTTTTGAAAGTGTTTTCTGTCCTTTGGGTATACATTTAGATCAAAATCGTCTTATATCTCCTTCTAATTTAGCTTCTGTTGATATTTCAGCACAACACAGATGAATACATTCTCAGCAAAGTTTCAGACATAATGCATTCCCTATTTATGACACATCGAGATGCTACAATCCCTTTTTTCCGAATGTTGCTTTCTGATTTTGTCACCCTACTGGTAAGAGGTTTTCCTTTTTCCATTTCATACTTTGAAATCCAATGTTGATTGCACATGAAGCAGTTGAACTCGCACATTATTAGCAAACACCCAATTTACACTTGAGTCAAAGGAACGCACCCGTTAGACTCCATTTTAGCCGGGATACTTTGACGTCTTTTATGCCTTTTATTAAACACACCCAAATTATTCTATTCGCCTCCTTTTTTCCTGAATAACAATTAACCTTAAGAAGTAACACCAAATCTGAAACATGTAAACTACACCACATTAGTACACGAAAGAAGTAACAAGCTACCAGACAAAGCTTGCGCAGTAATTGCAATAGGGGGTGTCTCTTCGCAAAGAATTGGTGTGGTAATCTGTTGTAGTAATGCTTTATAAAATGCTATGGAAGAGTAAACACAGTCTTCAGTATGTGTGCTAGTGGATGCTCTTTGCCTACCCTGGCACACAACCATACAACATGTCAACTGCTTTCGATACGGTACGGAAAAAACTGATGAGACATCGAGGTCACTGCTAGATTTGGACAAGCTACACATGAGGACATTTTTTGAGGAAGTGTAATTGAATATGAAAATTAGATTGGGGAAAGATTTGAAGTGGTATCGGAAGAAGACAGGGTGAAGTCACATCCCCTAAACTTCAGATATGCAGTTAACGCAAGCCCGAAATGGCAACTGTAGATCTTTTGATAAGATTCGCTGGATGGCGTGTAGTGTATATCATAGTTGTAGTGAAGTGTACATGAAGCACAGCTCATGAGAAAATGAAGTATCAAGCCAAGGTTTTACGTTGGCTGTTAGATACGTCTTTGATATTTTTTTCTAGTAGCAAGGCTATTTTGTTATATGAACGGTTTCAAACTAAAGGACTGGTTTTGTTCAGGTCTATGTAGGTTGAAACACACCATTGAACATGAATTTTCACAGAATTCCGTCTAGCTGTAGAAGTTGATCAAAAATTATAGTTTTTATGTCTGAAGTAGGATAGATTACTCATAAAGATTTGTTTTGAAAAGCCATTATCCCTTAACTTCAAATTGTCCATCTGTTGTGCCTGTTAGTTGTGTTTTTTATGTTTCTACTTTATAATTGCTTCGAATTCGACAAATTTTTTCTTTCTTTTTGCAGCATCCAAATAGGCCAGCCTCCGATCGACAATGGTCTCTATGTATCTTTGATGATCTTTTGGAATATGCTGGACCGGTAAGCTTACGCTTGGCCTATTTTAAACAAAAGTCATTTGAAATAATTAATAAAAATCTTCTCATGATCGTTTTTTGTATTTTTCTGTTGCCTGACTGCAATCTGTCTTTTCCAGAACTCAAAAGAATTCCGAGAGCACTTTACGAACCTGATGCTGAATTATATTGTTGACAAAAACCCCGAAGTTAGGCAGGTGAGCTATGCCCTGATGTAGTGATGAAATATTATTTTCCAAATAACTTGTTTGAAATTGGCCTGGATGTTTAACGAGTTTGACACAATCCACAACGTCAATGGTAAAGCCACAAAGTCTGCCTCTGTCAAGCGTACAAACTTGAAATAACTTGGAATACTTTTTAGGGGTCCGTAATTTTTATTTTTATAGTATTGGTGCATTATTTAGGAGATATGTATACAGTTATATCAGTGTTATCTTTTTGAAATCCAGTTAATGGAAAAAAAGGTTGCTGTTTTTTGATATATGTGGTGAAAGCAAACCCTGCTCGAAAGTATTTTTCAACACACGGTGATAAATTATTATTGTACGAATAATAAATCTTTGCTAATAGCAGAATCTGGATTTCAGAGAGGTCCTCCAAATGATTTTGTTTCTTTTTGCTTCAAGGCGGCTGCATATGGCATTGGAGTTATGGCAATGCATGGTGGGAAAGAATTTGTTGATGTTCTGCAACGTATGTAACTTTGAAGAATAAAAAATTGTACAGCCGATGAATCCAGAAGGCCGAAATCTACAATGCCTGCCAAAAGTCTTGGAACACTGACATCAATTTCCAAGGTCAAAACCAATCATCCACCTCTCCCCCACGGAACAATGTTGGTTTACTATCAAACGGACTAGGATTTTAGGAAGCACTTTCTTTTGCGCTTCTTTTATGATATTTCTCTAAATCATTAACATTGTTTGAGGGGGAAGGGGGCGGAAGTAGCAAATTTTTTTCATGAAACGAATGAAAGATATCAAATGCAGCGTAAATTGGTGGGTGTTCCAAGTACTTTTGGCAGGCATTGTAGCATTTGGCAGTAGTGTGCTCTTAAAAATGAACTTATCAAAGGCATGATCAAAGTTTTACCCGACTATCCCTATTCCAAAATTTTATCATTTTTAGTAATGTATAGAAGTTCCTGGCACGCTGGTCGACATATGACCGAATAGGCCTGTGGAAAACTGTTAAATGTGCTAGGCTTTTAAGAATGTGCGCGTACAAGGAGGGCTTCTTTTTAATGTTCAGTTTTAAGGGGCGCTCGTTAGTTTTTTACTATTTCTGCAGATCACATGCAGCATGCAGAAAATTAGATTGTTAGAAAACGTTTAACGATGAAGCCCGAAAGAGAAAATTAAAATGCATCTCGAATTCTCCTTTGAAAATACATGCACTGCCAAAGTTTGGAATTTATTGTAAGAGTTCAGTGTTAGACTACACAGATTTTTCTCTTCATGAATAACCCTTTCAATAAATCTTTGGGTACTTATTGGAGCGATGGAGCTTCATGCGAAGGTGTGGCGCTCTTTTGAAGGGACCGCTAACTTGTCGATTAACTGTATTGTTTTGCTTTGCTTGAAATGGTCACGTGTTTATTCAAGTCCCTATTGGAACTGTTAACGTGACTAACTTTAAAATAAGCCCCCATTCACAAAGGGTATTTGATCAAAGGGGCCCCTGTCTTAGTACGTCTAGTTTCTTGCTGATTGTGTATCAAAGAGGATTGTGAAATAATCTCTTTGGTTTTTTCCTTACTGTAGAGGCGATCCCGTTATTAGTTCAAGTTATAAGTCACGGAGAAAGTCGGATAAAAGAGAATGCAAATCCAACCGAAAACTGCATCTCGGCTTTAACAAAAATATGCAAATTTCACTCTGATATTGTCAATGTGGATGAGATTTTACCAACTTGGCTAACTTGGTTGCCGATAACAAAAGATATCGAAGAAGCACCCCATGTTTATGGATATTTGTGCGATTTAGTAGAACAGTAAGTAGCATTGTTTGAAATTTCCATATTTGATTTTTATTTGTAGAATTTCCCTTTTATTTTATAAATACGGCCAGCATGTTAAACATGATGAATTGATGTTATCATCCTGATGTATAGAATGAATTAAGCGCCAATTATGATTATTAAATGGAGAAGTGCAATAACCAAAAATCAGTTTTCCTTCAATGAATGGATAAATTTATAATTTTGAGAATTACAGACTGAAATTTCACCACTTTGAAATCATCCTCTTTTGCATTTTTAGAAACAATTCGACCATCCTTGGTGTAAACAATTCAAATATACCAAGAATAATTGCTGTTATTGCGGAGGCATTTGCAGAAGAGGTTTTTACGGAGGAAAGTGAAACAAAACTACGACTCACGAGTTTAGTTAGACATGTTCAGGTATGTGAATACATTTAGTTTTTATGAAATAAATATAGAACTATCGGCGTCCCTAGTTTTTATGAAATGAATATAGAACTGAATCTAATGTCACCTGGTGGCAAAAATATACCTCCCTTAAAGAAATCCTGTTCAATGTTTGGGAATCATTAGAAAGCACATTAACACAACCTAGAGCAGTGGCGGACACCTGGGGGCGGTCGCCCCATCAATGTTTTGGAAGACAATGGTCTTTTGTTCTAAAACAGGGTAAATGTGGCGTCTTCTTATCAAAACAATAGGCTTGCCCTAGATGTTTGACCAAGTGTCCGCCCCAGATCTAGAGGTGTTGAAAATATTGAAACTTCTGTTCTATTATCTAGCAACAAGCTTTAGTTATCTTCTTCTCTTTAGAGTTGCATCGTTTGTAATGTTTCCTTTGCTTCTTTCCAGACGAATCCTGAAATGTGGAATGCCTGTCTGCATCAACTACAAGACCATCAAAAAACTGCACTTCAAGGATTGATGACAAATGGTGTTTGAATTAGGGCAGCATTCGTGAAGCATAAACAACATCAAAACTAAAACAGACATTGTTTCTCAACATGAAATGCCAAATGTTAACTCATACATTTCTCAACCCATCTTGCAGCGTTGATTGTTAAATTTTGTGAACAGATTTACTCGGTCTTGCAAAAAATCTAAATTTCAAGTAAACGGGCAGGTAATGCGACAAATAAATGCATTGCTATAGACGATCGATGAGGTTTGTTTGTCAATGACCAAGGTATTGATGAACAAAATTTGACTATGCATCCAGTAAGCGAACGAACAGGTTTTCATTTACTGGATTACTGTGTTTAATTTTGTGTCATTAAGACCATTAATGCCTGTAAGCTTGAACGCAGTCTTCTGTTGAATCTAAATGTTGAAACTGGTTGCAGTTCTAAGTTCTTTCATTTGAACCCTGGTAAGTTACAAAAATTCTGCAGATTTGATCAGTCTTTTAAAACGACTAAAATCCCAATGAATATTCTCAAACATGACTTATCTTGCATAAAGGACAATTTCTTTGTTTTTTCGTTCAATGCAACAAAATCTACAAATTGTTGCTGTGGGTGTGGGTTATCAATATTTGTTTAATGGTTGGAAGTAACTGGAGATGTTTTTTGTAAACCCAGTCATATTCTCTCAATGTGTCATTCCCTTGTACACCAGTATTATCATGGTATTCAGATCCATACACGCTATTGTGTTCCCTGTACTAGCACGCAGTTTGTCGTGATTTGCCAAAGCTAATATTTATGCGAAATGAATTGTCTTGAATATAAAAAGCCAGATGTTTTGTAAAACTGTGTCTTCGTCATTTACTGTCTACTCTTTGGTTTTCGTGTAAATATTTCAAAGCCGTTTACAGTCTCCATCCTGAAAGTAGTTAGTTGAATGCAGTGTTTTTCTTCATGAAAATACATTGTGAGCAGTAAATTAGTCGCATCATTCCTTCAATTTTATTTATTGCCTAGTCAAAACTTACATCATGTATTCATGACTTTTGAAAAAGGAGTCTTGTGTACAGGCGACAGGACTGTACTAAATTTCCACTATTGTTCAAATGCATTTTTCTAAACTGAAACAAAATCAAACAGCCTTTTCTTTTTTACATCATTAACTTCTTCTACATTACCTATTAAGACCTAGTTTGCTTGGTTGTGTAAGTTTAATCCGAGTAAAAAGCGAAAATACAATAACTATTGGATCACTATGTTTCTTTGAGCAAGCAAGGAAACCTGCATGGGATGTCAAACCTTGCAAACTAGATCAACCTTGCAAAAAAATTGGGGTGTCAAACCTTGCAAAAAAATTTAGCAATTGGTTTGCCCCTTTTCTTTGACCCTTCGCCCGTTGCCCTCTTTGTTGAAACTGTCCCTAAGAATAAGTGTTCTAAGTCATTTGACAAAGATCTTAAATCCTTGATTCAAGAAAATACGCTTCCCAAGGACCCTAAAGAAACTTTTTCCTTGCAAAATGCTGCTTCATGAGAAGGCAGCTCAACCGGTCTCATCACTGTAAGGAGTTTATGTTACTAGAAGGTATCGTGATGCCGTGATAAAAGAAGAAGTATTGGCCAAATTTTACGACTTTTTTGGGTGGCTATGAGGGGAAGAGAATGTTAAAACCCCTTTTTAACATCCCACGCAAATAGCAATACAGGGGAGGATTTAAGCAACAATAATTGGGGGGTGTTAGACACTAATTTTGGTGCCACACCCTCCAGGTCATTGGTAAATGATGGAAACGCATTTCAGAATCCATTTTTTAAAGATTGGACTGCTTTAGCACTTTAGTTCTATTTTATCAGGAATAACACAAGAACGTGAAAGACTTTTCTATATAAACCCCAAAACGAGGGGAAATTACGAAATAAGGAGGCCCTCCTGCAAGCAGAAAATGTTTGCGATGATGCCCTTGAGTTTCGCACCCCCTACAACCACCGCTAAATCCGTCCCTGGCAATATCCATAATCTTTTTTGTACTCAAAAACCTTAACATGACATCACAAGCTGAAGTAACGAGGACTGTCAGTTCTAATATGGGTGGTCAGCACCCTTTCCTTGCAAATGCTAGATTTTCAAGGCTGTTGTAAAAATTGGACCAAACCTGACTATCATCAATTTAAGAAGAACTTGATTTAAGAAACTTAAAAGAGTTGCATCATCCCAGTTTACACACAAAGGCACAAATATGTTTGTGTTTGTATCAGAATAAGCCAAATTGCCAAGGCCTTTGCATTATATGAAAGAAACTTGACACCTGTTTCCATAATTAAATTATCGAAAACATCTATGCTGGAAAACGCGATATTTATGAGAGATTTTAAATATATCAAGGAATACAACGATCTGTATATTGATGTAGTTTATAATATGATACACAATACCAACTGTCTTTACATCAATTCTCTTTTAAGAAAAAACAGCCTTTCACCATTTAGTGTATCAAAAAGGCTTTTTTGTAATGCCAAGTATAAGAATCCTGCTAATCTTAATAAGATGTTCCAATACATGATATTGTAATAAAAACAATTAATACAATAAAAGCAAAGTATCTCAGAATATGTTTTGGATTTCAGAAATCACTGATTTCTAGTCTCAATAGTAAATTTTAAATTGAAAGAAGAAGTAACAGTTTACTCTTTGTTAAAAGTATCTAATATCATGGAGAGTGTTTATCAGACCAAAACATATACCCAATAGCTTAGAATGTAAGATAGTCAAATTAAGGGTTATTTAAGAGAAATTATAAGGACCACTATTTTACATGTTGCAAAGTTTTTCATAGGTCTTCAAACTTTGTTCCAGAACACTGCATCATTTGATGCCTAGCTGCATCAATCTGCAACAAAAGGCTTTCTATGATGAGTATGGTTTGCAAGGCTTGTTGTCCTTTATGCCTTCTTCTTTGGTGGTGGCCTGAAAATTAAACCAAAAAATTGTTTCAAATCATGATGTGACACATAATGGGGAGTGTGACACGAACTGTACAGGAAAAGTGAGGACAAATATTAAAAGTGTAAATATAAGTGTAAATAGTCTAAAAGTATAACAATAGAATAAAATGAAAAAGTGACACAAAGGTGCAGAGGAATTTAAAATATGTTTAAATAACCCAAACCTACTTTGAAATTTCAAGAAATACCCATTGGAAAGGTATGTGATTGGCTTGATAACTGATCATTATACACATATATGATGGACATATGAGAGTGGGAATTACATACCAAACATCAAAAGATTCATAAGTATGACCTACTGCTCACCTATAAACACCAACAACTACTGCATGATCTCTTTCATATGGTTCCAGTGTTAACTGTTCTTGAGGCTTCATTTTTTCACCCTGCATCTTTTTTACTTCATCAGCAAAAACTGCAGCTGGTTGGGCAGTTGAATCGATACAGTTGGCCTAAAAATCAGCAATTTATATCAGGGACATTATCTTAACACACTCCTTCAAATATGAGAATAACCAGAGAGAAACAGTTAGCTTATAGAAAAACCTACAAAAGGTTATAGTGAAGATATTGCAATTATAAAAATTAAAGCACTTTTAAACCTAACTCACCTTAATTGATATGACAAAATTTCCTTGATTTTTTAAAAAGTAGTGAGCATTAATTGCTACAATACGTGCTTGGTCAGGTTGGGCAACATCAGCAAATATTGTGTCTACCATACCTGGCAAAGAGACAAGTAAAGAAAAACTGCATATTTGCATATTTTTGGAATATATGAAAAAGCAGGTAAAAAGACATTTGTAAAATAATACTTTTCATTTCTATGACATGGAACATCATATATAAAATTACTAAGAATCCTTTGTGCTTGTATAAAGACATTTTGTATTCTTTCTTGTGTCAGGAAAACACATGTTGAAAAATTAATTCCTGCCTCTCTGATGATCCCCCCTCTAATAATCCCACATTCAAACCATAAGCGTGCTTAAACAATAAACCAGCAGCAGGAATACAAGAGGAATACTTGAGGTTGGTTGACAGCCTCATTACTAGCTAATACACTTGCTGCCTTAATAGGACCTAACAGGTGGACAAAAAAGGTAAATCACCATGAGGGTTGATTCATCCTCTTAACTTTTTTCAGCACAGGTAAAAACCTTATAAATAACTTACCAACTAGCATTCTGTACTTGTGAGGATGTCTAGCATCTTCTATTATAGGAATGATGTTGGTTCTTTTTTTAGCAACATTTATCAGATCGCGTCCTGACCTGTGTGAAAATTCAACTGCATACACCAAACCTTCCTGAAAACAGAGTTTTTATTTTAGAAAATTGTCAAATTTATACATATGGGTAATCATAAGGCAAAGCCTGACAGAGGGAAAATTCTTTCCCTAAGGGTGCTGCCTAATTGTATCGAACCACTCTAGGTTGGAATCAAACTCCAGTTGGCTGCTTTAAAAACTCAGGCTAATTCCATTGAGCCAAATGGCCCAGAGAAATGAGCAAAGAATCTCCGAAGCAAACACTGGAAATTTCACTGTAGCCAAGGCAGTTGTTATTTCTGTTTCGGCTTTAAGCCTTTGTCAGAGCCATTTTAACCATTTATATGTAATCATAAAGCAAAGGCTGACAGGAGGAAAATCTACAAAATTATAAGAACTTTATATGAGATAATGAATCAAAGCACATTAATCTAAAATAACTAACTTACATGCAAGAATCAATTATTTAGTAAAGGTTTAGTACAAAAATGTACTTACTGGTCCAACTATATCAGACACGTGTGACACCGTGGTCCCAGATGCAGCACCAAGGTACAAAACTTTACTTCCTGGCTTCATGTGAATTTGATCGACACCACCCAATATGGCAGCTGCCAGTTTTGATCTAAAGGGATTCCAAACTCTGTATTCAATCTTTTCTCCTCCTTCAGCATCAACACTTATTTTTTTTTCTCCATAAACAGATTCCCCAGCCACCATACTCTTGGTCACCAAAGCATCTTCCTTTCCTCTTGCAATAAAGACACCTTTAAGACAAAAATATTTGAAGTGAGAAGATAGATTTTAAAGGACAAGAGAGAGTAACAATATAAGCCTTAAGTGAAGAAATAATACCTGAGGTTCAAGAAAGGTCCAGAAAAAACCTTAAAAATGATCAAGACATGTGAATGAGAGTCCTTAAAGCTATTTGTATGAGAGGTAAGTGATTCTAAGAGAAGTAAATTGATCTGAGCAAACAGCCTGCAGAAAAGTAACCAGTTTGCCCCTACTACCCCTTTTACCAACATTCCTGCAAAGCATTCTGCATAGTAGAGACCTTATCTTTTGGCTAATTCATTGAACAAGTAGCATAGAATTGAAATTGTCGACTAACCCTCATGCCTATGTGCCTCTATGACAACTTTTGCACCTCCTCTAAACCCTGAAAGAAAAAGAAGTTCAAAATAATTTGCTTTCAACAGAAAATTTTTACAAAGGCTGATGCCAACTAAGCTACCATACATCCTTGGTCAAGCACTTGTCTTCTAAAGTGTCACATTTTTTCAAAAATATTTATAAAGATTTAGAACTCCATTTATCTCAACATTATTTTTCACCTTTGGAACTTCATTTCATGACCTGCACATTTATTCATCATCTGAGGTATTAATGTTTTTTTCATTACAATAGGCCAGTTTTTTACTACAAGTCAAACCACAGTGGCAATCAGATTTGACCGTGGTAGCTTTGATGTACCAAATATAAGACAATAGCTATTGCTGAGGTTGGTAAAGAAATTATGGTTATATATTCAGAAATTTTGGCAAACCAACTTAAGAAAAAGCCTTGTTTTCACCTCCTCTGCCACCTCTTCCTCCTGGACCTCCTCGGCCTCTTCCACCAAAACCTCTTCCACCAAAACCTCTTCCACCCCTATCTCCTCCTCCTATTCAAAAAATATCATAGCAAACTTTAAGAAGAACAGACTATTAAGTATAATGATTCAAAAATCTAATCTAAATGAATAATCTAAATAAAAAATCTTAATTAAAATCTAAAAAAATGTAAGTGAAGGGGTGATCTCCAATTGTGTAGCAAGATCTATTTGGGATTTAGATTGCACAGTAAAATGGCATAAAAATGTAGCAGAGAAATTAAAAAAAAAGTTATGGCAAATATCGAAATTCAAAGTTAAAACAAAATGATCGATAGAAAAACGCCTGGAAATAATTGATACATCATTGATAAATCTACTACTAAATTAAAGCTAGTCTTCCTCTTTTTCCTGTTCAATCTAAAATCTACGGTCAATGAAAAACATGAATACCTCTTCCGCCTCCTCTCCCGCCTCTTCCAAAACCTCCACCTCCTCTACCACCACCTCCACCTCTACCACCACCTCCTCTTGAAAAACCTAGAAGAACAATTTCGAAATTTTATGAAATCAACATAATAAATAGTTGACATTACCAACATAGTCACTCTCACCATGCGACAAAAACAGACAAAAGGAATTGCAAAACTGTTACCAGATCCAGATTTATCGATGCTCACTAGCTGAGGCATGGACCCAAAGTAAAACCATTACAGTTATTTATAATATTAACAATATATAAATTTCTCGTTGTTAACCATTGTTTGAATGAAGCTCGACAGACTGACATGCATAATTAACACTCCGACCTTATCAAATAATGATTGTAACATATATTTTAATCAACCTACCTGGTCTTACCATTTTCTTTTTCTTATTTGCCTTTTTTCGGATTGATTTGGACTCGTGAATCAACGTAAATGCACGATCAACGAGCTGTTCTTGGCTGTCTTCTCTATCTTTCACGAAACCTTAGGCCCAAAGGAGCGCACATGTGTTGGTTCCCAGTCTTCCAACTCTAA
>NW_027019322.1:4417434-4454586 GCF_013076305.1 Rhopilema esculentum
TTTCCTTGCATTGCATTTTGGGATAATCCCTCCTCGCTTCAGTTTCCAAAATGGCGAAACTTGTGAAATTTGGTCAGCGAGTTGCTGTCGCTACACCTGGCTTATTTATTCGAATTGCAAGCAAAGGGGGTGGTAAGTTATGAATCATGTTACTTCCAGAATTAATTAGGTTCATTTAAAATTCATTTGTTCTACAGACGTATAATTTCATTTCATTTTAGGACTGAGCGTAAAACATTATTTTAGTCAGCCTTTTTATCTATGCTGTTTGACAGACAAACACAGAAGAAACAGAAAGGAAAAAGAGATTTTGCAATTAAGCTGTTATAAACGAAGCTCCATGAAACTATCTTCTTCATACTATCATACAATTTACAGCCATTGTATTCAAACTCAATGGCAAATGTTTCATCCAACCGCAACCATCCCGGACTGCTGAGTATGGCTGTTTTCAACGAGATCTCGGACAGCGAGTTGTGTGTAATTCTGCACAATTATGTGTTAGATCCCAAGAAGGGAATATATGAGCGAAGTAAGAAAATGTACACGATTGAATCATCAAATCAATGCAAGCCAGGCTGGAAAACTTGCATATGTTCGCAGCGACGCTAGACTTCTTGTGCTCCCACCTGGCACCAAAATATCAAGCTATTCATATACCATACTATAGTAATGTATATATGGGCATCATTGCTTGCAGCTCAAATGTTTCCGCTTGCAGGTTGCAGCTGAGCTGATAATGTGCCGTTTGTTGCCCCTGTGAAAAGACCATGGCAGAACCATGGTCAACAATGGTTGTACCATGGTCTGACAAGTTTTTCAACCATTGTTAACCATGGTTTGTCAATGAACTGACCATGGTACAGGCTTTTAGAGACAATTTTATGTTTTCATCACAAAATTATCTAGAGGTGATAAATCATTTAAATTTTTGAAATCCAGCTTCTAGCGACCTTAAATGCATCAAAATTTTCTGACTTAGTTCCGCCAAAACAAAAGAGTGTAACGGCTGTGAAAAACTATCAGCTGTTCACATTGATGATGAAAATGGAATGAAAGGAAATGTAGTTTCACCAGTGCGGTAATTGATGATATCCTGTTGTTGTTCCATTTAGGGACATGTATGCAAGGGGGACTGAGGTGTTCCTCTGTGCTTCCACTTGAAAAGACTTATCCTTTTTTTGGAAATTTTGGCTGATTGGAAGGATAGAAGAATGATTTAAAAATTAGATGGAGTTTGGGAGGATTTTTTAAGAAATTTGAAGGAATTTGCGGAAATTCAAATAGAGATCTAGAAAATTGACAAAAAGTTTATGTGATTGTTAGACTTGACAAGGTTTTCTCTTTCACTTGCTTGTGTAAATTAGCACCTTCTGCCGATAAGCAGTGAATCCAATTTTCAATCTGGTAAACAAGGGGACCAAGCTCCTCGTGAAAGCAAATGAAAACTGAAAAGCAATGCAATAATTTGGGTGGAAATGTTGTCACTGATTTCCACAGGTGGTTTTAGTTATTAAGAAAAAACAGAAAATAATACTTCAACAGAAGATTAACGCTTGCTCGAAAATCAAATAAATCTGCCAGAGAATACGCTTGATGGCCTGGTGGTTATTAGAGGGTTATTAGATTAAAAATGGTGTCGAAAACCCAACATTGAATACTCTTGAGAAAGTCTACTTTGGTGTGGCTGCATCTTCAACCCTGCAAAAGATGATTGATCCCAGAAGCCAAGGTATCGAAACTTTCAAAAATGACTGTCGTAATTTTATGATTGAGTCGCTAAAACAGATAAAAGCCAGGTTTGATGCCTCATCAGAAATCCATGACGTTATAGAATGTCTTCAGCCAAAAATGCAGCATCCCTTCAGCCACCATCTTTGTGCCTGGTTTCAAAAATCTTATCGTATCTGAAAGAGATTTTGGACACAAATGACCTTGAACATGCACTTGATGTTAAACCTGAATCCCAAACAGGATTGTGCAACCCAGTTGCTCTGTCCAACAATTCTACGGAACTGTTTCTGTTCCTCAGATGTTAAGGGGCTTTTCTTTTCCTTGGCTCTTCCTGGATCAATTTTAATACTTTGAATATTTTCAACATATGCCCCTTGACTGATAGTAATACCTTTACGGGTTTGCTTGATGTCAAAACCAATGTATGTAAAATTGTCCTTTGCACGTCGCCCAACTGTAAATCTCTCTGCAAGTGGTTTCAAAACTTTCTCTTCAAAAACTTCATTACCACAATGCAAAAAATCATCAATGTGCATAATCAGAGCACCAGTAACTTGTGTATTTGATGTCATGTAAAACAGTGATGAATCAACTTTGGATTGTTTCATCCCAAGATTGATTAACTCCTCTTTTACACTGTCAAAGAATTGTCTCGCAGCATCCGCTAGCCCATAAAGGGTCTTCTTAAGTTTCCACAGTGCCCCATTACTCTGCGCAGCTTCTGGAGGAGGTTTGATGAACACATCTCTTTGAATTTGCTTTCCTTGAAGAAAGGCAGATGTGATGTCACTAGATTTTACTGTCCAACCATTGCTAGTAGCAGTTGCCAGAAGTATTCGCATGGTTGTTTTTGCAACTGTTGGAGAATTACTTTCAATATATTGGGTCTCTTCAAAACCTCTGGCAACTAAACGGGCTTTCATCCCACCATCTTTTTGAGTTATGACCCACTTAGTGGATATGCAAGGCTGACCAACATCCTCAACTTCATCGTAAACATCAAAATCTTTTAATTTCCTTAGCTCAACATGTTTTGCTTGCAAAACATCACTTAAAGTAGATTTGGTATCAGAGACAGTCACTAAGTCAATTTCTTCATTTACCTTTTTCCAATCACTCAGTTGTTCAAAGTTAAGACTTTTCTTTTCGCCTGTGTCTTTGTCCTCTACATTGAACCAGTATTTAGTTGATGTACTTGCTTTGCCTGCTCTCCCTAAAACTGTCCCTGTAATCCATGGATCGTTTTCATTTATCTTGTATTCGATCTGGTCATTTTTTCTTAATGAGATCTTTTGTTGGTATGCCAATTGTGGTTGCTCTTCCACATCATGTGCATGGTGCTGGGTATCAGGGTCTTGTTCCTGACCAACCCTTAATGCACCCAGGTTTTCACATAGCTGTGGCGTTGAGATTGTAGCACAAGAGCTATTATCTCTTTGCAAGGGAACTGACATATTTGGATTTGTGTCCCTTTGATCAACAACCACATCATCATTTTTCAAGTCTACATCCTTGATTAGTCTGTTTGTTGACACACGAACATATACACCAGCATGGCGTACAAAAACAACTTTTCCATCTTGATAAAGGACTTTTCCTGGACCAAGCCATTTATGACTTCCATCACGCTTGTAAAACACCCTGTCACCAGGATTAAATACATCATCAGTGGCTCTGATAGGATGTCTAAGTGCTCTCCGTATGCGTTCATCAGCTTCACATTGAATGAACGCTTTCCTTGCTGAAAATAGGGCATCCAAATGCGTTTTCAGAATTTCACTTGAAGTGGTGCCTTGTAGTGCTGGAAGTTTCTCTGACATAATGTTTGGCAAGTTTGGGTTTTTTCCAAGGACAAGCTGATAACTGCTAAAACCATTCCACATCTGCAATGAATTTTTTGCTACATTTGCCCATGCTAAGAGAGTATTTTCATCTGTCTTGGGATTCTCTTCTGTTAAGATTTCCAGCATTCGATCAGTAATTTGGTGATTTCTTTCGCATAGACCATTGCTCCATGGGCTTTCAGCAGGAGTAGAGGAAAGCTGGATATTGAGAATACTAGCCACCTCACGCATTTCAGAATTATTGAATTCTCCACCATTATCAAAAAAAATTCCTTCCATGACACCCCATCCTGCTCCAATCCAATGCTGGATGATTTTCTCAACAACAACATGTGGGGATTTGCTGTTAATAAAAACTGACACACTCAGTCTTGTGAACATATCTATCATGTGAAGGATATACTTTCCTTTCCAGCTCTTCAGATCAATGGCTATTTTTTCATTGAATCTACTTGCCATTGGCATACTGACCACTGGTCTTGCTGGTGTCTTTTTATACATCTTGCATGTCTGACAGCCATCATAAATCTCACAAAGTTCTTCATTGTATTGATCTTTCCACACTCCAGCATCAGCCATTAATGCTTTTAGTCTGGGCATAGATGGATGGGCAAATTATTTGTGCAGCTTCTGCAAAATTTTCTTTCTTTCTTCTGGCATAACATCACTCAGAACCACATTGCAAACTTCCTGTACCCTTATCTCATCAGTTTTTCCAATAGGAATGCAATAATGACCACTTGAAGTAAAGTTTAATGGTACTTCGGTCCCAAAAAACTCTGCTGTATCTTTTTCGATGTTCAATTTTGCATTGGCCTTTTTTAGAGATTTTAGACTCAACAAAAGAGGGATGGCAGACATAACAACATCCACTTCAATGACAACATCTTTGCCAGCAATATTACAAGGTAATTCACAAAACAAGAGAGACTGTAGGACTTCACCACCACCAAATTTGAATACCTTTTGACCCTTGGTCTGCTGTATTTTCATCAGCTCACCATCTGGTAAAGTGCTTAGGTAACATTGAAACCATTTTTGCCCACAAACAGTAGAAGTACAAGCTGTGTCAAGTACAGCACAATTTTTTGCTTCTTCACCAAGAACTTGCACTGCATCTTTGTTGTAACCAGTAAATAAGACAACTTTCTCTGCAGGGTCTGAAAGAACTTGTTGGGCCATCTTTGCATTTTCATAAGAATAAGGGCAAGATGCAACTAGATGGCGGTAAGAACCACAAGCATGGCAGGTTAAAAGTGAACCATCAGGGCCCTTTTGATTGATTGACAGAAGCACCACCTGTACTCACTGGAATCGGAGCCATCTTGCGACTTTTGTCACTGGGGAATATCCTTGAGCCTCGACCCCTTGACCAAGGCCGCCCCCTGAATGTTTGAAAGTTTCCCATTGCCAAAACATTTTCTGGAGCAGCAACAAA
Source organism: Rhopilema esculentum (assembly GCF_013076305.1). The sequence continues at coordinate 4,422,451 of NW_027019322.1, forward strand.
GGCAGGTTCCAATTTTATTGCAGCTGAACCTGAATCATCACCAGAAGCCAAATCTCCCTTAAATTTCTTTAAAGATTTCTTAGCCTGCTCAAACAAGTTGTCCTTTTTGTCAAAATTTATCCCAGACAAAATCAACAATTTTTCAGGCTTACTTATATTTGCACTACTTAGAAGCTCAAAACAAATAATTTCTTGCGGTAACTTAATCCCCTTTTTTAGGATACAGTTATATTTCTGTTCAAAATCAAGAATAAAATCACTTATCTTCTGGTCAGCAACTCTGGTACAATTTTTAAACTCTTCATACTTTTCTAGGCTATCCTCCATATCATCTTTACCGAGCGTTTTTTCCATGAAGTTGAGCAAAGTGCTCAAGCCATCTTCCTTTTTCAAATCATCGAGTGGAACACTTTCCATCACCTGCGCCTGTACTGACTCATTTTCAGGAAGAGAAAGAGCAACAGCAATACCCATTTTCTTTTTCTCCAGATCCGTTATTTCACTCCACATTTGAACTTCCACTTCCCATCGCTCAAACGTTTTTTCACTGCTGTTGAACACAGGTGGATTTAATTTCATGGCGGCCATGATAGCTGACGGTGCGTGATTTAGGCCTAGGGCCTGACCGGCTCCGTAACGTAAAATAGGGAAGGAAGTAAATATAGTCCAGTACAAATGACACAAAAATCAGGCAAAATGGCACAAAAACACTGATATAACGCTCCTTAGAACTTTTTTCCTCTGCTACCACTGTTAAACCTGAATCTCTGTACATATACGCAACGCACGTGCTTCGCTAGTCTTCACTACTCTCAACACTAACAACAACAACAACATAACACTTGAGACAGATATTTTGGGGAACATGACATGGTCTGACTATAGGTTGAAAAAAAGGTGCAAACAAGGCAGACGGATCAATGAAATTTCCCACTCTTATATAGTTTGTTGGCTTGATAGCAACTTTCCCCTTTTCGAATGCGCCGGTTGAAAGAGTTTTCAGTGCTCTAAGGCTTATTAAAAGTGACAGAATAGGCTCCCATAGTCAAGACAGCATCACTGGTTTCGCTCATGCAAAGCAGATTCTTGCTCAAGATGAATGGATCCTCTTCTTCAGACTTCACGCCAACCAAAAGCATGCTAGACTTGCTTGAAAGGATGTAGACAAAGGCGAAGGTGAAGGATCCGGTTCGGATAATCCAATTAACCTCATGTCATACACGACAGGGAGTTTTTTGACTGCATCAACGAATCACAGGTCGCCTAGGGTCAGGGAACGCTCTCCTAGAAATATGACATCAAGCAAAACATGGTAGCTCTCCGGATTGTTCATGTCTGCTGTAGACGAATGTCACTGATTCTGAAGCAGAACTTTGAAATAATATCTTTGTAAGCTTTTCAGTAGCACTGATTGAATTTATCATCACACATTTGTTGCTTTGAGACATGGGTTCCTCTTGTTGTTGAAAATATTGTTATATTGTTGTTATTTTATTTTAATGCGGTGTTATGATATGACATCTGCAATGCTGCATCAATCAATCGTTAGATTCCTATACTTAGAAATTAACAGCAGCCTTAGAAAAATTGCTTGAAGGTTTCTGCTAGCTTTGACCAAAAACTATAAACTGTGATATGATAGAAAGATATATCCAGTGAAATTGAAAATTGAATAAGCTTGAACATATGAAAAAGTACAAAACTAGCTATTTGTATGGAAACTTGGCGATTGCTTCTACAAGCACCTTCTAGCTTAAGCCCCTTGAATAGGCCCCAATCTGAAAATCGCCTTATTAATACCCTCTTGGAGGTAATGCGAGTTTTAAAGGTACACAAACAGCTTTAATCAGCTAAAGATTGCCTTGATTGTTACCCCTTGGGGCCTAATGCGAGTATTAAAGGTACAGAAGTGGGGAGTGTTGATTAATTCTCCTCTGCATAATTGATAACTACCATTGCGTGGTCAATACCTGCCACTCCTAAAAAGAACATAGGTCATTAATCATTACAAATCAAGTAACAGGGCAGAGGGAAATGGAAAGGATTTTTCCCACATTTTGGAGGGAATTTTGAGCAAGAATAAGGGTTTTTTCGGGATTTTGGTTGAGCAAAAAGTGGAAGCACTGGTGTTCCTTCGAGATTTATTCAAATTTGAATAGAAAGTGCAGGGATATAGGATGGGCATATCTATTACATTTGATTTCATTGAGGGATGTTTGATTCCAATATATTTTCGACATGTGTTGTCTCATTTCCTGGGGGTATATATGGTATGGTGGCACTTAATCTGCCTGAGCTTTTTGGCATTATATTGACTGCCTATAGAACATCTTATAAGTGCAATCTTTTGATCTTGCTTTTTTATTTTTCCTTAGATGCAATGTCTAAAGCACAACCACATCTTGCTAAATTTTGGGCAAATGCCAAAGTAGAAATGGCTCCTCCAGGACCAAGTGAATTTCCAGCCATCAGAAAGGGAATGATTGAGATTAAGGACAGTTTATTGAGTGGTAAATTTTTGGAAAATTCTGTGAAGGATGCTGCTGCGAAGGGCCTGGTGGCTGCAGAAGTAGCATTTTGGTTCTTTGTTGGTGAAATAATTGGAAGAAAGAGCTTGATTGGATATAATGTTTGAATTGACTTTAAAAGAATAGTACTATGTAACGTATGAAAAAATACTTCCTTGTTTACAACAATTTCATTGTGAATGGTGTTTTCGCTGTAATGATTGCAAACTTCATGATATGCCCATCAGTTTTACGTGATTGGAAATGTTTTTTTGTGTTGGTTATCTTGATAAAGTTCCTATCAACCTTAGAAATACTAATAACATAAAACTGTCTGAAAATAAATGGTTTGGCAAGAATTTGATTTGTTGCCAATCTTGCATTAATACTCTTTTATCTTACAACACAAAAGCAAACTTTGACTTGATGGATATTTATATGCAATTCCTGTGTATGTTAAAATATATTATATTAAAAGGGCAGCATCTTTAGATGCTAGGAAACTTTTGCTGCAAATCCAAAACAAACTTTGGCCAAAAGATGTTAGATTTGAAGGGTGTTTTAGAAATTCATGACAAGAGTCTTTCAGAAAATGAACATCACGTGGTATTTGATATTGTTAATGTCATTCTACTACTTCTAATTCACTTTGCACTTTCAGCTTGGTTTGATTTATAGCATAGTTCATGAAAAAAACAGCATACTCATTTTTCTCAATACTTGAGATAGACTTTTGTTAATGGTATGCCCCATTGGCATATTATATGCCAAATTTTTATTTTTGGCATATTTTGAAGACATGCTTGCACATAAAGTTTGTTATATTTTCTAAATTTAGCATCTTTACAGCACAATTGTCGTCACGTAACAGGCTAACATTTTATTTACAAACGTTTTGGTACAAAACAAAACAACATCAGTTTCTATAGTTGAAAAGTTTTATTATGAAGGTTTTATTTTTTTCAAATAAGTGGATAAGCCAACCAGTAAACTTTTCTCAGGAACACGATACAAAGGGCCTTTGATTCTGCAAACTGTAAACTTTTCAGTAAATTTTCGCACATTCTCGGTTTAAAATTCCTCGTCGTGCATCTAATTTCTTTTTGTTAATATAATACACTGACAGATATTTTTGTAATAAAATGCTTGTAATGAATTTAGTGTAAATTTATAGAAGCTGCTTAAGATTGAAGATAAGCGAAGGACTAATAATGTGATCCTTCCATGAAGTTAAGTAGAAAGCAAGCTACGACAGAAGCTCCTGTTAAACTAGATCATTTTCACAGGTCAGGAAAGTTTGTGCCTGCCACATTTTTTGGATAGCCACTCACTTTACGTCATCAATCCCTTTTTTTGAGCCTGAAAAAGCATCACAACCACATAGCCACTGCTATGTTGAAGATTTCTTAAATGTGCTAAACACGCAACGCTTTCAAAAAAACCTAACTAGCCTTCTTTTTCTTAAAGAAATGAGAATTTATTTAACACATGTCTTTGTAGAGCATATTTTTATAATAGCCCCCCTGTCCTTACCAAACCGACATTTCGCTCGAATTTTGCCATTCCACGATGCTTTCTTAGCTCTCAAAACAAGAGTTCGTACTTTTCAAGAACAAGCATTGAAATAATGATATTGGCAATGATATTACAGTTTTTAGGATCTCTCAGGAAGCAAAGTCTAGTTTATCACTTAGGACCTTTATCAGAACAGGTAGAAACTACAATGCGATTGTGCTTAAAACCTTTGCACACTTTTGAATTAAGGTTTTGAAGAGCAATTGAGCTCATGTGTACATTTTTTGTAAACAATTCTGTAAGTCATCAGCGATAAGATTGTGCTGCAGGTATTGGTCTACTAAAAGGTCACGTGGTGCCACCGATATATACAGCTGATTGGCTATGAATAGATAAGAAATGAACACCTGTAGATTGGATCATACCGAAGTTAAGACAACTGAGCAAAGGTCATAGGATCGCGGGAACTGCCGTGGCCTAAGCTAGGCTATCAACAAAAGGAAAAGTTGTCCGATTTACCAAGGAAACACATGGAAAGAAATCATTGTTTTGTGAGTCTACTCTTTATTGTTTAATTATGCTTGGGAAGTACAAAAACCTGCCGTTGTCTAATTGCTTTTTACGTTCAGTACTGGCTTGGAAAAATTGGGAGCTTTGTTGCAAATAGATTTTGTTTGAGAAAATAAATCGAGCAACGCATGTATGCAAAATCAATATTAGGGTTACATGGATAAAGATCTCGTCACCTCTGCTATAACGCGGGCAGACTGTTTGCTTCTAATATAACTAGGAAAGGACAACTCTACAAACATAGAAAATGCTGGATTACCATCCTCTCCCGCAATATGACACTTTGGGAGGTTACCCCTGCAATAACTGTTCATTTGCTTTACCCTTTACCCTTACTCGTGGATATAAGGGCTTTGATATTATCAGCAATTGCAACTATAGGGTTTATAGTGACATCGATATTCTGTTTAATTGTAACCATTCGTTAACCAAACGACTTTAACTTTGCTTGTGTACATTGTTGGTACTTACCTTATGTTCATTTAGCGAAAATTATTCGCTATGACGTTGCAATGCTTCACTACCCTTGGTTAAACATTATTTTTGTTTATCATAGTTGCCATAAGTATCAGAAGTGTGTAATTCAGTGTCGTCTTCTTGATCTCTGAAGCGTTTAAAATTGAATGACAATCCAAGTTTATGTGATTAATTGTTGTAGACACAGAAATGGCAAAGTTAGATAGAAATTTAAGTATTTTTGTATTTTTCCTGTTGGGCCTGTTTACTATATTAAATTATCAAAGTTACAAACATGTATTTATGTTGTCTGTTTTTGCTAATAAGCTGTGTTTTGCAGGAGATTTCAGTTTGAAATCATGGATTTGAGGCATGATCAAGCGTCAGTTGCTGCAGATGTTGTGGAAAGCCACGAAACTGTTGGTGGAGAAAGTATCGATCGAAAAAAGTCACCCTCGTCATCTCCAAAAACTCTTAAGGAAGCACATTTGCCGAACAAAGAAGATGGAACCGAGCAAAATAAAGATGTCGAAGAACATGTTGTAATGGACAAGGATGAGAAAAATATAGAATCAGAACGCACGAACTCAGGGCCAGTGGCCAAAGTTGAGAGTAATAAAATGGAGGACGATCAAGAGTCAACTTCACATTCGGAAGATAAAGTGATTCTTTTCGATCCTGTTTCGCATGTGCATGAAATGCAATTGAAAGCGACCGATGAACATAGTACAGAAATGCCTTTTAAGAAGAAGTGCTCTACGTGTATGCATAAACGAAACTTAATTGCGTTGCTTAGTTTCTTTGGGTTCTTTATCGTCTACTGCTTAAGAGTGGATCTCAGTATTACGCTTGTAGCAATGACCAATCAGCACACGAGGGTTACATTGATGGGGGATGAATGGACGGTTGGTTGAGCATATAGTAATTTGCTGGTTTTTAACTGCAGTATCCTCTCTCATTTGGCTTAGATCTCCTATCCAAGGAAATATATACAATTTTTGAGGTTGTCTTGCCAAAAAAGGTTTCTTAAATTTGATTTGTCTTTGTTGATGTTGTTTTTCTTTGTTGTTAATAAGTTCACCCAGGCAACCGATCTCAATGAAACCTTAGTTCCAGGATGAAAAAAGTTTGCCTTCTTCAAGGCTACGTATCAGTGGAAAATGGAGTTTACCAGATGAACACATACTCTTAGAAACATTTGACCTATTTTGCGGTTATTAAGCAGATGTTGCATCGAGACAGCGAATCCACATATTTTCTTATAAAACAATGCTATTTAACTGGAACATATTTGAAAGAAAACAACAATGGCCAACTATGATACGTTAGCTTGAAAATGTAAAAACTTACTAGCTTTTCTAGAAGGAATCAATTAAAATTAAGCCAAATGCACATTGTGAGCTGATTCATTTTCAAGCAAAATTTATTCACTGGTTTTTTTAATAGATATTGATAATTTTTTACTGTTAATTCAGGCGGAACCAGAATTCGATTGGGACAATAAGCTGCAAGGTGATCATTTATTCTGCTCTTTTTCCATTGCAGAACACCGTAATATTTCCATTCTATGTTCTATAAAAGCACCCTAACGTACGCTCTAAAAAAGTTAATGATTTCATATGATAACTTGTCCCCATAGTTTAAATGCACAAGTGCATATCCGAATATTAGTGAATTTTTACTAAATTTGGCATCGGTCTTACACCTAACTTTAGTAATTTAAATATTCTCATTCTCAATTTTTTATTGGCTTTGCTTGCTACAATCTGCGTTTGATTGATAAAATTTGCTTTTTTTTAATTCCCGAAACTGTTTCTGGATAATTTCTGCCAATTCCTTTCACTTATTTTCAATTAGAAATTAATGTCCAGTGCTTTTCTGTCGTAGGCAATATCCTCGGTGCCTTTTTCTACGGTTATCTCATAACACAAATTCCTGGCGGATACATTGCTGCAAGATTTGGTGGAAAGAATCTGTTTGGCCTAGCAATAATTATGACGTCATTCTTGACATTACTGACGCCGTGGGCCTCAAGGCAACATGTAGCGCTCTTGATTACACTTAGATTTCTAGAAGGCATCTGCGAGGTTCAATGGTTTTCAAATCACTTCTTTCGATCATTTGCAGGCTTAATCCATTATTTTATGTGTCCATCATGGCCAAAAGGGGCGTCACCAAAAGGGGGTGCGTTGCGGGGATTGCTGTACCCACCCCCAACACTTTGTCCGTCGGCACATTAAGGACTTTTGCCGGGCAAAAGAGGCAATTTTTGTACACACCCTGTAATATTTTTGCAACAATTGTAGCGTATTTACATTTCTGTAGTAGCTGAACTCTAAACATATGACACTAAAGTATGAACTTTGAAACAGAAACGCATAAAAGCAGCATATAAGAGTATTTATCTTTTGACCACACCCTTAAAGAGTGAGACACGCCCTTTTTGTTGGCAAAAGGGCTTCTTTACCCCTCCAAAAATTCCTTTTGTCTCCAAAAATCCCTCCAAAAATTTCGATTATAACTACATTCCATATGTTGAATTGCCTTCTTTCGAAGTAACGAAGTTTTATCATTGTCCGTACTTTAGTTTATTTTCATCTTTTGTGGTTCGTCATGTCTTTTCATTCTATCACTTGGCAATTGACGGACCTCTACTTTGCAACTCGGTTTTTCAAACCATTCCTTGTTGATTTAACTTTGTCGGTTAATCGGCTAGTTTAAGCTTGAACGAAGTCCGTACTAAAAACTCCGCCATTATCCTATTAATTGTTCAATACGTTCTATTTTAGGGCTGCATTTACCCGTGTATGTATGCGATATGGAGCAAATGGGCTCCTCCAATGGAACGAAGCAAATTGTCAACGGTCCCTCACGCAGGTTCGTTAGATTTCGTTTTTGGTATCATGGTTCGTGCCAGCGTCTTAAGTCTTTCCTTTACCTCAAGCACTCAATCTTGAATGTAACAATCCACAATGGATTATTCTTCTGCATATCTTATTTTTCAAAGCAGATTTAGGTCAGTCACAGAATTTCGACATCACCAAATGAAAAACGCATTATCTTGAATTGTAGTTGCTAATTATTTATTTACGTGTTAAATCTCTACGTTTGTGTGTTTCTTTTCAGAATTGTTTTTTAAACTAATTTACAAATTTCAAATAATCCCCAATGATTCCGTAACAAAATTGTCTTAGTGAAATTGTTATGTTTCATTATTATCATTTAAGCAAAACAATCGCTGCTTTTTGTAAATTTTAACCTAATCCCTACATTCAACAGCATAGAATAATAATGGTGGTTACTGCTATTACGACGCTTGCAATTATGCGATTATGATTATGTTGATACTTTATTCTAATTCCAGGGTCATATGCCGGATCAGTAGCAGGCACTCTGGTTTCCGGAATTTTATGCGAACTGGCTGGATGGTCTATTGTTTTCTACATATTTGGTAAGATTTCCATATAGCATGAAAGCGGCCCTTTCTTACTTCACGTATTCCACAGCTTCTCTGACTAGAACGAGGGTAGTGAACGTTCCCGTTTGTAACCTTGTAGGCGTACTGTAGTTTGTAGTTTGTAAACTTAACCCTTTCATCGTACTCTTGCCCTGCTTTTTGCCGCCCTAAGTTGATCCAGCCCCGTTTCTAAAGTAATGTCCCTGTCCAGTTCGCTATTCGAGGCACATCGCAGGCCCTTCTCCACCATTTGAAAGCTCTTTACCAACTTAGTGATAAAATACTGCCACATTGAGTGACTGATTTTAATTGCAGCTTTTACCAGCCAAAGATTTATCAAAATAACTTTTGGCCTAAATGCCTAGTCACCACAGTTACCAAAAACCAATGATGGTGTTCTTTTTTTGAAAGCGGTTTTCTTAAGCTTATCACCTTTTCCTGGTCGCCGTTAGTCGCTCCACCATTCTTATAACGGTTTGGTTCATGTCCAGAAGACTATTTATACTCAGTCGCTCGAAATTATTCTTAGATTACTATAATATCCAGTTTTGTCACTGGCCTTTTTACAAACTCCACTAGACTACACATGCGGGTATTTTCGAAGAAAAGTAAAACAGAAGCAAAGCCCCTTGCCCCAAAGTCTCATAAATACATATATTTCATACTTTCATTTTGGATATACATATTTACACATATTTCATAATTTCATAAATACACATTTGATACTTTCAACTGGACATTAATTTTGTAAATTCTAAATTTCCCTTCTAATAACTTTGCAATATTGTTCTAAAATGGTACCCATAATTATGCATATGTTTTCAAGTGGTACCGAATCTACCGATAACTCCCCGCATGTTTTAAAAACTGATACCGATAATGCCGCACTTTTCAGAAAAATGGTACCCCTAATTAATGGCACGCCCCCGTATTTCAAAGCTATTAAGTTATCCTCTCCCGGGGAGCACTGAGTGGGAGAGTGGGGTAAATTGATTTTTCTTCAAAATATTCTGCTGCTCGTTACATTCTATTTCTTGCTTTGGTTGTAGGCAGTTGTTTCATTTCTTTAATGAAAGCTGAGCGTTGGAGAACCATAATTGCGAACCGTGGCAGTTGATCTTCTTCTTAGTTTAGAGTTTTTGTACGCAATGCAATTTAGCAAAGAAAATGTCACAATCCTGTAACAATAGGCATTCATATAAAGCAAGGTGGATCAGCTGTGTGGATTTCCTCATGAATAACATCGTTTAAGTAAATTGCTTTGCGGATTATGCTTCTTCCTGGTAGGAAAGAACTTGGTTTCACTATATTTATAAAGTGACACTGTTGAGAAAGTTCGTGTATTGAAAGGAGCATTGTCTATGGGTTATTCGGTCGCGTTGGGAATTTTGTTCCATCTGTTTTTGTGACAAATTCTACGGGATGAATTGTGAAATGCTTGACCTTCTCTCATTATTGGTTTTGCTGGCCTTTTAAAATATGCTAATTTCGGGTTTTGTTCGATTCTGCGCCATTTCTTTATACAAATAGGGTACTAAGGTTTAAAGAAAAAATCAGAATTGAAGAAATTCATTAACTGATACTTAGTAGATTGAGAAATAATAAACATCTTTAATATGAATTGGTAAAAAGCAGTTGATCAAGTGGTTGATATTTCTGACCACAGAGATCAGACAATTTAAAACGTTTTAGAACCTCTAACCACTTTCTACGCATAATGTACAGCGTAGGTCAATTGGACATCTATTTCTCAAGAAATTAAGAATTTTTCTTTTTCTACAAGATACGCTGTTTTGCGTATGATGAATATGATGGCATTGTTCTATGTCAACTGGCCAATTAATTGCATTGGCGCCCAACGTGGAGGTGCTGCCTCCAAAAACTTTCGTGATTGGCCAGTAATTTGGTGAAAAGGATGGCGAGAGAGACGGGGAGAAGGGTGGTTATGCAATGATTGGATCCAGAATAATTTTTTGCGCTCATATTATTAATGCGAATTCCTGGTGAGGCTAAACCTCGTCCCCATTCCCACCATCAGCCGCAATCCATTCAGCTTTTACTGGCCTGAGTAAATAGCGTTTATGATGTTGGTTTATGATGTCGGGTTTATGACCAAAAATGAAGCAACTCCAACATTCAGTTATTCCTACTTCTATTTCTGATTGCATTTGCCTGAATTTTCTATCTTAATGTCTTTCTAGGTGCACTTGGCATCATATGGTCGTTTATCTGGTTTTTGGTTGTTGTCGATGCGCCAAGTTTGGACCCGACCATATCTGACGAAGAGCGAACATATATAGAAGACTCGTTAAAAGATGACAGAGTTTCACAAAAGGTACCTTGAACGTTTACTTTCACTATTCAGCAAGTACAATGGGCAATTATTTTCTTTTTTTCTCTTGCTAGCCATGCTATTAACAGCTAAAAACTAGAGAAAAGGCGACTCTTTAGTAAAAAACGACTTTTATTTGACTGTGTATAGTTGTTGACTCGAAGTTATTGTTGAACTTCCTCACGTTGAAGTAAACTGCAACATTGACTTCGAACCAACTTATTAATACAACTGAACATAAACAAGCAATATTCGTATATGTATATGCTTAGAGCTGGTTGATCTAAAAAGTTCTTATTGCTTAGTTAGCGTTATTAGTGCTGTGTCATGACTGAGTAATGCTTAAAAGATTGGCCTAACGGAATTACTGGGATAATCCACTATGTTCTAATTTGAAAGTTCTAGTAAGATTGTACTTCCAGGATATAGTTTCTTTACGTCAAGCGTTTACAAAGAAGAATAGCAAGCAAGAATGTTTATGTTCGTCTTAAATCTGAAAATTCTTACTGCCCTGCTTCAGCGCAAGGTTTCTGCAAGCAAGTCGATCAAACAGACGACGAAGAAACGTTTGCTTTTTACCTCCCAGGGCTTGATCCCGATTGCCCAACAGCCCAGAACTGCTTTACGCTATTGACTGAAGATTTACCACTTTCTTTATTAATTCTTTATTTCAGGTTTTAAAGCCTCCATGGATGAAGTTCATGACGTCAGTGCCTTTTCTTGCAATTCTGATAGCACACACTTGCGAAGGCTGGGGTTTCAGCACAATGCAAACCTGCCTGCCTAAATACCTGACGGAGGCCCTTGGAATGAGAATCGTTGTTGTAAGTGGATTATTGCAGTGATTTTGATTTGATTGCCTATTTCTTTACAAGCTTCTCTTTTTAAATCATTCCATTTGCTGTAAAGATATGCTTATCAGGGTAGTCTCTTAATGGTAAACCACAGTCTGAAAAAGTTGATTTTCTATCCTGTTTTTATTTTGGTTTTACGTGAAAACTCGTTGTATCTTTTGCCTTGGTTCAAGCAAAGTATGAGATGACAAGGCAGCCCTTTTCATAACAACATAGATTAATGAAGACATGTAATTTGAATTTATTTTGCGCTGTCAAAATTAAAAAATTCACGAGCTGTGCCAAGATTTTGCAATAATCTTCCGTATCTTGGGTTAGAGTCTGAATGGAATTTTTTTGTGGGTGATGTTTCTAAGAAACCCGCCGATCCATGCTCAACCTCACATACCTTATCAGCGCTACGCAATAAGTACTTTCTATTGACTGGATTGACTATTTACCGAATTTAAGTAAAAATTAGTTGTAAGCACAGCGGCTTCTGCACTTTCACTTACTGACACCAAAAACTTTATTCAATTTTCTTTGTTTTACTTTCACGGTTTGTATAAACTCAATATGCCGAAAGAGGTTCGTGGTTTCTTTTCAAAACGACAATCCTTTGACTGATGTTAGAAAAGTTTACAAAAAGTTCTTGTGACAAAATGAGTTTACAAATGAAAGATGTTTGCAAATACTGCGATTTCTCCAACACTTTGTGTTTATAATCTAGATTGTCGTCTCAGCAGTCAGTTTTTCCAGTATTTTGAGAATTTCCAGGAGCAAAGTTTTGAGAAATGCGAGCCACAAATTTATTCTGACTCGAAAAATTTACCTCAAAGGAGGAGGAATAGAGCAATAGAGGAGAAAATGTTTCTATAAACAAGAAATTTGGACAATTCTCTACACTTACTCCTTAACTCCTAAAGCTCAATTTCCATAAGCACTGTAAGCCTAAAGCACTGTTTCTCTCAGAAATATAAGCTACAATCGTGGTTGTTAGATATGTAATTCTATTATCTACGCTTTGAAGTGTAGAACAGGACGGTCCTAAGTTGCAACGCCATGTTTTACGCTTTATGCGATCATCAACTTGTCTCTACCTATACGACTTCAATCAATATAACAAACCGATCAAGTAATCTTTCTATTGTTGCTCAAATCTTCTGTGGATGATCTGAATCATCACCATTGCTCTTTTCGTTACAGGCAGGTGTATACTCCGCCATTCTCTATTTTATGATGGGCGTCGTTGTGTTATGTGGAGGTCAGCTTGCAGATTTTGCTCGCTTGCATGGAACAATAAGCACTACCAATATAAGAAAATTGTTCACATGTTTAGGTCAGTTAATTCTTTCCATGTTTAGATTAGATTCCACCTGATTGTTAGTCTCGCCTTTCTTTAGACAGCACACATGTGCACAATTTGAACTCTCTAAGGAAGGCCGGCAGCCGTGGTTAAGTTTATTTAATGCAAAATTGTCAATTTACCCTATCAAACGCAGACATAGATCTCCCTATATTTCTTGAACTTAATGTGTTCCTACAAATTCCTAGTGGATGAATCGGGTTCTCAACCTTCGGACCGAAGACGACATTCGATGATAATGAAAAATCCCATTGTGCATATGTATAATTCGCCACACTAAAAGTATTTACAACTTATAAAAGCTTAAAGGAATATAATACAATAATTTGAATAAAAAGCAAATGATAAACACCCCTAATATCAGTGATAGCATTAAAACGACAAGCTGACCATATTACCACATCTATCTCTCTGTGAACTCAGTTATGTTCTGAACAATTCCATTTCGCAAGATATCATATATGTTCATTCTTCTGGTGTTTAATATCATTTAATAGTCATAGAAATGTCACTTGGATGACACACCTAAATGGTTTAAATGTTTGGCTTTTACCACAAATCTATTCTTTCAAAACTTGAATGCGTTGGAAGAATACCCCGAGCAGTTCAACTATTTTCCTTTCAAATAGTTTGGCCTAAATGAAAAGGCCTTAGCGGTGAGCCTGTCTTTTACATATGTTAAATTTTTATCTCCATTCAGGATTCTTACTGCAAGCGCTGGCATTCTCGGCTTCTGTAAATTTTGCTAATATTCACGCCAGCGTGATTGTTCTCGTGGTTGGCGGGGGCATCGAGGGGCTTGCCTGGGCTGGGTTTGCTGTCAATCACCTCGATATTGCACCTCGATATGCAAGCATTCTTTTTGGTATCACAAATACCTCTGCTACGATTCCTGGTATTCTAAGTCCCTTGGTAGTTGGTTATATAACTCAAGATAAGGTGACTATAATAGATTGTTTTTCTGTCCTCTAAACAATCACTCTTCCTCGATTTTCGTAGTGTTGTTTATTTTTATCATCGAGAGGATTTCAAAAATCAGAAATTCAAATTCCCCCATTTAAATGAATTTCTACTTTTTTGCTTGTACTAAAAGCTTACCCTTTATCGTGTCGTCCTTTTTCTGTATGCATTTTAAAGAATGTACATACTTTGATTCATTGTGACAGGTTTATAAGAAAACTAACCTTGCTTTTGGAAATATTTTGATAAATTAGACAACCCGCCTTGTAAGTCCAAAGTGAATCTGGCCAAATATAGAATTTGTTCATAAGTTTGAGTAGAACCAAATAAGAACATTCCTGGAAGTAAGATGGAAGCAAAAAGAGTCCTCAAGGATGTTTGCAACAAAAAGGTACCTTTCTAGGGTTCTAGTACTTTACATCGAGCTAGTCATCAAACTCAAAACTCTCACTTAAGAATTATTATTTTCCTCATTTTTGAGACTCTTACGTCTATGATAGAGGGTATCTAGATTTCAAATTACCGATATAAGTTTAACAATCCATAAGGATAAATGCAATTTTGTGTTCTTTAAAATACGCTCGTATATTGATGCCACGTTAATGTATCTTCGATATTCTCATAAATAAAGACATAATATTCACGTGTTTTCGTCCAATCAGACAAAGGCCGAGTGGCACTTGGTTTTCTACATTGGCGCGGCCACTTTTGCTGTTGGCGCGACTGTTTATGGCCTATTTGCATCAGCCGAGAAACAGGAATGGGCCGACTACGATGGCGATGCTGACTACAAAATAATAAGTGACGAAGAAAGAGAATAAACTGCTTTTTCTGTATCATAATGTTATTTCTCTAGTTTTACACTTAGTGGCTGTTTTTTTGTACTCATCTCGTATATTTGATACTTCTATAGATGCAATTCGATAATAATGCCTTGTTTAATTAAATGACTTTCGCGCTTTAAAATCCCTTCTGGTAGCTGATCCATTTGGATCGTATCTACCTCGAAGCAGTTCTCTACACTTCGTGGTTGGAAAACAAGCCACAACGTTTTTCACCTTTGGTATAAAGGACAGCTGAATCAAGGCGCAGTTGAAATACTCTTGTGACTTTTGGAACAAAGCTTTGCGCATGCTACAAAATTTTTCCAAAACAATTAAACCAAGCAGTCGAGGATAATCTGGTCTGCCGTCAGTCGTATTTTCAAGTAATCAGCTATGTTCTAGCGGTATTCGATGCTGGCAAGGTTTAGTCAAACGAGACAGGTGTGTCGTACTTGTTTTGACGTTCTAAAAATATATCAGAGTATTTTTCATATGAACATGATATTCAAGCTTGCATTTCTTTAAAGTTGCTCGCTTGTCTTTGTGCAGGACTCCCGAAATGAGTTGAGCATGTCTTTTGAAGCAGTAGTAGATCTCCATGCCAAGTAGAGGATATTAGATGCCCTCAGTCCGTTTGAGCAAAGAATTTAGTTGGCTAGTTGGCATTACTCTTTGGAAAGCTTAAACTGTTGCTAGACTCGTCAGGTCTTTTGAATGGTATGATATACCACGTTTACTCCCGTTAGAACAATCCCCTTGGTTAAAACTGTCCACCGATTGGGGAGTGGCCATCAGTTCACAAGGTTTTGAGGCTTCGCGTGGCATTAATATATTCAGATTACGCAAGAGAAAATGGAGGCGGTTTTGTTTGATTGGTTCAAATGACGAGCTATATTCCTGTCGCTAACTTTAGCTTAAATATGAAGTACTTAACTGCTTATATGTTCTAAAGTTAACCCAACATAACTATTTTCGTCCAATTTTTTCTCACGCATTATCATATAACTGCATTTCGTTCCAACTGGCATCATAAATGGTTTTAGATACTTTCCCCAGACAATACATCGGTCCCTTTTGCTTCTGAATATAAACTGATTGGCATATTTAGCGAAGACGAATTTCAGCTAGATTGTTGTAAATACTTTCAATTATCAGTAGACTTTTAACAGGGGCGAAGCCAAAATAATTTTTTAGAGGGGTAAAGAAGTGTTTTATGTCAACAAAAAAGAGCGTGTCTAACTTTTGAAGGGTGTGGTCAAAAGATGAATACTCTTATATACTGACATAAAAATTAATACCTTACAATTGTTGAAAAAGGTTCCAGGGTGAGAACAAAAATAGCCTCTTTTGCCTGGCAAAAATCCTTAATGTACCGCACAACCCCCATACCCCTCCCTTTGGCGACGCCCCTGACTTTTAACATTTGTCATTAGACCTATACCCTTACAATCTCAGAAACTTTCAGTTCACACGCTGCATCGTAGCAGTTAAATTCTAAGGAGAGACAGAGCGACATATTTTTCAACAAATTTTCTGTACTTGAAGACAGTAGCATAAATACGTGGCAAAAGTGTACAAGAGAAAATCCCCCCAAATCCCAGGAAAAGGGGGCCCCTAGACTTCCCTTAGTCACGAACCCCCTATATTCACGTGTTTTGGAACATGGCGTTTGGCTATTTTGAAGGGAGACAAATAACTATTTCTCTTTCACCACCAATTTCAAATTTTTTTCAGCATTAGACTCAACGACAGTAAAGCGTCCAGAAAAGGGCACCTCTTTATTAGTTTACAGTACGCTACTCAGATATATTTTGAATTTGACCTGTTAAGTTGAGCTCTCAGGAAATCCATTTTAATTTGAGTTCTAAGTTTCTAAGCTTCTTCCTATCTTCTCAGAGGGTTACCACAAACCATAAAGTTTTCATAGATACACAGTTCAAAGTTAGTATTTCTGGGTTGATTCCTACTTGCCTGAGGCATGTTGGTACTTGGCATAATGTTCAACGAGCGCATGGGTCTAGCCTCAGACTCGTGTGACGATGCGAATTCTGTGTGACGGACTTACTGAGTTCTCAAGTAATGACGTCACAAAAATCGCTTATTAAATATTTTAATTTGGCTGAAAGGCCTCAAAAAAGCATCATGAAATCCCTCTAAATGTGCAAAATCAGTTAAACATTTTACGAATTTGCTGGGATATGGCCATATGAGTACCCGCTCTTTCCCCATCAGACCTCTGTAATTTGGTCCCTGATCATAACTTTATAAACAGAGCCAAAGTAACAGCAATCCATTAGAGAACTGGAAATCTTTCATGGGACATTTCTCCCTCCCGATTTTTGGCATATTCAGCTGATTTTGCATATTTAGAAGTTTTGAAAGTGTTTTTAGGTTATGTGTTCAAAATTAAAAATTCTAAAATAGATTTTCTATGATGTCTCACTTAAGATCTCTGTTGGGTTGGGACTTAATTTCCACCAGCTACTGGTCCGTATTACTGTTCCAACTCTCGTCATTGGTGAAAGGTATGGAGAAAAGTCTTGATCTTGTTTTCATTGTTAACTATAACACTCTACAAGGCTCTATGGAGTTAAAGCTGGCGATTTTTGAAATTTATCAAGACAGTACCGTTCAGCACATCTTACCTGTACTTTACACTATTCAACTCTTAACAGATAAGTTAAACATACCTTTGCAACATTTATAAATTATTTTGTTACTTTCTACACACTATGCTACTTAAAGGTGCAAGAGAATTCCCCAAGGCTCCTTGATAGCAAATAAAACCATTTGACCCCATTAAGATCGAGAACATATTCATCACACAATATATACCTTGATTAATTCGCAATACCCAATCTAGTTTGGTTGCACGTCATCTCTGAACATGCTAGCCATGATCCAAGATGATTAATTCTAAGAAGAACTCTTTTCCTTGAAAATCACTAGTCGTCTTGGGACAATCTTTTTTCATATTTCAAGTCCCTGTTTTTGAGAAGGCTTTCATAAGATAGATTCGTTCTCCATTTTCAGCCGTCATTAGTGGCGCTTTCTTGTAATGCAAAATAAGTTCTTCCATTGATCTGAATGTACGCTGGCCAATAGAAAACAGTTCATCGTCTTTCTTTATTCGGAAGTGTTTCACTTTACTTGGTGCTCTTATTGACAACGAGTAATCACCAGCCTACAAATTGAGACAAACACTTTGTAATTGCAGAAAAGTTTCACAGAATTGAATTCCAAGTTAACGATTCTGTTACAAATGCTGGTGGTGGCGGTGTAATTGAATTGTAAACGATGATTGCTCGTTCACTCGTTCGATGATAAAAGTCTACTGAAAATTTATGTTATCTTAGCCAAGCAACACAGATGGACTTTATAGCAACGAGCGCCATTCATGACATTTTGACTAATCATACAGTAGAAACCCGCATAAAAGAACCAGTTTTTATAAGAACCTTGAGGTTGAAATTTAATCTTTTAAACCCCATAATTAAGAACCCCCAAAAGGGTGAAATTTGGAAGGTCCTATATATATATATATAAAAAGGGTTCTTAGAGTGGTATTTTTACACCCTATTCACACCGGCAAATTGATCAGCTTAGAGTTAATTCAGATTTTGGTAGTTGCATTCTATTTGGACAATCTAACAACACAAATTCGTTTGATTGATTGAAGTTTAACATGAAAAAAAAGCTGTTTTAGGTGTGTCCGTTAGAATTCTTGCGGTGGAAAACATTGTTAATGTGTGCAAGGCCTGTACGTATATAAAAACCTTGTTAAAGCCTTTTATACTGGAATTTAGAATAGCAGCCTGTTAATTAAGAACCTATTCAGGTTGCCAGAAAAAAACCTAGGTTCTTTTATGCGGGTTTCTACTATATCTCCCTATTCGTGCGAATCTTGTTTCTATGAAAAGAACATCTCATCTGTATTTCAACTTAACAATGCTTTCAGGCAGATATCGTTGTTATTTGGCAAGATATCCAAGTTGGAATCTTTCGAGAAAAGCTAGCAATAGAAGAGTGCAGAAATTTCAAGTAAATATCGAGATTTTTACCTTGCTTTCACTTTCTCGTAGCAGAAAATCACCAGCCATTCCATAATCCAGCAGCATGTGCTCACAATCGTGCCTCGAAATTGATCCATGAAACCATTCAGCATTTACAAATGTGCATTCTGTTTTGAAGTTCCTCGAGTTCAATGTTAATGAGGATCCACTCAAGTAGCTGTTTATCTCTCTGACGTAATTTCTCGGTACCAGTCCTATTTCACCACGCATTGTTCTAGCTTTCCACCAATCGGGATCGTCCTTTGGTTTCTCAATAATATCAAGAACAATATCTTTATCGAAAGAAAGCTCTTCGTTTGACTGTGATTGGAATGTATACAGTGTCTTCACTCTGCAAATGGCATCACGGCAGAGGTCTTGGTATGATGGTAATAGGTCATCTGGGAATGCATAGTCTGGGGTAGTTACTTCAACTTCGCAATCGACATAATTACAAGGGAACCAGCCCACTTTGCCGTTGCTCTCCCCTTGCCACCAACCGTCTCTCTCCTTTCCTATTAGATAAACTTTATCACCTTTCTGCAACTCAAGCTCATCACCTCTGGTTGGCGTGTAATTGTACTTTGCAAAGAACACATCACTTCCTTCTCTTTTGAATTTCACGGGGGTACACGGAGCTGTAAGGTGTTCTATTATCATATTATTATTGAACTGTGATTTTGTCTGTTTACCCCCCATCTTCTGATTTTGACGTCTGCTGAATCTGAAGTTTATCCTGAGAAATTTGTACAGATCCCTATTGACTATGATTCTGCTAAATTCGATCTCCGTGGAGGTTCATCAAATATTTACCATCTTTCTTTTAGGTACTGAATCACTTTGATTTCTGATTACTTCCTGTTCCCGTAAATTGTGACTGAAAAGAAACAGATATGATTACACAAACAGGTAAATTTATCACTTATTTTGACTGTCAGAAATTCAACATAACTTTTGTTTGGGAGCAGAAGACAGGCTAAAGATTTCAATGATTGAGGAACCTTATCAGTCTTCTTACGGACATGAAGCATGCGCATTAAACTCAAATATTTTAGTGCATGCTCTTTGACCGTAAGAGCGGGGGCTGACTAACTCATCATCTTCATAACTTTTGCTTTTAACAACAAAAGGGTTGATTGACTATGATACAAAATAGACTCAACGTCTCCCCAACACCATCTTATACAGTTTAGACAAAAACATAAGGTTAGCTTGTAGAATAACATGCAATTTGTAAGAGAAGAGGTCCAGGTTGAGAGAGATTGGTTCATCAGATTTTAAAATACATATGACAGCCTCTCATCTGCCCATTTAGACATTTTTATAACAAGCAACCCATGTTTAAGGGTCCGAAGTAACTCCTCTGGCATTTTCTTTCTTGCACGTTTTTCTTCGTGCTCACACAATGACTCTCTTGCTGGATTAAGCGCATGGTTAAAATCATTCTGAACTTTGAATTTCCCAAACTATGACCTTGGTAGAGATTTCATTGCATGACACAGTCATGCATGACACAAATATATCCTTTACGTGAACTGCACGTAAACTTCATGTTCTATTTGTCCGTGGTACTGGTAGAGAGGCAACTCATTCTTGTAAATTGTGTACAAGATTTCCACCAAAACAAACAAATTTGTAGGAATTTGCCGATAAAACATAAAACTTCTACCAAAGGTGTACAAGATTTCCAAGTGATTTACCCCCCTCCCCCCTCGATCGGTTTAGATAGAAAGTGCCGAAGTTGCATGCTCGAGCGCGGTGCAACTAACGTTTTTGACGCTCACTTCCAGTCCACCTTAGACCTTATCTCATCAAGCTGTTGCCCAATTGTCCACCCTGTTTGGCACTGCCCCCACGTAAACCTGCCCAGTTAAACCACAGTGAGTTAAACCTTTCATTAATTTGTTTTAATACGAATGGCTGCAATCAATAAATTGCATTAATGCTATCAATACTCAGGTTTTCAATCAAGGCGTTCTTCAAAAAAGAACCTCCATCAAAATTAATCCAGGCTCAAGACTTAATATAAGCAATGTGAAAGACTAAAGAAAACAATGGTGCGTGACTATCAAAGCTAAGTTTTGCTATGCATTCTCTTCTTACCTCTTTCCTTTTCCTCTCTCTTAATAAGTCTTAAGCATTTAAGTCCTTGACCATTAACATCGAACTGATTTCAAGGCACCCATGGTAAATCTAATCCGGCCAAAGTTTTCTGATATCAGTCTTTATTTTACGCAAGGAAAATGAAAACAAACAGCTTTCCTGTTTTGAGGGAATTTCTCTATGTTGTCAGTCGCTCTAAATGCTTTTTAATAAGCAATAAACACCGAATACCATGACAACATTACGAATATGACAGTCGTTACCAAAGCACCCTCTGTTGTGTTCTCATGACTCGGGTCCGTCCGACCAGCAACGGAGAGAGGCAATCCATCTTAGAGCAGAATTACAGATGCTTGTGAGAACTGGAACTGTTGGGGGTGAATATCTGAAGCTAATCAAATAAAGACTCTTTAGAAGGATTAGAGAAATAAAGAAGAAAACACACGACGCAGAAGTTTCACCCTGTGTTTGAACACGTGTTGGCAGATGTTAAAAGAGCTTTCAATAGTTTTAAATTTCCACGAGGCAGATTAAAGATGTCAAGAAAGCTACGAGAAACAACAATCAATAAAGACGTGAACGAAAGAATCTAATTAGTATTCTAACGTTTCATAGAAATACCTTGCCTCAGCAGCCAATGATTTACGATTTGTTATGACCGGAGAATAAAGCCAAAAATTGGATTGCTGATTATTGATCACCTTAAATAGTCTGGTGATGCCCACAGAATTTAGGACGGTTTAATTTCCTGCTTCTTAAAACAAAATTATGCACATCGTTTGCAACAATCCTTGAAATATAATAGAGTTTTATGGTTCTGTGTTTGGAAAATAAATCTGTTAAGCAGGCTTGGCTTATTGAAACGCGGATGTAAATGATTCATCGCCCTGCCCACACCCTTCTCTTTCTAAGGGGATTCTCAAATGAATCTCCGCCGCTGTCCACACCCCTTTCTTTGAAAGGACATTCCCTAGTAATTCTCTTTCCACATTCCCTTTTTTCTTTCTCATAAATCTAGAATTTGATTTTCACAGCGTTTCCATCTGTCGCAGAAAAGGACTAGCTATCTCAGGAATCGCAAATTACATTGACTGTTGATGTGCCTACAACAGTAATTAGAAAATGATTAAATCATTTTATGTCTAGAATGATACAGTTAATGGGCTTTTAAAAAGTTTATTATTTGTGGTTTTTTATTACAGTCATGCAACAATAAAGGGTTGAGTCGAATGTTATGTAAATTTTACCATTTAACGGTATTGAACCCGACAGGCAGCTTAGCCGTCAAACCACGTTAACAAAGAGACTATGATTGTTTAAAACGAAATGTTGCTAGGATTAGAGAGATGTTCATCCCCATTATCAGCCCATCGTGGGAATGGCAGGGTGTCCAACAACATCGTATTGTCCTTAGTTTCCTCTGCAGCTGAAACTAAAATGTAGTCTCTAAAGCTTCAGACAATTATTGTTATTATTAACTCATAATAAACCCTGCGCTTAAAGTTGAAGTAATACTCTCGTTATAGACATTATCTTTGTAGAAATTTAACCTAGAAATGTGATGACCAATATTGACTCAGGAGCACATTAACTCACATTAGATGGTCCTAAATTTTATACAGCATTATTCAAATATTTGGCATGATTTAGCAGCAAATAGAATTCATAAACGTTCGTTAACTGATTGTCGAGAGAAAGATGTAAATACGAATTACTTGTCGACCTCAATAGACAGCTAGGATATTTTCTGCATTTAAATACAAAATGGCTGGGTTAACCACGAAATTCAAGTCGTTGACATCTTAAACCGAGGATATCTATCTATCTAGGAACCGCCTCACGTCTTTTCTTCCAATCTTCTCAATATCCCTCAACGGAATGCAGAAATCTGCAAATCCGCGCGAAAGATTTTGTTAAGCCACAACTGTTTATCGAACCCAACGCAACACTCAAACGCACTGCCATGATTATAAATGGAATTATTATTCAGCCAGAATTTGTTCTGTTATTGTTAATGAGCATTTCGCCATTTTAACAAATTCGATTCTTTCATTTTCGTTATTGATAAAAACAATACCCTATTTTGATATGAAAGCTCAGTCGAAATCAGCACAGTTTCTGAAACATGCTCTAAAACTTGCGATTAATTTTGCTAGAATGAACTGATAGACAAAAAGACGTTGAAACATGCTGAAAATGCAACAAAATCGAAGATAACTTACCTGGAATCATGTTGTAGTTTGTGTGAAGAGACAACAGCTGCTAGCAACCCTCAGCAGAGTATTCACCTGAATTCCTTTATCGCCTTCTTTTATATAAAGCGCGTTCAATCGAGTGTTCACTCGGTCTGTGTAACATGTGATTGCGTCTCGGTTATCCCAAGAGGATTTGTGACGCAGTACTCGAACGTAAGTCCTCCAGTTCCTGCCTGCACTCGTGAAAGTCTAATCCGTTTACAACAAACTCTGAACGTAACACTTCTTATTTGTGAGCGTTTTGTTTTTACTTTCGAATCGTAGTTGAAAGGACAGCAGTTTGTGCCCAAAGAGAGGCGGCAAAATGCATTCTTGACAACCAACAGAGTTTATACATAACAGACAATGAAAATATAAAGTGGTCCAAGTTCAAAGCAAGGTTGCTAATACTTTCATTGAGGCAACGCTGCATGTGAAGGGCAACCCTGACGATGTTTACTTGTCCGGTGCATAGAACCTTTTGTCTGCAGATTTTGTTTATTTTTACCGCTAAGTCAATAATGCATTGGAAATTTAAACAAGGCAACCGACAAAGGAGCAAACCCACGACATTTTTAATACAATCATTTAAATTCTTTGTGACTTTTTGACACAGTTTGCAGTCCACGAACCTGGAGGCCTATTACAAAGTATTCTTGCAGTATGCAGGTAGATTATAAGGTATTAATAGATTGCAGATTTTTATCTAGCACTGTCGGTTACTGTAGTTACCAGAAGTTGAATTTAGATTGATTCATGGGTCATGTCCATATAATGGAAGGAGAGGGTTCGGTTTTACTCAAAGTAGTTCTAGCTACGTGAAGTAATAAACTGAATGATGACAAAATTAGATGTAAAAGCAATATTATAAAAAGGGCCTTCCTTCCTCATTTCTGTTTTTTCTCGTGCCACAGAATGGTTAGAAAGCATGATTCTTCTCATAGCACCCTTGCTCTCCGTATAGTTCATTGCCCCCCCCTTTAGCATACACCTGCGCATCTACAACTCTTGCCAGAATAGGTGGATCACAAGGGATTGGCACTTCTAGAAGCCACACACACACAGAGACTGCACGCATGATTACACCCTGTACACCTGCATTTGTGTTACAGATTCTCTGTTGTATAAACGAAATAATTCAAACTATTCACCGACCAAGGTTGATATAAATTGCTCATTCGCGGAAAATCATTCGTATAATGAAGGGTTATGTTAAGTGCGAAAATATTCAGCTGGACAAACTTTCGGACAAAGATTTTGCATAAACTGCGCATGCGCAATGTAGATTGACTGATGTAACGGAAATCAAATGATATCTGAATCTGCATTCCATTCCTACTACAAAATAAAGCCAAAAGAAGGTTGCAATCTTAGAACTTAGTGACTTTAAACAGAGTGACTATCTGTAGTAACCACGATATGCAAAAGTCATCAAGCTATTCTAGAGAGAGTGTCGCAAGCATATTGGTAGTCTTGCACCCATCCCATGCTCGGTAGTCGGTACTTGCACCCATCCAATGTTCAATTTTGCTTTAGAACTCGCGCATTTCCACTATGAAAACAGTTCGTTTCCAAAATTGGAAATGATCAGGAAAAACTTATGAGACGATCCCGATATTCTGTAAGATAAGCAAGATCAAAATCAGCTTAGGCCAACAGCTCGGCATCGTCCAAAACTGACTTATCGCATTCTTGGGACAATACCGAAAATACCTCGCCTTGTTCATTTACATTTCCATTTGTGTTCGGTTCCAACCAGAGTCCAAAATTTGGAAACTTGAGGAAGTTGAAGAAATCTTATTGCCTATAGGTATTCAAATACAGTAAGACAAAGAATTTAAAAATAAAATAAAATAGGTTTGTCTTTAAATTGCTTTGTCTTAAATTTCTCTAATTTTCATATCTTTGGAATTTTGGAATCTTTTTCTCTTCTCTGCTTTTATGATTCTTCTTGGTAAAAAATTTCGTGTCTCGTGACGGATTTTGTGGATTCTGGTTTACCATGAAAACGACATTTCTTCATACCCCCGGTTGTGAAAGATCGTCAAAAAGAATACGTCGTTCCCTGCAAGGCACGGGGGTATCCTTCGAATAAGATACGGACATTGTTTTTATTGCATGTCTACCATGATGCATTTCAAGCAAGAAATGCATCTATGACGAATGTTGAAGATTTTCTTCATTTCAACGACCCTGTGCAAAAGGCAGAGACTGGCCTGAAAATTTTGAGAATATAGATTCCTAATGAGTTCAAATATGCAGAAACGCAAGGACAGAGACAAACGAACATCACATTCGCGTTTGTGAAGTAATATTTCATTAAAGCAGGAACTGAAACAACAAACTACTCAATAACTAAACAAATTAAAACTACAGTGTCTGCTGTTAATGTGTGGCCCTATAGCCTCTTTATAAGGTGGAATAATCTCGTTTATGAGCTTAGTAACGGATAAAACAAGAAAACATTACGGTTATTCAATGTTTCTGCTTAATTTAACACGAATTATCTTAATATTTTGTACTTTTTGTTGGATTACCACAAAAATGTCATAATGCGTCGTATTTTTTTCCAAATTTAGATCAATATTAACAGTCTTCAAATTATTTCCACATAATTTATAATATTTTGTAGTCAAATTTCTATAAAAGATGGCGCCGTCCATTCCAAAAAATTAGCAAAAAGTATTTTGTAAAGTCAAAAAGTTCCTACTTTTTGTTAAGCGGGAAAAAGTAGTATCACCTAACGAATCTGCTAGTCCGAAATTATAGTTGAATTGTGGCCAATCAAATAAATACTTTTAATGCATGGGATTATGAAATCTATCCTACAATTCTATGCACGAAATAGTTGGTAGATATAACAAAATTGACAATGCTTAGTTTTTGAAAACTTTATTATAAAATATTTATAATCTTGAACTTCACTTGATAAAAATAAGAAAAACTCACAATTGGTAATGGCTATGGTTTAATAGATAATGGCTTCCCTTATGAATAACCGTTTTTGATTCAATATATGGTCAATGAGACTTGCAATTTCACAAAAACAACGAATCTGGTTGTCTTACTGGAAAGCTAATAAACTGTCATAAAACACCTTTTCAACGAAATTACATTTAAGTAGCAACCAGCGAGGTAGGGCGCCACATGAGCCCCATACAGAATCTTAATCTTTTCTCCAATCATTCTTTCTTGACAACTGCCTAAATTCCACCAAAAATGACATCACAATACAAGCTTTAGAACTCACAACCTATATCCATGGTTTTTGGATGAAGAAATAAACAAGCCAAAAATCCTTATAGCGACATCTGGCTGTTAATTAAATACGAAAAATTATGGAAATAACACAACCCAAGAACAGCAGACAACAAATACAAAAGACAATTATCTGCGTTGGTGCTACCCCCTCCCATAACAGCGCGTTTTTTTACTGCCCGAAAACATTTCGGCTTTTACTATTGCTCGGCTAAACGGTGAAACGAGATACATTTTATCCCCAGTGTCTGTGGTAAAAATCGGTGACGACTTATAGTGTATAATGAGCTCATTTATAGAGTCGAATGTTCGCTGTCCAATCTTGTACTTCTCGTCTTCAGATTTGATTCTGAAATGCTTTATTCTGTTCGGAGCTTTCATTGACAATGAGAAATCACCAGCCTGCAAAATAATACAATGTATTGAGAAAACTATACAATAGCAAGAAATGGAGGAACAAATATAGACATCATTTCAAAATTGACGAAAGTAATTTAAAACAGATCCCCTTTCTCCGTTCAAACATAATCAATCCCTTTGGTTCAAAGCTGCGCCCAGAGCCCAGAAAACATAGTGGCTGCACGTTCAACGACCGCGAGGAAAGTGAATGGAAAAAAAAGAAACTAAGATGCCACACCCAAACCCCGCCTCGCTTTCTGCGGCAGAAGGTTTTCAGAGCATAAAGGTATTGTT
The DNA here is from genome assembly GCF_013076305.1 of Rhopilema esculentum. The sequence goes on from NW_027019322.1 coordinate 4,449,611, forward strand.
ATCGGAGGTAAAATAAACACTTCTAGACTCGGGCACGGGCACGCGAAGCAGAAAAATATAAAAACTTGATCAACTGGAATAATTAATTATCACTGTTTGTTTTCGTTTCGATGGACACAATGATATAAAAATGCTAGAGGCCTTAAACCCGTTTCGAATAAACTATATTCCGTCGAGAGCTTAATTATGGATGCTTAGTGAAAAGCGTCTAAGCCGCCCAGAGTCATAACGAAATAATAAGATTCAATGAATCAGTTGTGCAGATTAGAGCGAAAATATAGATTTCTGCACAAGGACTAAAATCTGTACTTTGGACGCGATCGAGTAGATCCAAACGTTAATATCAAGCACAGCTCATTGGATAAGGACGTTACGGCGCCTTGCCAATATTGTTCTCATTAAGAGAAGGATTTAAGGTGAAGAGAATGAACGTACATAAAAAAGGCCTATTGCAAATCTCAATCAAATCACATCTAAGCTTGTCTTGCGCATCTTTAGGGTAAAAACCTCCTTGCGATCCAGATGTCTCAAATTTTGGTTTATTACATTTGTCAATAAGTTTCACAAAATATAGCAAAATACGAATATTTTAAGAACTTAAAATCTGCATAAATAAAAACTGCAGATTAAGGCTGACGCTTCCCGAATTAGCCAAAAAAGCTACTTAGCCAAAAAGAACCATTTATATAAAGGAGAACCAGTATTATAAAGGTTAGGATCCATTTCAGTCTTTTACAGAGAATCACAGGTTTTTACGGGGGTTTTTACTTTATAGCAAAATTGCTAGCACTATTCATATTCTTATAAGCAATTATATTTGGAGCACCATGGAGCACCTGCTACTTGCTATTCGCATACTATTCTATGCTAAAAAAACTGGTGACCCATCTTTTACGCACTTCATATTTTTCTCAGCCATGAATCAACAGATATAAAGCGCGTAGAGCCTCAGCATGAATTTAAAAGTGTGACACGCGACTTTACACGTCCTAAGGCATGCTCTGTAACAACAGAGGCAGAGACAAATCTTACTAATAAAATGGGGCAAGGAGGCAATTAACCTGTGCGATCAGGTGGTCCAGTCAAATTAATAAAGAATTTTCCTAGCTACGTCATTTTCAACTGGGACAAAGATACAATTAAAAATAAAAAAGGAACCTAACGTGTCTTAGTTGTGAAGGGTCAATCGTGCTTCTCCACGTGTCAGGCAGTGTCTGCCTAACTATAAGAAATGTTGTGTATCATTTAACTGAAGTGTGACTACTTCTGATAAGGAATATTAGCGCAACAAGTAAAAGTGCAAGATTGCTTATACGTGCTTACCCGGCTTTCACTGTCTCGCAGTAGGTACTCGCCGTCCTGTCCGTAATCGTGCAGCAACATTTCACATTCCACTCGCATGAGTTTTCCATGATACCATTCCTCGTTTGTAAATGGATGGTTCTGTACATCTGTTTTTACCGAAGTTACTGGCGTATCTGCTACTTCAGGAATAATCACATCCACTTCTTGGACATAATTTCTTGGAACAAGCCCCACATCTCCTTGGGGGGTTCTCGCTTTCCACCAATCAGGATCATTTTTTGGCTTTTCGATTATCTCAAGCATTATACCCTTTTCAAATGAGAGTTCCTCACTTTCCTGAGAATTAAAAGCATACAGTGTTTGAACTTTGCAAATAATCTGTTCCATCCCGCCATTTTTGAACATTACGTCACTAGGCAAAGCGTACTCAGAAGGAGGCGCGCTCGGCTGTTCCTTCTGTTCGGCAGCATCAACATAATTATTTGGAAACCAGCCGGATTTGCCATTGCATTCTCCCTTCCACCAGCCATCGTTTTCTTTTTCAGTAACTAAAATTTGGTCACCTTTTTTAATATCGAGTTCGTCGTCTCTCTGCGATGCGTAATTGTACTTTGCCGTGCAAATGGACAGAATCTTATTGCCTGTCTTGGGAAGAACTTTATTGCTAGAAGAAAGAGCAGGTTCATTCGTCGATGCCTTACTTCCTGCTTTGCCGCCCATCTTCGTCTTGATCTGCCCCATTATTGTCTTCTTCCCTCCCTTTCGCTCCAGATAATTTGAAGGTACATATCCGGACAAGTTCTTGTCATTTTTAACGCGCCACCACGGCTGACTGTCATCCAACACTGTCAGTTTCTCGTGCTTTTGTATGCTCAGTTCCGTGCCATCTTGTGCCTTGTAGTCGTAAATGGCCACTGCCAAATTCGCGTCTTCTGACATTTTGTGTTTTATAAACCTAAAAGGAATGATCGTTTTTAGACTGTTAGACATTTTCAACGTCAGTTTTCTTCCCATCATCATCAAACGAGTAAAATTAACACTAGAATATTGCTAATGTAGCACCTGCGAGACTTAGGTATATCTATAAATAACCTTTTGTGCCGGGGGTAGCTACTCTATATACCACGACTTTTCAACTACGACCTGGATTTCAAAGACATAAATGAGCAATCCGGGGGTACGGTTGCAGCTTTTCTTTCATTTTCCTGTGAAGTTTCAAACCCACAAGCAGGAAGATGAATAGACAAATGAGTAAATACGGGGGCACTTAATGACATTAATGGAAGCGAGAATTTGCGTTTGAGAGCAACGCGCTTCTGGCATGCATTAAGCATTGCAGGTCAAATGTCTATTCAGAACAAGGTTTAATCAACCTGGAACAAAGCGGACTTCGAAATCCGCCTCCGTTAGGTGATTACGTCATTGCAACATGACTGTGCGACTGTTTTGAAAGACGATGCACGTTAATACTGCTTAGATGGGAGTGGCAAGAGCTTTGTTGGTCAATTTCCGAATTACTGCAATTGGCAACGAAGGGGCTATTTAATGATCCTGCTTTCATAAAACAGCCTTTCAAAAAGACGATTTTTTAGATTTTCTGGCGTTTGTAGACTTGAAAGACAGTCATAGGAAGTCGAAAAGCAAACATAAATTATGACAGGCTGCTAAAAAATGGAGATTGGGCCCGTTGGTAGGACTGGGGATAAACTTGGAAAAATAATACAAGATGAAGTGCACCAGTGAACTAAGGTGAAAACATAAAAGGGAAAATGACAGCGGAACACATTACATAATTTAACGTTTTACCCCAAATTTAATTATTGTGCAGCCTTACTTCTCGAGGACTAAAAGACACAGTGGAACCTCGCCTTACGGCCATTTCGTTAATACGGTCACCTTGTTATTACGGCCACATTTGTTTGGCCCGGAAAAACGGTCATACATAGTCTCATAAAAAATCCCCGTTAATGCGGCCTCCCGTTAATACGGCCAGCGGCCACATTTTGCAATCCCAAACAGCAGGATTCTTAATAATTCCACCCCGTTAATACGGCCATTTGTATTTAGCAAAACTGTAATAAAATCTCAATAATCTCATTCCTTTTACAAAATAACTTTTCATTGTCAAAGTCGCGTGCTTTCAGGTGTGATTGCTTACAGTTAAACTGATTGGTAGGAACGCAGAACGAACCAGTCAAAAGTCACCGATTTTTTTGCAAAATCATGAACATGATTTGGTGATTAAGGCCCAAGAGCCCAGGACTTCCGTTTCGTTTTGTTTGTGGACTAGTTATTTAACAGAATTTTTATAACTTTATCCACATCTCTAGATGTCTATTTAAGAGAAAAGTTCCTTAGGATGTTATAATTAATTTCTACCCCTTAAACTCCAAAATTTGACCCTTCCTAGTTAATATGGCTACCCCGCTAATAGGAACTTTTTTGTGGCCCGTTGGTGGCCGTATTAACGGGGTTCCACTGTACAAAATTGCCAATTTTTGCAAAACTCGTTGGCCCAAGGTAAAACCACTCCCCCATTTCCTTTAATTCATAATCACCTAACCGCTAACTGAGCAAACCCACATGTTACGTTATTGTGGACTCTTTCCTCTACTGGCTTAAGCATCAATTCATTTCCAGGAACTGAAACCATAGCTTGCGTTGGCCTTAAATGTCACAAATAAAACTGAGTCAAGAAAGTAAATCTACAAGGCGTCATGTTACCAAAACTGAGAGTGGATTTAGCGACCACGTTAAGGCTACCATTAACCCCTCTAATTCGAGTCCGATGCAACAGGCACTTTACGATCTTTAAATTATCGAAGATGATATCTTTTGAAAAGTTGATGCTGCAGTCGTTTCAAAATAGCTTTTTTTGCACTAAGATGCACATAACCCACAAAATTATTTTCTCTCCGCAAGGCACATAAAGGAAACTGCTGAAAGGTGACACAGACATTATCAAAAGCAAAGCTGCTCCTGAACAGTTTGTATTTACCTTCAAGAATGAAAAATTCAACTTTTGCTCTCAAATTCCTTCTAAAATTTTGCTCTGATATTCTACCATTACATGTTATCAGTTGAAAGTGTTTTAAAACTGTTTGGAAAGGACCATTGTCTGGAAATGCGGATATGTGGATATGATATAATTTTGATATTTTCATCATACAAAAGGATGTGTGGATGTGTCACTGGTAATGTGAGATGTTAGGTGATCTGAGGATTGTATGTGGGGATGACTCAGCCCAAAGGGTCACACAATCTGATTCAAGGGCCTAAGGTTTGAATCTCTGACATGCGAAGACTTGAGAGTATCCAGCTCAAGAGTGAGGAAAATATCCAGGTATGTAATTCTAGGCTTAAGAATCATGAGGTTTGATAACGTTGAGAGCAGTGGTGTACCCAGGGCTGCAGAAGTGGAGGGGTCTGGGGCACAGCCCCCAGAATTTTTTTGGACCATGCCCTTCAAACACTCGCAAATGCGGGGAACGCCCTTTTTGCAAAATTTTCCCCCATTATTTGATTCATGTTAGCTATGGCAAATAGCAAAGCATTTTACAATTGTTATTGACACAAGCATACAGTATACTAACCCCCCCCCCCCAATGAGTTTTACATCGTTTTTGGACAAATCTCGAGGACCATATTTTAGAAAAGTGGGGAGGTCCGGA
>NW_027019322.1:4454686-4498804 GCF_013076305.1 Rhopilema esculentum
CAATTGTTTTTGACACAAGCATACAGTTTACTACCCCCCCCCCCCAATGAGTTTTACATCGTTTTTGGACAAATCTCGAGGACCATATTTTAGAAAAGTGGGGGGGGGGTTCAGACCCCCCATTCCCCCCCTTGGGTATGCTACTGGTTGAGAGGAAGGACCAGGACACTGCTTGACAAGGATAGCTCATCTTAAAACTACCTGTGAAAGCTAGGTAGCAACAAATGAATGAATGAAGATCATACAAAGATGAAGGAAACAAAAGAGCAAAAGCTTTCTGCAAAATTTGACATTTTCACAGAATGCTTTACCTGGATGTGGCTGATAAGGCAAAACAGGTGTACTGCTAATCTTTACACACTTCAGATGAGCAACCACGTACTCCTTACAGATGGGCAACCACGTACTCCTCTCCCCTGTAGAGTCAAACAAAACCCCTTATGATCTCTGTTATGAGATTTGCCTCTATGTTAATTCTGTAAATGTGTATTAAAAATGCATGAAAATGACAGAACAAGTTAGAAACAAGAAATGTGTACACACTATTGAAAAAATGTGGCATAAATTCTGCAGACACAACACCCATATTGCTTCTAGTTAAATTGTGATTTTCCGTCAGATACCCTCAACTGGCTATATGCATGACAAGAGTCTATTCAAATTTTCAAGAAACAAAATAAATTAATGAAAGCAAACTAAAGACTATAATATCATTAACTGCTTATTTGCAACATCAAAAATATGAGATGATTCCTTGAGAGATTAATTATAAACTAGCACACAAACCTACTATCAGTCTGATTCATTTCAAAATTTAGATTGAAGCTATAATTGAAGGCATGAAATTAATGGTAATTCTCAGAGACATTGTCTCAAAAAACACAGCTTTGTTAAGAAGCTGAGTGAAGTCAATAAAACATGCTCCTTAAAATCACCTTTCCTTTGTGAAAGAGAAAGAAGAATGTCTTAATGTCCTGTTCATATCTCATTTATCACAAAAAGATAACTCATTTAGCCATCATTTTATTAGTTCATCTTATTGTTTTCAAAATACCAATTTCAAGCAAGGATATTGTCTAAAGGAATTGTTAAAGGCCTTGCGAATCTTTCACCAGGTGAAGAGTAATGCTTGAAATGCTGCACTTATCTTTCTTTCCTGTGAAAAGTTGTTATTCAATTGCATTAATTTTTGGCCATTAGATAATTTTTTTTCTTTGTCGGCAACATACGTTCTATATCTGAATTTTTCAAGGAGCATGACAACAATTAAATCTGCTAAAAATACATAGCTGCTATCAATAGAATTACAAGGGCTGCTGGTATTAGCTCTCTGAAACCTAAGTGGATAAAAGAAGTGGTATTTGGGCCCTAGATTCCATGTGCCTGTAACCACCAGTGTAACTTTAAGGTGACTGTCTATAGAAAGAGTTTTCTTGAAAATCATAAGAACCTATTAATATTTCTAAAAAAATGAAGGTTTAGGATATCAATAAATAACTCAGGCCAGGGATCAAAGCTATACATACTTTTATCAACTATATATATAAAATCAATTATGATGAATGCAGGAGAAAACAAAATTCACAACAGCAACAATGTGTTCACACCAAGTAAAAGAGTGAAATTTCTATTGGTTGATTTGATGTTTGATACAACAAAACACAAGAAAACCTTAAAGCAGACTTTAGAGACCAGCTTCCAAGAATACCAAAGATGCTTCCTGTAATAGCAGGAAATGCTTAGTCATGGATAGGAAGTCACGTCAAGATTGTTATATGAGGGGTTCCTGAATCTGCTTATACTTTTTATCGAAAGATTAATTAGACTGGATAATAAACAGCTTTCGTTGGTAATTCTTATTGGGATAGAGCACAAAGCCAACCTGCATAATAGCATTAATAATATATTAATTACGGTAACTATTGAATTCGTTATCCTGCTTGCTACAACTAGTTTGTGGTACAAGAATACGAAACGCTAACCGAAAAGGCTGAGTAAGACATCAAACAAGACTCGTTTAAAAAAGTTCAAATGTTTCACTTTCAGTTTAGCTACTTAGACTTAAGACAGTCATTTTATTTTTTGTTTGTATTCACTCTCTATCAGTTTTATACATCAGGTTAACCGAAGTAGACCCAAGGTGAGAATTTCATGCAGAAAAAGATGGAATAACCGAGCTTGCTTCCCGTTTACTTTGGAGCTTCAACTTTATCTAATTAACGACCTCACTTAAAAACTTATAAAGTCTTTCCTTTAGAACATGGCGATGCAATCGTTACACGCTGAAAGATTAAAATCAGAGAACAGTTTCGATTTGTTGTCACCATCTTCCTAACGAAAATTCATTTGACCAGGGAACATTACAAATAATCTACGTTCTGAATTCATTTTGCTTTCTACTTTGCTTTCTATATGCTCTGAGCATGTTTAGTGAATGACACAGAAAGGCAACATCTACCTACCGATATACACGATGTACAAGCAGAAACATAAGAAATGATACAAATCTATGAATCAAAAGCATGACATACCGAACACTAAGCCAATTTAGGCCCTGCCCAATTCCACCAAACCAGTCAAGCAACGGTAGTCTTTCTGAATATCTCTTGACTACACGATTAGTAGATTGACCTTTGAGGTAAACTCTCAGTTCTAAATGCTGAAATTGGGTGCGATTAGCGACGAGAAGTCGTTTTTGTTTGCAGTGATGTATGGTCGGTCACTTTATTCTATCACAGACAGACCCACATCTTGCGAAAGTCATGCATTGAACCCAACAAGCATAATTTGCATAAATTATGCATTGATGGGGTTTGAAGGGAGGGTGGGTAACATTATTTATTTTTACAATAAGGCTTGTAGGCCGAAATTACAAATTAACAATGAATCTCAGAAAACAGCAAACAGCTAATACAAAGATAAACAGATGAAAAAATGATTATAAGCTAGAAAGTTTACGTAACGAGGGTATGCACATATATAGGACTTTCTGGGTCCGTTCGAGCTTTACGTTTCTTCCATGCATCCATCAGCCTAAAGCGTTATTCATGTTATATCATTATTAAATAAATTCTTATAATTCTATCAAAATGAAATAACAACTTTTTATATTTTAGTATATTTCAATCAACTTGTTATTGCTGAAAAATATTCTAATTTGAGTTTGCGTTTTGCAAAAAAGAATTGAAGAAACAGTTTCCTTTTTCAATCAAAACAAGGATAGCGTGATGGTCTGTGACGCAGGCTAAACATTGATAGAAGAAGACAAAAACGCTAAGCGGAAAATTAGATCATGTTTATATCCATACTTCAAGAACATAATCGTTCTGGAGCATTTTTCATTCAACACTGCAATGCGGAAAAATCGATTTAATTTTCCTCTTGTAACATGACAGAACACTTACCCAGCTATACAAAGTGTGTGAGGATATAAAAACCTGGGCGAATTCGGGTTAGTTTGCACCCCGCATGCACTGAAAAGGGTTGAAAAATTGGCGGGGTGGGGGGGGGGGGGGGGGGGGTTGATGAAAGTGATTTTGGGATTCTGATGTTTTGCATGCTGCTTTTCTATTTGAATGGTATGATCTAAAATGGAATATATCTATGAAAAGGCGATATATAGAGCGAAGATTGGCTACAAAGGAATTGAGTTTTCACCCAAATTTGCATTGCTAAGTATTTTTTATTCACGAACCGCTTTTTGCCATTTTCGGCCTAAAATTATCAGTCTAAGCACTTTGATCCACCCAAGTTAAAAATTTTGCATTTTTTAGAGCAAACAATTTTTTGTGAGAAGCAACAATTTTTCGAATTTTTCTGCATATTCAGGGTCACAAATTTTTGAAAAATGACCAAGTTCGCTTTTGGTAAATATGGGCCTGGAATTTATTCAAAACTCTTCAGATTGTCTTGTGCTAAGAACATTTTTGCAAAAGTTAACAAATTTTTCGATTTTTGCATATCCAGTGTCGCAGATAATTTGAAAAAAGATCAAGTTCTTTTTCGGGACAAATGGGCTTGAAATTTATCCAAAACTCCTCGAATGGCTTTGCAAACTTAAACTCGGATATTTTGAGTTGATTTGAGCGAAAATTGTTTTTCGTGAAAATTGACTATTTTTTGGAGTTTATTTGCAAGTTTAGAGTCATAGAAAATTGACAACTTTTTTGAGTCTTTTTTGCCACATTTTTACTACTAAACTAAACTTAATTTTTCCGAACCTAACTTGAAAGCTTGCTGAAAAGCCTTCAAATAATCAAAAAAGGTATTTTTCAGCATTTTAGCTTGTTTCGAGCGAAAAAATATTCTATCAATATTAAGAGTTTTTCTAATACTTTTCCATATCCAGGGTGATATTTATTTTTGAAAAATTACTAAGTTCTTTTTGAGAAATATGGGACTGAAATATATCCAAATATCAGCAAAAAGTGAGTCAGAAATATACCAAAACCGTAAATATACGAAAATCAGAAATTTACTCAAATGGTGTTGCAAACGTTAATCAAGACCTTTTTTGAGAGAAATTTTTGACTCAGTTTGTTTTGATTGTTTGAGACAAAAAATTATTTTGTGAAATTCTTGAATGCCCAGGGTTACAGAACTTTTGAAAAAATGATCTTTTTGCTAAAGTATGAATTAGAATTCACCTAAACCTCTTTAAATGACGTTCCTAACATGAATTTACGCATTCAAGGTTATTTCGAGAATTAAAATTTTAAAAGATTTTTGAATGTTCATAGGCACAGTATTAAAGAACTACTAGGATCTTTTTTGAAATTATAAGCCAGAAATTCATCCAAGTCACCTCATATGATGTTTTGAAGCGTAGTTTATGCCATTTTTGGTTGTTCGGAGCGAAAATATTTTTTGCAGGTTTGGGGTCATAGATTCTTTTAATGTTAACCTGAACATCTTGATTGACAACATTTTTGTCAAAAATAACAATTTTTAAAAATGTTTGATTGCCCAGTATTTTTAGTCAATGTTTTTAGAAAAAGACTAGAAACTTTTCTTCAAAGTATAAGCAGAAAATTTATGATACAAATTTCACAATTGTTCCTTCGCCATTACAATTACCTTGAGAAAGTCCAACCATGGTAACTCATACAAGTTGTGATGTTGTCAATCCATTGATCTTTCGGTCTTCCTCGATTCCTTGCGCTCTTAACCCGGCCTTCTAGGATAAATTTAAATGATCTCATTGTTGATAATTTTATATGGCCTAAAAGTTTTAACCTTCTGTAATTGTTTACAGCTTATATTGGTTTCAGTCTCTTATTCTTTTATGGTCGTAGACTTTATATTTTGATATTATCTTGCACCTTGCGGCTACTAACAAATCTCGTGATGTGTGTGACTTAGAAAGCACATCTTGTCCGTATAAGACGACTGGTAGCACGTATGTGTTTAAAGATTTTGGCCCTGGTGGTAACTAGGATTCCTGAAAACGCAAAAGTGCATTTGTTTCTAATATTTCGTCTTTATTAATGACTAGGGATTTTGCGAGCTTTCGAGGCCCCTTCCAATTGTTCTGAGTTTTCTTTTTAGCTGCTTCTTTTTAGCTTCGAAAGTTTATCGCATTTATCATTTAGCTGGTCGAGTTTATCTAGAGGAACAAGTTTGTTTGTCTCAGCCTTACATACTCGATATTGTACTTATTATGCATCAAGGGTCTTTTTTACATGTGATTTCTTCTTGATTGCTTCTTCGGCTCTTGCTGTCATCCACTTTTGTTGTATTTTTCTTATTCTTGGTAGGCTTTCCTGCGATATCTAGGTAATATTGGTCGTTATTGCATTGAAAATTTCGTCAACATTATTCTTTGTTGATCAAGTAGGAAAGCGATTTTCAATGTTGAATTTGGAATGTGTTAGTGATATATTCATTATTCCATGCCATAAAGGCCAGTTTGGCTTAGATTTTGCTCTTCCTCAGGATGTGTTCTGTGATGAACTTTGCCCGAGTTAGCGATGATCAGATATGTCTTGTGAGTTAAGTACTGTCTTGGATACATTGTTCATCCTTTGTACGAGTTACTATAAAATCAATCTGGTTTCTATAATTACCACCAGGATAGAGCCAGGTCGAGGGGTTTTAATGTCCTTTAATGAAGAAAGAATTAATTTAAAAGGAGATTATTTCTTGCACAGAAGGTGGCTAAAGTGAGTCTTCTTTCATTGAATTTATCAAGAGTAAACTTTTCAACAGAGGCGCTAAAATGAATTAAATTTTTCACGCCTTTAGGAAATATTTTTTTTGATTGAACTCATTAGAGACTCTTGTGTAAATGGCAATGTGTGGACTTGATTGTAGACAATTCCATGTATCACCTGGGCTCCTATTGGCAACTACAGTTTCCCATTTAAAACACAGATATAGGAACAAAAACGAAGAGATGTAATGGCAGGTCATTTAACTAGATGAAGAACACTGGTTTGCATAGCCTATTGAATTAAATAGAAATCAAGGTTTATGTAACCTGACGGAACCAGCATACTCCCTTTTAGCTTGTGTATTCGGGCTTTTAATTCTAAGCTCCCCAATAATATCTATATTTTGCTGATTTGTCAATTGCCAGTTTAGGTGACTTGGAAATAGATTTTCTCTGGTCGTGTCGCTTGCTCACATTTGCTCTCAGTATATTCTTCCAAATCTTATTCTACTTTCACCAAGATCTACTTAAGGTTCTCTAGAGTGTTAAAAATTCTTCCTTTTACAATACTTCTTAGTTTATCTTTTATTCAAAACTCATTTTTATAGTTTTCTCAATATCTTCTGCGTTCTGTTTGCCTGACATGTCGCTGTTGCCCGCCGTTAGCCATGCATGTTTTAGTATTGCAAATTCCAAGACTAACTGGGCGGTTTTATTGGACAATAAGACACGTTTTGCACTCAGCTTTTAAAGACAAATTCGCTTTATTTTGTCCATTATCTATGGTCATACTAAAGATGTCAATGCAAAATTCTAAATACGCCAAAGTTAACTAGAATGACTTCGGCTTCGGATTATGTTTACCTTTCTGTTGCTATTTGTTTAAACCTGAAGTGACGTTTGTTGCATTTGCCATAAAATACAAGGTGAAAAAGTTGATATTAATGAAATATAAACACATCAATATTACCAATATAGTTTTATAGAAGAATTGAAGAATGGTAAACTTTTGTCTGCTGTCACTTATCGTCGGACGTCCTCCAAAGAATTGTTTGCACATTTACTTGAAAGATTTCTACAGCGTTATCTTCACTGAAAGTGTCACATGGGCTCCGATGCAAGTTGGAAAGTGGGGGGGGGGGGGGGGGCAAGGGAGATTTTAACAATCAAAACATAGGAATTTTTAAAAAGCTCTATTGTTTTGCAAAAAAGTGGAGGGCCAGGGCCCCCCGGCCCCCCTTCATCGGAGGCCCTGTGTCATTTAATTCATACATTCAAGATTAACTATTATAATAGTTGTATTCTCGCGCGAAGCTCCTATATCTCCTAGTCATACTTCGATGATAGGGAGGCTACTTTTGTCCGTGACGTAGTACTCGTTGTAGCGCGGCACTTTGTCACTAGTGTTACAGTTGTAGAGAGTTCCAGCTATTGCCAGTTAAGCCACACTCTCAACCTGAAAGTATGAGATACATTTGTTTTTGATAAAATGCTTCTATTGAGATTTTCTATCAAAAGTACTTAATTCTGGCTCTCTTTGTTATCGCAAAACTCACCTCTTTTGTATGGCTATTTGTCGCTTTTTAGAAGAGTTGCAATTAGTGTGATTCATCGCTAAATCCCCATCAAACGGAATGAGTAGCTCTTGCAATTGACTTGTTTTAGCTTTGACAAAATTTTATGGTGAGTTCAAAAAGCTTGTATCAGGCTTCCATGATAATAACGCTACAGCTACACCATTAGCACCCTGTGCGTTATTAGCAATAATGTCCACTGATAAATTATTTTTTATCCAAACATTTACCGGCATACCAAAAAGACTGTAGCTCTATATGCTTTTCAGCATTTAGCCTATCTTGGACATTATTTGATAAGAATTCAGCTATTGTAAGCATAACTTGCATGTTGAAGCACTTCGAAGATTCCCTGAATCGGTCACTCTTTGGGTATCTCAATCCATTAGAATAGCAGCTTAATAAGAGTTGATGACACTACACGCTATAAGATAGGAAATAAATGTTATCAAATAAATCTTGCAGTACAACAAAGACCCTAATGTCTGTATGAAAATCTTGCAATGTTTTCAATACCACAAATCTTGCCAGTCTGTTAGGCCACCTTCAATGTGATCGATACGTTTTCCAATCCTATAAACAAGGGAACTCAAATGTTTGTCATTGTACAGCGCAATTCCATGTTACTGAGCTTTGATAAGCTGTCTGGAATTTTGTGACAGGTCAACGAAACTTATGATATTTTGCAGCTGATTTTTGTACACTTCTTGTGCCTACAGACAATCGAAAGGATTACTAGATTTGGTGTACTTGTGTTTGATTTCCTTATAAGCAAAAAGGTTTGAGTTCTTATGATAGAAGGACTTCTTATATCCATGTGGATGCGACCCGTAGTGTTTGTGCACCCTGTTAAACTCATCTTCTCTCCAAAGAAAACACAAGCTGCCATCTAAGTAAGCGAAGAGTCCAGCTATTTAATTTGATACTCGACTAAAGTGAAAATGTCCCTTCCAGACAGACCTTTCTTTTATACTTTTGATTTATTCAATAACGCATGTAACTTTAAGTCCGATATGCAGACCAACTCATGGTAAATTTTTAAGAATACACATTTTTATTGTTCTACATCAATTTATCCCGAAGCACTTGTGTACCCTGTTGAGCGCATCTTTTCTCACAAGAAGGCACAAGCAGCCATGGCATCGCTTGACCTTCCAGACTAAGGGGTGGAGGGTCATCAGTAGTAAAATTTACCTTCGACGACATAAATAAAGACAAATTTCGGTGATATGGTTTTACTGGCAAACTAAGGCTTTTTGGAACAACAAAGATTTTCGGACAAACTCATGAAAAATTTGGGTGTCCCATCCCCTTCATCCCCCTCCTAAGTAAGCAGAGTGCCCGGCTGCTATTACGTAAAAAGCAAATATCATCTAAAGCTGAGCAGTCGGAGTCTCTGTCAGGAAAAGCAAGACAAGAACTTGAGGACAGTATGGTCCTACTCAGTCAACTTTATTACGAAGAAAAGGCTGGTACTTTGCAAATATTGATGTGATATCATAATGAAAACAAGATATATCTACAATGTTTGATATTGTCGAGTGAATTTTTTCTTTCATGCTAATGATTTATTTGTTGTTTTTATACTTTTGTTTGAGTGTTTTATTTCACACAAAATAAAATCATAATGTGTAACAGGGATATATGAAAGGGGGGTGGGGCAATTCGAGAATTTTCTACTGATCATTAGGATCTACGGTTACTCCTTGAAAGGGACGCTGCGGAGAACGGGAAGTGCAACCGAGCGTGGCGAAGAAAATAGACTGGTCCATGTGCTCTGTGGCTTGGGTCTTTACTTGCTGCATGGGGATTAGGGCAGAAGTTGAGGCTTGTCTTGCAATTTGGAGATAACCATTTTCTAAAAGAAATAAACATCTACCACAATGTCCCAGATCGAAATGGTGAGTTCAGATATAGTGATATAATCTAACGTATTTTCCCTTTCTAACTGCTTGTTTTCTTCCTGCACAACGCTCTCCGATGGGCTGCAAAATAAATGGCTCACTTCAGTGCACAGCAACCGGCATGTTATTTCTGTCTGTTGCAAAATCTAGGCAGGAGAATGCAAGGCTCCAGGTTATTCTTCGGATTGCATCTGGGGAAAAAGACATAACAGTTGACAGTAGTAAACTTGCAATAGACAGTCATAACGGCTGCGTTAGAGAGACTTGCAATAGACAGTCATAGGGGCTGTGTTCGGGCACCACAGAGCAGGGGGGCTGAGGGGGGCCCCCACTTTTTGCAAAAAATGCCATGTTGCAAATGCAGTATGCCAAAGCAAAGCAAATGCAATATATAAAATGCAAAAATGCCAAAAGATGCCATATACATTTTGCAAATATTAAGCAATAAACTACCAGGAAAGCCTCTTTTTATACGGGTTTAGCCCCCACCCCCCACTTTTTTAGACCCCCCACTTTTCTCAACGCTCCGCGGTGTCTGGTGTTGTTGTTAGAATCCTTCCCAAAATACATTATTTCACGTATATATTGTGGTAACAGTTTGTTTCTTTCTCAAGAAAGCAATCTATCAAGAACGCAAATTCTCAAGCAAACACTTTTCTCTTCCCTTTTTATAGCATATTGGCTACTATAAATGTTACAATTTTAGAACTGAATCATTTTTTGGTGATTTTTATTGAAAACAGAAACGTTCTGCTTATGAAGAATGGACAGCTCTACAGGACAGTGCAAAAGACCCAACTAACTGGATGGTAGGCACCCTTTATTGGAATTCTATTTTCTAAGGGTAAAAATAATTTACAAGATGCTTGATTGCTTACTTTTTAGACTGTCAGAGGAAATATGATTTGTCGTATGAAAGCAAGTCAAAAATTCAAAGTCTACATAAATTGTATTATTTAAAGGAGCCAGAATATGATGGTTTGTAACCAATTTTCAAATCATCATCAATCAACTTGACTGCCACTGTTGTTTTCTTCCCTTGTTCCAGCTTAAGAGCTTGAGAACCATTTGTAGAAAGCTGTAAAAGAGTAGTGCTGGACTTGTTCAACCCAGGACAATGTCAAAAAATTCGGTTGAAAAGTTTCTAAAACAATAGACTTACTGCTTTAGGATCCCTATTGCTAAAATTTGTTAGCCAATTGGCCCCCTTTTTGGCCCCCTCTAGCATTCAATCAGCAGGATGTCCCCTACAAAATGGAGCTCTCATTCTGAACAGAAAAGAGAAAACCACTTAGTATTTGAAATGTAATTTATTCAAATTAAGAATTAAACATCAGACATATCAGACATAAAAATCAGACATGAAAGAAATAAAGGCATGAAGCATTATGATTTTCTAAGGAAGGCAACATTTTGCTTGTTTTAAAATGATCTGGTTCTTTGAGCAGGTTTTTTGGAAGATTTCTAATGGTTTGCCTAAACTTTGGCTCCTGGTTGCTGAAAGAAATTGAAATGATTCTGGGTTGTTTTCCACTTTCCGTCAGCCCTTGCATTCCAAATCTGCTGTAGCATCCCTGCGCACACCTTTGTTTTTGAGTCTATGCTGTGGGAAAATGTTAGAGTTAGGGGGTAAGAGTTAGGGAGTTATAGTTACGGGGTTAGAGTTAGGGGGTTGAAGGTTGAGAGTTGGAGAAAACCAAGAAAAAATCAGTTGCAGAAAGTGAAATATTGATTTGTACCCTTTCATAGGCCAATGATTTACTTATCTTAAAAGTGCTTATCAAGGTACAGGAGGTTTAACATTTTAAGGAGATTTGACCTCAGCCAATATTTGGCTCTCTTTGTTTTTGTTTCCTTTTATAAGCATTCAGTTTTTCAAAGTTTGAAATTTTAATAAATTTGCATTTTTGTGTTGATTGTAAAGCTTTTGATGTTTATTGGATTGGATTATTGGTACTGCATAACACAATTATGTCTAGTCTTTGCACAGCAGCAAAAATGTTGACCTTAAACCACCTGCTATTCAATCCAAAACTTAACTGTTTGGTAGCAGAATCAACTGATTCCTGATTGTGCTTTTAAAAGCTGTTCTTCAGCTCAGATCATGTCCCATGGGTCACATCCCATAGCCTGTGCTGTTTGTACCTCTAGATAATATCTTCACTGCTCTGTCCTTCTGCATGCAGGCAGCTCAGGTCAGAGTTAGGTAACTAAGCATCCAGTGATATTTTTGTCAATGATTCAGATCACAACTCTTGTATGGCTAATAGACATAGGAATCAGGGGTGCACAGGGAGCATGTTTGCATGTGTCTAAAGTTCCTATTTACAGCTAACAGAGGTGCCACTTTTTGCCTATTTGTGTCCTCCACTCTCAGAATACTTTGGCTACATCTATGGTCTGACCTTTTTGCAAACCAGCTGTCTGGTTGTATGGGTTTTAGTTTCAACAATAGAAATTGTGAAGAATGTATCAATATTTTTTATTACCAGAGACAAGAAGATAATATTGTTTGTTTAGCTGGCTGATTCCAAATAAAACAATTTCTTGATGAGTTAGAGAGATACCCTATTCTGTTCTGTGATGTCAAATTTTCTATGAATTTGAGTTTAAAAGTGCTGATGATCTGGGCAACCAATACAGATTGAATGATGAGAGGGGGTTAACTAATATCTAGGGGGCTGCTGCCCCTTGCCCCTTGCTCTCCTGGCCCTCAAATTGGCCTTGCATAATTTTTTTAAAGAAAGTAAGAGTCATAAGTCAAAATAATCTCAGTTCATAGTTAGTGTTATCAATTTTTATCTTCCTATTTGCCAAAAATAGATCATAGAAATATTTATGCTGTGATTAGCCTGTTCTAAAAATTTCACAAAATCGTTCTAAAAGTCGTTTTTGGACGTTTCGGAATTTATCTTTTCCTGTGCATTTAACTGTAGCAACAAATTCTGGCCAAATCTTTAGAAATATGTAAATATTCAAAGCATTGTAATGTAACTCGCGACCTTACAGTCTAAAAGACATTAAGCTGTCATCTGACAACTTCAAATCTGGAGTGGATTTTTTACAGCGGTCTGTAGAGTGTAGATTGCGCGATGCAAATTCTATGACCAGAGCAGTGCCGATTTAAGGGGGGGGGGGCAACTAGTAGCAGTTGCCCTTCCCTCGACGAGTTAAAGCAAGTCTGGCGCCCCTTTTTTGGAAATTGTGTGCCCCTTTTGAATAATGAGAATCAGGTGAAAAAGTTTCTGAGACCGGTAGGTTAATTTGCTTCAAGGATTACCTCAAAGTTATGTTTTTTATTCCGAAAACGGATCTGAAATTTTTTTATACAGCGTACTCTCGTCACCAATTTTTGAAAATTTTTCAGCGCCCCCACTACCAACTGCCCCTCCTTCAAGTTTGCTCTGGATCCGCCCCTGGATCAGAGGCTTCGGATGCAAATTGAAAAGTGGGGACCAAGGACACATTAAAAGCCCATAGCAAAAGATTTTGCAAAAAGCTCTATTGTTTTGTAAAAAGGGGGTGTGGGGCAAGTTGCGTTTGCGATGCCGCTTTTCAATCACGCGTCCTTTTTCTCAATTCCCGGAACTGGGTGAAATTCCTCGTCACCAGACTCCTTTGGAAATGGCCTAACAGCCTAACACATCAAAAACTGATGGGTAAAAACACGGTGACGGATGGATAAGATCCTGGTTGAGCTTATGGCAACGGAAATATTATGTTCATCTAGCCATTCATCTTCCCATTGCGCTATATAGACTGAAGTTATTCATTATTCTATGCAACGAAAAGCTTTTTTTAGGGTCAATATTCAAGCAGATGGAGTATCATTATTCGCCAATTGACTGTTTGATAATATTTGGAGTGAGTTATTGCACATTAACTCTGTTGTTTTTTACACTACATATCACCTATGCATTGCCAAAATTTCTAGACAACTTGAAAGTGAAATTGAAAGGGCCTTTGTTATTTGTAACAGCTCATCCTGATGATGAGTGCATGTTTTTCGGTCCAAGTTTGGTTGAAGCTTTGAATCAAATCGGGAAAGAAAACGTGTACCTACTATGCTTGACGAATGGAGATTATTATGGACAAGGCACGATTAGAGAAAGGGAATTGCTCCAAAGTTGCGCTGAATTCGGCATGATCCGCGATCATGTGGAAATTGTGAAAGCAAGGGATTTGCAAGATGGAAACAGTGAGTGGAATATGGACAGAGTCATTGAAGAAATATTAAATGCTGTTAAAAAGTTCGACATCAAATATATCGTTACCTTTGATGATTATGGTGTTTCTGGACATGTAAACCACCAATCAATTTACAAATCACTTTGCAGAATGAAAAGGAGCAGCATAAGAAACTTACATAAAGACATAAAGCTCTTTTCTCTTGAGTCTGTCAACTTGCTTAGAAAATATATATCTATTTTTGACTTGGTCCTTTCAGTAATACATTGTCTTGTTAAACAGTATACTGAAGGAAGAAAGTTAAAGTTAATCATGCTGAATTGGAAGGATATCAAAGTGCCAAGAAATGCCATGTATAGACATAGGAGCCAGTTTGTTTGGTTTAGAAAACTTTATATTGTATTTTCAAGATATATGCTGATAAATACTCTCAATGTAGAAGGATCAGTAGCTTTTGACAGAACTAACCTTGATCATTAATTGATTTAAAATTCTCTAGAAAATGCATTTCCTTTTTGGAATTTCCTATATATCTGTCTTATTAGAAACCTTTAAGGAACAAGAGTTTTCCTAAACAACACCATTTCTCAACTTCTTGGGAATGCCTTGGTCATCATATGTGCTATTTTATGACAGAAAACACAGAGCAAGAAATTTCTGAGTCATGCAGCCACAATCTTGACTGTAGAACTGAACTGCACTTAGCTACTATACAACACAGCATACTTATATACATACTGTTACTGTTTACTAAGAGTAACAATAATTGTATGGGTGAAACAGGTGATGAGTTAAGTGTGAGTTAAGTTGATTGGTGAAATTAGTAGTGGTGCAAAGAGAAGTTGAATATTAGGGGTGCTGCCTAGAAAAAGAAGGTAAATAGAACTGGCTTAAGTCCTACAGTCTCGTGGTTTTAGAAAATCTTTTTGATTTTCACATAAAATTTATGTCTAGTTTCACAGCTATGCACTGGAAATTCATTTTGTTATTGAACATATTAACATAACAAAGAATGGAAATCAATGAAACATAGAAATATTAAATTATTTGTGATGCTGGGTGATATGATTTTAGAGATGGCAGAGATGCTTTTATTGATTGATAATTGCTGGTTTTTAGAAATTAGAATGTTTTATCATTCTATTGAAGAAATATGCATGCATACACAGCATTTAATTACATGTAAATATTTGCTTGTAAAAAGATGTTTCTTGAATTGCAACAAATCATAAACATAAGCTTAAATCATGTTGAAGCTCAACTGCCTCATCATCATTATCATAATCAAATGGCATTTAACAATACAAATGTCTATGCAAACAAATAAGAAAATTGATTCACTGGGAGTATTGTTTTGCATAAGCTCAAGGATGCACCTTTGTTTTTTGCTCAGCTATATTAGCTGGCAACAGCTACTTCAAACTTCACAACTTCAAACCAATTGTCAACAGAAACTTCAGACCAAGAACCTGCTGTTATCAATTTTGTTTGTAATTTTTCATTGATGCAGGCAATTTCCATGGTGCTCTGTTTTATAAAGGGTCTCATATAAGTGCAAATTTGTTCTATGTCACTTTTAAATAAGAGAATAATTTGAAAAGGCCAAATATGGCATAAATGTTGGTTTGGTCTGTATTCAGTCCAACAAAATCCAGCTTTCTATTTTTGTCAGCTGAATTTGATATGTCGTCTGTGATAGTTTACAAAATTTAATTGAAGACAGGTCTGAGCTGCCCAAAGGCTTCTTTGGCTCTCCATCAACTCGACTCTGAACACTAATTACTTCTAGTTAGAAATCGATTGTGTATAACCATTCAATGTCTTAAGATTGAGACATCGAATGGTAAGAAATGACCACAGTAGCCATTTCTCTCTTGTAATTCAGCTTATGTCCAAGTTTCTACAGATGACTGCCCCAATATTTGCAAAAAGAGCCCAACTGATGTTTAAAAAGGGTTGACTGACTGTTTGAGTTTTTTTAAATATTGCATGAATTGCTATGTTAAGAAATATTGACGTGATTGTTGATTTTGCTAAAAATGTGATAAAAATTTATATTCTAAAGAATAAAACTGTAGAATTTGCAGGATTTTTTAGCAAAGTACGAATAGATTTTGTCCTGTTGGGCGGATAGAAGATTTCTAAAATATTTTTTCAATTGTTATGCAAGCAACAGTGAAGGGGTATGACAAACACTTCATATTAAAAAAGCGACTGAAATTCCTCTGAACTCTTTGATAGAATTCTTGTTTCTCCCTTTTCAGTGGGTTCCCCGACGAAAATGCACCGTGGAGAAGGTTTGTTAGTTGTATTTGTAATTTTTGGTCTCAAATCACGTCTTTTTACCAAAGAATCACCTCTGCCATTTAATGGATTTTCAACCTTAATTAACCTGTTCTGAGCTTTCCTTGGTGCAAAAATTTTACTTTAAATTTGTGATTCTCGCCTGTTTCTTATTTCAATGTTCTTTGACAGAACACGCCCGATGCCAACCACTCAACTCAGCCGAAAGACTCGATTTCTTCCGAACTTTATAGAAAAGGGAAAAAGCACAACATGTAAATATTCTCCCACGCACGTTTTCTTCGAATTGTGTAGTTTTATATGGATTCTCAGTTAGAAGACGTAGTTATATCGTTTAATTTTAATTTCATGCGTGCAGTTAACCAACTTAATCGTCTTTCCTGAAGATTAATGCGATATTTTTCCTATGAAAGAAGTTCCCCTCAGTTCAGGCCTTAAATTGGTACAATTCTCTCATGTCTTTTCGCTTTCATACATTTACTTATATCCACTTAGGTATTAAGACTGATTTTTATAAATTTTGTTTGGATTTATCAACTCAAATATTTTAATGATTTTTAAGACAAACCTTTATCAATGTTAGGCCACACAGAACTTCAATTTCCCATTGTCTGTCACTGGGATTTCAATATTTTTACCAAGCTTGTTATTTTATCACAATTCCTGTTTTAAAGAATAGAGCCTACCGTCTTTTCCACGCCTTGAAATGAATTTTCAACGCCACGTTTTGGTCCGATTATGTAACATTTCTTCTATCTATGATTTCCAAACATATTGAGGTATCAGGACAGGATTATTGTAGAAGGACTTTATTTGTCTTTTTCATTACTTACTTGCTTCGACGTCACAGGCTCTCCGATCGATGTAGAATCTAACAGTCATCTACATAAGATTATTATTGTATTTTGGCTATATAGCTTTCTATTGCCTGTGATTAACATGAAATTGCCCGTGTTTCTCAAATAAAAGGGAGCAAAAGCAATGGAGTTAAGAGTATACAGAATTTATTGGAATATTAGCAATATGATTGCGCTGAAAGTGTCAAAAGATACCAGAAGGGTGATTTTAATATATGCTTTTCAGAGTTCAAAAGGAACAGAGAACGGGTTCTGATGTTGAAGCCCCATGCAAACGTAGATTAGAATTCGGCAACAACGAGACAAACTTGCCGGAAGAAGATCTGCCAAGTAAGAAGTCGAAAGATGAGAGCCCAGATGATGTTGATGCTAAAAGTGAGAACAAACTGGAGAACATTTCAGAAACAGGAGAACAAACTGTAGCTGAAACTGACGGTGACAGCGCATCTCCAATCAGCAGCAAAAATGGTGATGGGTTGGAGCAAACTCCGGAACCAGCAACGAGCATCTTGCCTTCAACTGGTCCAGGGGTACTGGAAAATCTGAAGTCAGAACAAGAAGAAGACAAGGTAGCAGTAACCCTTTGATAACATAAGATATAATGATGTAAAGCTAATGTCAGCGACAGTTTAAGGGACAAAAGTGTAGACTTTTAAATAGTTAGTTGCACAACACCTTCATGAAAATACCAGTAAAGTATTATACAACCCCCGGCTACCCAGATACTCATTAATATTTTATATATTTCGCTGTAATGATAGTACTACGTAAGCCCAGGGGCGTTAGAGCTAGGGGGCTCAGGGGGCTGAGTTGTTGCTGTTAACCATAAAAATTGGCAAATTTCTGCTTTTGCCTTGTTTTTCACAACATTTTGTGCGAGAGCCCCCTGTTTTATTTTGATATGACTACACCACTGCGTAAGCCAAACAATGAAGTACATTTGATGGTTGTTGCAGATCTGGTCTTTTAGTTAACCCCAAGCAAGTTTTGTATTTCTTATTATTTATTGTCTGAATGGTACACAATTTACATTTAAAGCTATTAATTCGCAGCTTTTTATTAAAAAATGTGAATCCTTGGGTGGTAACTGGTCATTTACACTAGATTGAATTGTTCACGATTTTTGTTCTTGTCTAAAGTCCAGCCAATTCACCGTGAAGGACATGGTCTTTGGAAAGCTGAAGGGTTATGACTGGTGGCCTGGACTTATAATAACATATCGTGAAGCCATGCAAAGACCTCCATTGGAAAACTGTTTTTGGGTCAGATGGTTTGGTGATCATAAAGTATCTGAGGTGATTTTCACAAACTTGTTTTAGTCTTTATGTATTAAGTCAAATTATCTCTTGATCCAGAAAGCGTGGCCTATCTGCTCCATTATCAGGCCATCTTTAACCACGGCATGTTTATAGCTACTCTCATGATAAGTTATCAACTAAAGTTTTGTATTGCTCTCTAGAAAATACGTTTTTTGCTGCAAGAAGCCCATATCCTATATTTTTTGAAACGATGTTATGCAAATACGTTGTTGCTAGAATTTCCTCTTGTCTGCTTCTATGTTTTGGATAAATACGATGTTTTTTCTCACCTCTAGGTCCTTAGTTCGAATTTGACTCAGTTTTTCAACTTTAAAGACCGGTTCACTCCAAACAGAATGAGAGGGATTTATAAGAAAGGGATAAGAGAGGCTCTTGAGGTTTGACAGTGTGCTAAAATTCATCTAATTTCTCTCAATATATCATCACTACTCGTCTAATTAATCAATCGTCACTGAAAATTTTCATTTGAATTAGAATACTTAGGCTACGATTGACGTGAAGCAGTGCCAGTGTCCAGCTGATTTAATTACCCCCAAACATTCCTCTTAATGATGATGACATAGAGGATTTTCCTAAGTTATCTGAACTTTGATCTGGTAGTGCACAATCCCCAATTTTTGGTTGATATTCTATGCGTGATGGATGGCTATTTCCACCTTATAATGAAAATATATTTTATAATCTGTGGTAATAGCACTTACCTGTTATAAAGCTTGATTTAACCATACACATCCCCAATTTCATGTCCCCAAAACAGTTCTTAAGTGTGACGTCATTTGTTAACAAATTACTGTTATTTTGGTTCTGTTTATAAAAGTAAGCCCCGGTGAAACGAACTGAACATTTAACTCGAACAACCCTCAATATGCCTGCTGTTTCAGGTTATGGGATCCAAACTCAAAAACTCTAGAAATAGATTTTTTTGACCTCATTATTTAGAACTTTATTTGAGTGCTATTGTAACAATAAACTCCTACTTTGAGGATCTATCCGATGTAAAGATGAGTTTTTTCCTGTATAAGCCGAATTCATTAAACACCTAAAAACAACAGAAAATTGGTTTCAGCTTGCTGCAAAGAGATCTTCAAAAATTGGCTTGCCAGTAGGAGGGACAAAGGAAGCAGAAGACGAGCGGCTAGACACTTTAATTCAGTGGGCGAATGAATCATTTGCTCCTCTAGGAATCGAAGGCCTGACACCAAAATATGTTGGTATGATTTACCTTAGCGAACTTCCAATACAATCGTAAACGAACAGTTAGTCATAAAAACTTGAAATAAAGAGGAAGTACGGCACGTCCCTTGATAGAGTGCACCGAAATATTTTTTGCTTTACCTCTATTTCTTTATCAATCTTCTTGGTCTTTTTAATGCTCTGAAACTACAACGATCCACCACTCTTCTCTCTGCTGCGCGTTTTGTAGCCGTTCATTTGAAATAGCACAAGTTCGACATCTTCTTTTGTGTCTGCACTATAGTTAAGATTTGCATTTGAATCTCTCAAAAAGTTATGTTAATTTATTCAAAGTATTTTCAGGAGATATGTTATTTCCAAATATGACAAGACACTGCACTCTTTAACAAGATAGTAGTGAAAGCACGAGGAGACAGGATAGAATGAGCAGGATAAAACTAAAATCTGATTATGTAGAGGAAAGAACTCAAAAGGGGATAACTCAGTCATTAAAGGGACTTTTGCAGGCAGCTAAAGGCTCTGGGTTTTGGTGGTTTAAATCTTTAATTCACCTTTGTTAATGTGACGTATTCCTTCCAATGTGTTCTTGTATTCGTAAATTTTGTTGTCGTTACTTTGAAATGTTTCATGGTCGTTTAGAATTTAACAAAAAATAAAAGACATGAGTTATGTTATATTGCAGAAGAGGACGATGTTTCTTCATCCGAAGATGAAGTTGAGAGTGACAAAGCTGAGAAACCAAAGTTAGATCATCATAAAGAACACCCCGTGAAATTTTACAGAAATGACAACAAAGATAGATTTGGGAAACCAATGTCCAATCCTATTTTAGCTGAAGACGTCAAAGGTAGCATTTTGATTGTTTCAATTTTTTTCAATTTGTGAAATATATAATGTTTCAGTGGTTTTTCACTTTTTCTAGAAGTGATATAAAAAAGTTCAATTTTTGCAATAAGTAGCTGTTCAATTTATTTTTTAAGATTATCTTCTTTTTTAAAAGCTATCAATTTTGTTGACAAATTTTCTAGTGTTTTATACTATTCTTGAGAAGAACTCTCAAGGATTTGTTGTGGAGATTTTTAGTTTCATCCCATACATCGCCTGTAATCTAATATCGTTACTGATATATTTTTGCTTTTTCCAGCTCTTTTTAACGAGGTCCTTGATGGCAAGCGGAGCATCGAAAGTAAGGAATATAAATTAGTTTCTTTTTGTATTTTTTTGTCTATATTAATTGTAGGAAGCTAAACACTGCTCATTGCTGCGTGAACATTGAAGTGCAATTTTTACATGACCTAATCACTTCAATTTCATGTAGTAAAAGCTTTTGGGTTGGAAATTTTTAGCTCCGTTGAATGATAAGCATGGCTGGCATCATTGGCAAGATCGTCATCTATAAGAATAACATCTTTTGTAAAAAATGTCAGTGCAAAATACGTTGAAATCAACTTAAGAAAGCATATTAAACAAAGCGTATTGAGCATCCAATCGGGTATTTAAGCACCTAAAAAGCCATTGTAGCTGGTTTGTTTCGTGTCCAAACTAGCCTAGGCCTGGCCTTGGTTACAGTTAACCTAGTCCGAGTCCGGTCTAGTTTACGAGTTCTAGTATTGTGGACAAGGCATTAGACTCCTGAGAAGCCGTCACTTGTGAAGGTTTTCAGTCAAAGTATTCAATCAATCAAATCGAACGGTCAAGAAACTGCGAATAGGGTTGATGAAAACCAAGGAAAATTAAGTACCACGCTCATCCTGCACCTTGCCTGTGCTACAGGGAAGATGCATCAAAGCTTGAGGATACTTTCCGGATGAAGAACAAACCCTTTTTTGAACACGTGGCATTAGATTTACAGTAACTTTCGACAGTTGTTATAAGGTCATTATGCACGTATGTTGTTGATGTTTCATTGATTTAACTAGGTCTCTGCCTGGCTTGTGGAGACACAAAGATTTCCATACAGCATCCGCTGTTTGACGGGGGCCTTTGTGCTGAGTGTCAGGTAAGTCTCAAACGTTTTTTATTGTATTTTTATTCTGTAATAAGCGGAATATTAATATGTACTATGCTGCTTTCGATTTCAAAGTCCATTTTGACTTCTACAAGGTTATCGGTTGACGACATAACCTCTTAGTAACGAAGGTCTCAACATATTCATACATAGGATTGTCCAAAGATGAATCTCTAATTTTAGGAAACCACCTGTACGAGTGTAAATTTCGTTTGTTTTCTTTGCAGGAAGCCTTTGTAGAGGGTTCTTATCTATTTGACGAAGATGGATCTCAGGTGAATTTTTGTCTCACTTATTTTTTCATTTATCATCTAGGTTTTCTTTTCTTGGCGTATTTCTTATTAATTGTGATGTAATATCTTTTGCTTGGTTGCAGACTCGACGTATACAATAATTGTCTTACTACAGCAAGTCTCCGTTAACTTAAATCTGAAATGATCGATAATCAACAACAAATGAAAAAGTCTCCTATTTTTTGTTGTACCGAATTTCCAACCAGTTTACGCAGATTAGGATCTTGTTACTTGTATTTTCTCATTCTTTTCGTCACCTTGCTCTAGTGTAGTGTCTTGTTTCAGATGTATTGCAGCATCTGTAGCGATGGGAAGGAGGTTTTGATGTGTGACTCACCAGGATGCTGCAGGTATAAAATTCTTTTTGTGAATGATAATTTTCAATCCATAACATTGACGTGCTTGCAGCCAACGTGGATGACCCCTCAACCCCCTATTTCGTGTGGATGACCCCCTTTCTAACTATAACATCAAAACTTAGGTAACGATATAGTATTGTCAACGACCGCAAGCGCTCTTTGATGATGAAACGACCCACTCCGTAGACATCCCTAAGTCACTTGGATAAACGTAGTTTCTTATTTTGTATTTTTATGTCATCCTACTTGCACATGATATTTCTTCTGTTTCTGACTGCAATTCCGTGCAGGAATTTTTTTTTAAATGTTATGTGTTCCGATTCTATTTCTTTCTTTTGCATGTTATAGATCATACTGTGGGGTCTGCATAGATATGCTTTGTGGAGTAGGCACGACTGTGAAGGTGAGGTATAACAGAATTTTCTTTACAGCTGTTTGTGTCATTTTGAGCTGAATAAGAAAATGCTGTTGAAATCAGTAAAACAATATATTTTAGACTGATTTATGGTATTATAATAATTTTATACATGTGGGGGTCCATTAATTAGCTCTGCTATTAAATCCCTTTCCAATCATTTGGTTTATTTATAAATAATCAATTTGATTTGTTTCCGTTCGATTTAGGCATCCAAATCCAATTCAACTAATTTGTTGTTCTTTCATTCACAGGTTTTAGTTTACTTTATTTACTAGTTTTCATTAGTTATATTTATCATTGATTGTAATTCCTTGTAATTCCTTGTTGGTTGAAATGAAAATTCTTGTGCCTTATGTCTTATGTCTCGAAATAATAATATTCATAACACTTTCAATCGTACATTTTTATATTTGAAGCTGTTTTTCCAGATTTCTTCGCAAGAAAATTGGGTGTGTTTCATGTGCTCTGGGGAGACGATCCGTCTGTTGAAGCGAAGAGAAAACTGGCAAGAGCGTCTCAGAGAGATTTTCCTTACTGACGAGGAGGATGAATATGTATGATTGTCATCTGCAACTCCTTTTACATCTGTCTTTTCTTTTCAATCTTAGAGTAAAGTCCTGAAATGTTACTATCAAGGACAGTCTTTTTTAAACAAAGGCATTTCAGTTACTAGACCCTAGTCACGCCTAGTTGCTATTTTTTTAAGGGCAGTTCCTCTGAAGCAGGGAAAATCAGGGGGCTGTTGAAAAATGGGGGTGTTATTGCAAAGACTAAGATTTGATAAACAGGGGGTTTTAATGAGGGGGGGGGGTTGACCTTTTCGTGAGTGAAAGTATTTTTTGAAAAATGATTGCAAGGACATTTTGAATTTCGAAATCTTGGTCCAAAATTTTCGTCCATAAAAAGGGGGCTAGATCAATATCACAAACTATTGCAAAAATAACCTGACCCGAGTGTATGAAAATTGGGCCTAGGGAACAATGAACATTTTCTGAACTCTGCCTTAAGAGATGAAAAAAGAGTCTTCAGTCCCCATAACTAGCTTTGCTTAGTACTTTCAAATGTACTATATTTTATTAACTCTAAAGATTTTTCCTAATTACTAATGATCTTTAGATTTTTCATTAATTTACACCTGCAAGCTATACTTTTCTGTATGCCTTTTTCAGTTAAACGTTCCTCAGCATTGATTGATTTTATTGATATTACTAGTAAGAATGGGATTTTCTCGAAAAATTTTTTATCATAGGTTCGACTGATCACAGCCTTTTAACATATTTCGTTGCACTGCCAAATTTCTTTTCACTAACACTACATTAGCATTAACACTACAGACTATCAACCTTGTCAACTCTTTTGCGCCAGCAGTGCGCTAAGCAGGAGTTAATTTAGACATGAACCTGCCTAAAGATATTTCTACTCTTCCAATTTATCTAGCTTAATATGGTAAATTCCGTTATTAGTTTTTCCTGAGAAGAACGTTCTTCACTTGTTTTCTTTCGTGTTCATCTTGAAACATTTAAATTATAAGAGTTTTTCATTTTCAGCCACCTCTTAGTTGTGTACCTGTGATACCATTGAAAGAACGACAACCACTAAGAGTTTTGGCATTATTTGACGGTTTAGCATCAGGTAAATGTTTAAAAATTTAAATTACTGAATGATATCAACAGGGGCAAAAACTACACTTGCTAGGTAGTTTTGTGAGGTTGTATGAAAATATGATTTTATTTCTTCTTTTAGTTAGAGCAAGAACTGCATCTCAAGGACTAATGAGATTCAGGGACAATGATGAGATATCTTCCATCGTCCATTATAACTTTGTCTAACCCTTTAGTAGGCTAACTCTAACAAACACCACCTCGTTAAAATGTGTTAAAGGCAATCTGTCACGACGTTGATTAGTTATAAGAACAAAGGGATTTTTATTGTTTCCAGTCCCCCTTTAATTTATCGCATTGTAAAAAATATGTCGGAGCGCTGTTCCAGCTATTGTTCTCGTTAACCAATCCACAACGAGACAGATTGCCTTTAAACTTTGCCTCGAAGCATCAATAAGCTGATGGAAAAGTAATTTTTCTTTTCTTGAACGTAATTGCATTTTTCTATCCTGTTTTTCTGTTGTGTTTTCTGTAAGCGTTTTATTGTTTGTTCCATCAAAGGATTGGTAGCAATGAACCATCTTGATCTGGAAATTGAAATCTACTATGCTTCAGAAATCGACTACAACGCCAATACGGTAGGAGTCCATGGCAATTTTATAATTAACATACCCGCGTCTATACCTGTAAGATGCAAGGGCACGAGCTTTGGGACTGGAGAGGTCAGTAGTTACCCTTTCTGCCAGAAAAGTTCTCAGTCCTCGCTAAATATGATTTAGGGTATGCCCAATCCAGACCATATTTGATATTCATTTTTTTACACTTTTAACTTATATGCTTTAAATAAAGATGATGAAGTAATTTAACATGTATAGATAGTTTGTATAATACAAATCAATTGAAGAAAGAAGTTTTAAGGATATTAAAAATTTATGTCAACTTCCATCCAGGGCATCATGTTTTATCTTTTCATCTCAACAAATGTTTTTTCAGTTCTTTGAATTAGCTTATAGTAGAAAGTTTCTTGTTATTCACAGGGATTCTATTCCAACAAGATAGCAAAATATGTGGATTTTTCCTTGAGTGTTCTAAGATTCACCAAGGAATTTTTATATTTTGTAAAATTATGTCCTATAGCCAGAAAATTAGGATTGAAACTGAATTTATTCCAAAGGTTTTCTGATAACGCCAGTCAAACGACACTAGTATTTAAGGTTTTGTTTGGGCAACGATCTTTCTGCTTAGCTGTTCTAATGATGAATATGACTCTGTTTCTATAATGGGTTTCTAGATTCAACCTTCAACTTTCTATAAGGGCTCTTAAAACGGTAACCAGCTGAGACCGATGAAGAATGTTTTTCAGCCTTCTATAATCTCGTTATTTTAGACGTTCATCTATAGTTAATTCCCCTTCATTTAATGTGCATGGTCAATTATCATATTTTCGGTTTTTGTGTATTTCGACTTGATTTCTAACGCCACATCCACTCAGAGACTTTATTCAGCTTCTCTTTTCCAATTTATGCAATTCTACCATCTCCATTACATTTATGTCATGAGCATAAAAGCAGTTTTAGATTATTGTGGGAATTTTTCAAATCGTTTGAATAAGGTATAAATAGAATTGGAACTAGACACGATTCTTGTGGAACTTTATACGCAACTTCTTGATGCGACCCTATGCAACTTTTAATACAGTACAGAATTTCATTTATTTCCTATGACATTTATTTAAAGCTCATTTTATTAAGTAGTCGGTAATCTTGGAACACCCCTATTTATAACTGACAAATTCATAATCATAGTCAATGGGGTGCTTATTAAATTAGCGTTGTCTTTATAGGAATTTAGAACTAGCATTTTAGGAATTTAGCCTTCCATTTTGATGCCTTACATTCTTTAATAGCCTTAAAGCTTTAAATGTGTATTCCTTGGAACAGCGTTAGAAAACAAAGATGCGAGTTTTTCGAGGGGTCATCGTTTTGATAACTTCCAACTGTAGCAGCAATGTTTTTTACTACTGTTTGGGTTCAAAAGGGTCCAACAACAAGATGCCAACAATTTTTCAAAAATTGATGTACCGTATTTACTCAAATAAACAACAGACCCTAAATAGACCTTTTCAACTTAGTTCTTTGTAATGAAGAACAATTCGCCAGCTTAAAGTTTTTGATTATGAAATATATGATTATGAGGTGTTTTTCAAGTAAATAGGGTAAATGTTTCATAGCTAAAGTGCATGCGGAGAAGTGTGCTGAGTTGAATTTTACTCGCTTGCTTTGCTCCATCCTGATTTGAGCTTATATGAATTTGAGCTTATGCGAATTTGAGCTTAGTATTATTAAATGTTACCACTGCGTTATTATTTTTAGAATCCATTCAATTAAAAAAAGTTAGCTTGTGCGTACTCTACAGCTATAAAACTTAAGTGTTGTTAATTTGTTGCTGACAAGGCCCACTTTGACAATGAGTTTAAGCTTGTGTATGTGTTTACTGAAAGCTTATTTGAATTTTTTTTCATTTTAGGTAACCAAAGTAAAGCATTGCGGAAACATAAAGCAGCTAGGAGATGTTAAACTTATAACTGAGAAAACAGTAAGTTCTGTTTTGTTCTCCTTTAATAGGTTTTAGGTCTTATTTGCTGTATGAATTCTAAAAAGCTTGAGTTAACTTGTTTACAAGGACATATGTACCATTGAGGAATATGTGACAATACCACCTGCCCTTGCTTAGCAATTGCAGAGTAACAAGGTTTGCTTTCGGCCAGGTCGAAAATGCGGAACACACGGAAAAGTGAAATTTTGCTTTAAGCTTCTGGAATGGAAATACATAAACAAAGCAACAGAGCTCTTTCAAGAAATGACATATAAGACCTTATTTTTAAAGGAATGCGAATTTCGTGTTTTCCGCATTTTCGATTTTGAATGAGGGTGAAAATCGAAAACGCGGAAAACGGGAAAATTTTTACGGAATTTGATGACAAGAAAGGTATATAATGAGTAATTAGGCCTTTGATAAAGTTTAACACAGATTTTGTGGCTGCAAGAGTAACTAACGCCATTCAAACCTGTCTAATGAATACAACGCAGTTTGTCTTAAGCATCTCTTACGTTGGCACAAATCTGCCACGGAAATCTGTCCCAGCCGATTTCCTAAGGGGTTTTCCTACACAATCTTGTCTGTGTTTGATAAGAAAACAAATCGGGTACATTTCATCATTACCTTACTGGTCTGACCAGTGAAAATGGTGGAAGATATGACAGTTTATGTTCATGTCTATATCATATGTAAGATAAGAAGGTAAATTCTCTTCCAGATGTTTCAATGCAGCTTTCCAATTTTCCAAATACATTTACTGGGTGTTAAAGTCTACTGGCCATAGGTCAAATATTATTCATGTCTGCATTATTATATTTTTTGTTTCGTGACCCTTCAACTCCCCAGTCAGGAAGGTTAAGATGTGCAATAGCTTGCCTTTTCTAGGGATGGTTTCTTGTAGTTTCATAAGCTGTAGACCAAGAGTCACTAGACTGATTTCCAAACCAGAGATGCCAGAAAGAGTTGTAGGGTATGGGGTGAAGTAAATAAATTTTACATTTTAAGGGTAAAGGGTGACCTGCCTGCATGTGCCTGGTGATCTGGCATTCCTTTGTCAAACCTGCTACCAGAGGGTTACAAATTGACATGAATGATAAGTGGGTAAATTACAAGTAATCGATAGTCTTTAATGTGGAGACAATATTGCACTACTCTTCTTTAATCAAAGCAATCAAGCTAGCACTGAAAGATGTTTTGGTGAGGTGATCTATCTACTGAAAAAGCACTTGCTTGATAAAAGAACACTTGTTTGAAAACACAGGGAAATATGTCATCCGAATCGTTCAGAACACACTAGCATGCTCTTAAAAATATTGTGGCAAAGTCAAAGTCAGTCTGCCAAGTGCATCAAAATAGTTTGCACTTTTGAAATAAAAATCAGATCTTTTAAAGGCCAGAAATTTATTCACATTTCTACAGTTATTGGTTGTTTATGGCCAAATTATTGTAAATTATTTAGCTTTTATCACATGTTCCTTATCATCTTTTATCAACAGATAGAGGATATAGGCCCATTTGATCTTGTCCTGGGTGGTAGTCCTTGCAATGATCTTTCTATTGCCAATCCAGCAAGAAAAGGAATTTATGGTATGTGTGATAGACTCTGGTAGTTGTGCTTTTTTTAAATATTTCGTTTGGATGTAATATTTTCTTGACTTTTAAACTTTCAGGCATGCATATATTAAATTTTCCTTTCCATTTTCAGAGGGTACTGGCCGCTTGTTCTTTGAGTTCTTTCGCATCCTCATGTACTGTAGACCCCCAGCAGGCTCTAAAAGGCCATTCTTCTGGTTGTTTGAAAACGTGGTTGGCATGCGTCATGAAGACAGAAAGGTCATTTCAAGATTTTTGCAGTGCAACCCAGTCATGATTGATGCCAAGGATGTGTCTGCCCAACACAGGGCAAGGTATTATTGGGGCAACATACCTGGCATGAAAAGGTATCCAATAGATTTCTATATTGCGATGTTCTCTAATGCACAGAAATTTCAACATTTGACCCCATTATGAAGAAACAGCATTTGATAATTATGAAAGTGAAAATCATCTGAATATGTAAAAAATTCCGTAAGTTATAGCCATTCAAAGATGTGAAGTTTTCCTGATGAATTACTGTTTTTTTAGCTTGCTTCATAAAGTCTAGAATATAGACCAAATAAATAAGTTTTGGTGCTAATTTAACCAATCTCTGCTGATTTGCATCTTATCTAGCTGATTTTGCACATTTACGGGTGTTTCATGATGCCCTTTAAGGTTCGATGATCCAAATCTGAAAATTCTTAAAATATATTTTTATGACATCATCGTTTAAGAACTCTATGATGATGATTGGTGTTGAAGATCATAGTTGTTAATGGATGATAATTATGTTTTTTCATCCATTGATTTCAATTCTATGATGTAGCCAAGTCAGTGTAGACAGCGGGGGATGGTAGGGGAGCTGTAGCCCCCCCATAATTTGCTAAAACAAGTTTGCAATGCTGGCTGCCCCCCCAATAATTTGCTAAAACAAGTTTGCAATGCTGGCTGATTTTAGCCTATGCTGTTTTTTCTACAATGGGTTCAAAAGGCTTCATCATTGTCATTGGCAAGACCTTATGACAAGAGGGTTGGCTTGAAGAAAGGAGATTTTTAATGGATGATTCCTAGCTTCTACTAGTTGTTGTGTAACTGTTATTTTTATTTAGACCTGCCATTTTTATTTAGACCTAAATGTTTTTGGGATTTTCTGCCGTTAAAAATAATAGTAAAATGGCACTACAGTCACAATTTTGTATAAAACCTGTGTGTATTGACAAAAGAGCAATGCCAACAGAATTTTTAGGAAATTGAAACTTTGGCCCTCTTTCTGGTTTTTCTGAGTTTCATATATGTACCCCAAGATGTTTTTTCATGTCTACAGCCCTGGATTTAGCAAGACTATTTTGTCTATCTTTTCCATTTTTAAAACATTTCAGGCCTGCATACCCACTTCCTGGTGATAAGCTTGAACTTCAAGAATGCTTGGAGCCAAACAGTGGTCGCCAAGCAAGAGTAGGTTTATTCTTATCATGAAATTCTACAGTTATGGTGCTCTCTATATTTGACTTATATTAGCTTTCAGATTTTACCATGATTCAGATTACACAGCACTTAAAATCTTATTCTCTAGTGCTGACCTGCCTTTTGTTTTGCATCCATCAATAAATGTCTTTGATTGCCTGAAACCAAACTTTTCTGCAGCCTTGAGCAATGTCACAGCTTTTGCACAACAAAGATGTATCATATTTTTCTTACAGTTTAACAAAGTTCGCACAATAACTACAAAGTCAAACAGTCTTAAACAAACAAAAGAAGCAGTTATGCCTGTGGAGGAAATGAAGGATGATGGAAGCTCGAAGGAAGATGTCCTCTGGTGCACTGAAGTTGAAAGGTGATTTAGATAATGGAAAAGAGCTATCATTGGATTGTTACAGCCTTTACTTAACCTTGTTTGTGAATCCTATTCCCAGCAAAAGTCTGACAGGAATGATTGTGCATGATCATTGTCCTTAAATGTTCTCAATAATTGTTGTCACCATTGATTCTGCACATAACGGACATCAATTTTACCTTCATTGTGAGGAGATACTTATTGTAATATCTGCACAGCTTTCCATACAAGAAAGGAATTTAGGTGTAAAATTTTACCCTTATGTCATTACTATTTGATGGTCTCAATGGTTGTTTTTGTTTCATTATTGGGAGGATGTAGATACTAGACAAGATGAATTTGTCTGGATGATGGTTTGTGGAAGATGATGAATAAAAATATGCATTCAATTCCCATTGAACATTCAACAATTCAAATCCTCAAGAGAAAGTGAAAGTTGTTCAAAGTCATCAAAATTTGGCCCATAAATAAATAGTTATGACCCATAGAAAATAATTTTGTTTCAATTTAGCAGTCTAATTATCAGACTAGACTGTAGTAACATTGTTACTTCCAACTGGGGCTATTCATATTTTCTGCTTCTTTTAAAGGCTGTTTGGTTTCCCAGAACATTACACCGATGTTGCAAATATGGGCAGATGCCACAGGCAAAAACTTCTGGGCAGTGCTTGGAGCATTCCTGTTCTCCGTCACATCTTTGCACCCTTGAAAGATTATTTCAAATGTTCCAGGATGCAGAAGTAGATTATTATAGGTGAATCTTTTAAACCGAATAGGCTATAACTACAGTGTTTTATTGGTTTTAATCAATCTTAGGTATGACCATTTCAAACTATCTATTAATTGAAGGTTTTTGGTAGAATTCCTAGACAAGAAAAATTGATAATCACTGTTTTTAGACACCATATTTCTCTAAAAGATTTATAGTTTAGTACATCCAGTTTTAGATCTGAGCAAAGTGCCATTTATAAAGCATCAATTGGCATATAGATGTAGGTGTTGCTTTGCAGGTTTCATCCAACAACAGGTTTCATCTAAGCAATTTAGAGAAAGTTTTAGGTTCTTTTTAGTTTTTATTCTGATTTTAAAAGATTGAAATAAACTATTTTTATAAGCTTTTGCTAATTATGTTGATCACTGAGGTCATTGTTTTTTAAACTGAGAATAAATTGTAAAACTTTTTAAACAAACTGTTCAAATAAAGAGACTTTTTCTAAGATTGTTTTTAGAAACCTTTTTAAATAATTTTTGATATTTATATTTTTTATGAAAAGTATTTTACAAAGATTTATAAAGCTGACTTTTTGTGTGTTTTTCTCTTGCAAATTCAAAAGCCCTATATGAATAAATTTATCTATTATTTCTATTCATATCTGTAATAAATCTACAAATGATAGGAATAGAGCTGTCACGATACAACTGCATTTAAAATGTAAATTTAAGTTGTACATTCAAAGACAAAAAGAAAAATACATTAATTGACTAAAATATATTTATAAAATAATTAATCTACTGATACAATAAATTTCTACATTAACCTAAAAATCCCTAGTCTCTTTGTTCAAAATTATTTGGAGAACATTTTTTCAATATGCAACCTTCGATATAAAGTGTAATATTTGTGAAAGTATTCAATCATAGAGGGATTTCAAAATGGAAAGGGTTCATTCGCAATTGGTCATAAGAACATTGGATCCTGATAGGTACATTTATTAGGCTTTCATCTTTAACTACTTTCTCCTTTGAGAAAATAATAATGGGAATATATCTACAAGTGGTAGAATTTTAGTACTATTTCAAAAAGGTGACTGTTTGACTGCATTAGCTAATTTACCTTGTCATGTGATGAGGTGTGTTGATTCAGTTTATGCTTTATGCTCTGACTGTTTGACTGCATTAGCTAATTTACCTTGTCATGTGATGAGGTGTGTTGATTCAGTTTATGCTTTATGCTCTGACTGTTTGACTGCATTAGCTAATTTACCTTGTCATGTGATGAGGTGTGTTGATTCAGTTTATGCTTTATGCTCTGACTGTTTGACTGCATTAGCTAATTTACCTTGTCATGTGATGAGGTGTGTTGATTCAGTTTATGCTTTATGCTCTGACTGTTTGACTGCATTAGCTAATTTACCTTGTCATGTGATGAGGTGTGTTGATTCAGTTTATGCTTTCATTTTAAAATCAAATCAATATAAAATTTCCTTTGCTTTTTATATTTCTTGCAATATCTCTTATAAGAGACGATTTAAGCTGTTAAGAAACCACCTCTTTAAGTCTCTTTCAAGGTTAGGGTATCAACTAACTACTATGTATTTGCTTTTGCTACAATTTTGTGATTTTGAATTCCCATTATACAATGCCAAAGGTTTTAGTAATGTGTTTGTGGATAATGTTACAAACTTTACCATTTGCATGTCTTGTAAGATGCAAATAGTCACGCATATCACTTGGTTTTATCTGGCCACTTGAGGTTACAAACCCTGGATCTGCATTCAGAAAGGTAGTATTTGGCACATTTGGAACCATTCTTTCAAGCGCAGTATTAACCTCCATGTTTTTATCTCTAAGCTTGTTTGGCTTTTCTCCTCGAGGTAAAAGACCCTGAAATTGAAAAAATATACTTGGCAAAATAATGGATGATATTTTCCAGATTTCTCTAACTCAAGCAATTATTCCAATTTGGTAGTACTAAAAATCAATCAAGTTTTTTAATGATGTTGTGGTAAACTTGATGTATCAAATACTGATTCCTTTTATATGCTGGAGAGTTGCCTGATCCCAAGAAATACTGAACCCCCTGAAGTAAGAACAAATTGTGTCAAATTTAAAAACAGAAAGGAAGGACACCTCAGATTGAGCCCTCTATCAAATCTATTAAAAGGGAAAATAATATCAAATTTGATATACTTACAAGAAAAAGAATTTTACTTTCTGGTTTTTTTTCTTGGATTGTCCAGGCAATTAACTCAAGCCCCTCAACAACCTCTTCGACTGTGCTATGGTGATTGTTTGTACCAACAAGTATGATAAAAAGCTAAAATGTTGAATTACAAAAAAATTTTGTCAAGTTTGAAGGAATAAGTAAGCAGTTACTCTTTAAACTGAAAGATAATGAAAATAGAGTTTTGTACATTCTTGCCATAATTGTTTTTATAGTAAATTTTTTAGTAAGAATTTAATAACTTTATTTTTTAGTTTTTAAATCTTCCCTAACTCCATGTTTGTTAAGCCTATAGTTTATCATTTTCTTGATAGGATAACTGTCTAGCTGTTAAGAAACTGTTTTCCAGTCTTGATGATGACTAGGTTTTTGTCAATATCTTGTTCAAGCAGTCCTTAAAACTTCTTGCTAAGCCCTTTTTTAAACACTATCTTCTTTTTTTGCAGTGATCAAAACCATATCAATGTGATATACAATTGGCCCTTGTGATAAATAAATAGATAGTATTTTTGTTATGTCTAAATACTCTTGAGGCTTGAGTTGATCCACAATTTTTATGCACTTGGTAGAAGCTCAATTTGAATGTGTGCCTCTGTAAAAAATCCAGATTACTTATGACTTTGTAGCTTAATTATTAATTACTTGTCAGTTTCATGCTTACCTGAGGATTAACACAATCAAGTTCACCATGCTCTAATCTCCAAAGTACATTTTCAACTGTATCGCCTCCAATTCCAAAGTTTAGTGCATTCATTGGTTTAAAGTATTGATCCCATGCCTATAGATTTGATAAGAGAGTGATACAGTCTCTTTGTGTTAGATATTCTTAAATAACACCTTAAATAATACAAAGGTGTTAGATATTCTTAAATAACACCTTAAAAGACCAAATATACTTGACACATTATTACATGGTTCGAAAATAATGAAAACTTGAAACCTTTGTATACTTTTAGGCACTGGAACTAGTTTTTAAATTTAAATAAGGTCAAATCATTATCTAGCTTATCGTTGATATTAATAATTATAATTATCACTAACTGGTAACATGAATGAAAAAGAATGTGTATGTGTGTACATTACCTCTTTATCCTGCATTTGAAAAACAATGGAATCTCCAAGAAATACAACTTTTGGATTAAGCATTCTCCCTTCAGATATAAACCTGTTGTGCTGGAAACAATTAATGGAAGTTAGTATTTTGTCTTGATACACGTCATCAGGTCATTCTAATTTTAATAGGCTTATGCAGTGCAGGGCAGGGCAGGAGTAAGTATGATCTAATGGAATTAAAAACAAACACTTTACCATGCTCATCCAGCGCCCATCCCCTTGAGCATCTTCCACTGCCTTTCCAACAATTGAAGAGGTCATTTTTGCTTTTAAATGTTAAATTAAATTTTTTAAATACGAAAATGGAACGAAAAAGAAATCAATACAAAAGCCTCGTTCCCACTTCTCAGAAAAAGGCTAGCAGTGTTTCCATTGACAACGTAAATTTTGCCGTTGCTGCATTCGAAAACCGTTCATGAACTAGAGAGGTCTCTGCTAGTTGTTTAGTTCACTTCAAATTACAGAAATCGCTTCTTTTTTACAGATTCATTTATCAATCGGTCGCATGATTCTATTGCAAAGGTTTTATTCAAGGTAACGCTGTGAACTAGCGATTTTAAAAGAAAATGGCAGTGCAATACGCTCCGACGAAGTTGAAAGTTCCTCCAGGTTTCCAAAATTTGCTTGAAGGATTGGCAAGAGAGGTGCTAAGAGAACAGCCTGAAAACATAATAGAATTCGCTGCAAATTATTTCAGAAGTCAAGTTGCAATTCTAGGCGGTATGTATTTTCAGAGTTGGTCTTAATATAGCGCATTTAGTTTTTGATTTTGATAATTATAGAGGTATCAGATAAAGATACTATTCCGATCATCTCATAAAAATTTTCAGCATAAACCGTTCGGCAAACTTTTTTGTTGCATTAGCTCATGCTCGATTTTCATTAATTGCTGTGTACTTGGTGCAGGTGAATTTTAGCCATTACATTAGCGCGTGTGTGTGTATGTGTGGAGGGGGGTGGGGGGTCTCCTGGGAGCGCGCACGAGATATACTTCTAACTGCATTTAAATTTTATAGCCCAACCGAGGAGGATATTATTTGATTGAAGATACAAGATATAAAGCTGTTAAGATTGACTGTGTCAACCAGAAATTTTTAGCCTGCATGTATAGATAAGTTCATCATAAGCCATACATTTTAAATAGTGGCAAGAATGAATTTAAAAAAAGGAGAAATACCCAAGAATCCCAAGGTTTGGCCCTCTATGTAGCGTGCACTACTTTACAGTTTCTTTAGATATTCGTTTTGTTAAATATGTATGTTGTGTGTGGTACTTCATCCAGAATAACGATAATACATTTAGCAAATAAATTTAGCACAAGAATGAAAATATAATAGTTTGATTGTTCCAGTGCAAAAGTATACATTCTGATCCATACATAATATTTTCATGCATAAAGCTTTATTAAAAATTCTTATGCTTCTTGGTCTATAAAGTGAAATTCTGTGCTAAAGCTCTACACAAGACTTATATTTCTCATAAACTAAGAGGATGTACATTGCATGCATGTTTATAAAATATTGTTTTAAGCATACAACTTCACATACTTTTAGGTTACCTTCTTTTCCATATAATGATATCATTAGAAAGAATTCTATCAGGAAATTTCCCATGTTACGTACCACCACTGGCAATGTATTTTGATAAAATACATAAAATGAGAACATTTAGATCCTTTTATCAAAACCTCCCTGTTTACAGAATCAGATCCAGACTGCAGCAACCTATGAAAAAGCATAAGTCAGATTTTTAAAACAACAATATGAATTTTTTCAATCAATAGTATCTTTAGCAAATTTTTTAGCAACGTGCCTCCTAGGTCTGCCCCTGTTGATACAAACAACATGCAGAAGACAGGACATTATTTTGCTGACTTTCTCTAGGCCTCTGTACATTATAGGCAAGTTCAGTTCAGTTCAGTTTTATTTTAAATTCCACTGGATACATACACTTATTGCAAATTAGAAATAATCCAAGCTTAAAAGTATAAACAATGTTAGAGGAAGTTAACTAATATAAAAACATAACAGAGTAGCAGAGTATAGAGGAGAAACAGTCTAGTATTATTTGAAGGAGGAAACTTTCTCAGTAGTTTATTATCTAATCGAGGAGAAAGCACCCTCTAGTAAATTAGATGCGTTCTGTTTAGTTTGCAAGTGGTGATTCTAGGTATTTATCTGGTCCATATTTTCTAAATTCCAAAACTTGTTTGTCTCTTGAAAGCCAATCACCACTTGTTTGACTTATGCAAACATCTTGTAAGCCAATCAGAGTGTACTTCACCTCTGCAGTCTTTGGTGCGAGCATAGGTGATATTTGATTTATCAAATCAGAAGCTGAGCTTGCCTCTACAGCAGTACAACCAACCAATAGAAATAAGAGTTGACCTATGCAATTGTTTGTTGCAACCAATGAAATGGAAATTGACACTGTTTCACCCCTGCTAAGCAACTAGCTAAGTTACTCATCATTGAAGTGTCTGTTCTGTAGTCCTGTGGTATGACCACTGCATACAGAATATGGAGTGTGCTTGTTCAAATACTACCAGGGTCAGGCAGCTCAGAGGGTTTTTCTTTAAATTGTAGATAAATTTTGTCTTCTCTTTGTGAATCTTTTCCTTAGAATTCCTTTTTGGAACCCCTAATTAATATCAACTTAAAAATCTAGTAGAGCTACACCTTGAATTGAAGTCTGTGTTCTTCTGAAAGAGGGGACAGACAAATAAGATTTAATCTAAAGCACACATTTCATAGAAGCTTGAAAAGACATTGCCCCCTTAAAAGATAAAATTTAAAAACCCTGGAATTGACAAAGTCAGACAAAAAACTTTGCCAAAATCAACAAAGAATAAGGTATCTTATGTTATATTTTTTATATTGTATTATCTTCTAACCCATATTGCTTATAACCCAGGGAGATTCAATGGGGGGCACCAGGGGCAAATGCATCTGTTACTTTTAGGAAAATGCCCCTTTTCCTAGAGTTTTTCTTTTCAGACTTTCAGAAAAGTTGCTTTTTTCAGTGGCATAGTGCCCTTTCTTACAGGTCCCTTCCAGCTATGGAAATGGTTCTGGCAAGATTTATTTTTACCAATTTAGTGCCTAAAAATTTTTTGAAGTATTGAAACTCTGGTAATCACAATGATAATGGCAATTCAGTTCCACTTTGTATGTAAAATTTCACAACAATTTTCACTCTATATGAATTTTAGCAGCCTTTTGACAGAAAGTTACAATTAATTACCTCAAGTGCTAGGGCCATTCCCTTGAGCGCTGGGGCAAGAAAAGAAAAGACTGTATTTTTGATTTAATACGTAGAAGTCTTTTGTTTTTTATTGTATGGAATAAGTACTCTAAATCTGGATTTGCAATATTCTTTGGTCTCTAGGGATTAGTAAAAGTCATTTTGTTATGCAAAAGATTAACTAATAATCTTGCCACAATCAGATTAATTTATTTTCTGTGGGATTTTCAGCATATAGTTTGTTGTGCTTGATATCATGACTACATAATTGCTTTGTAAATTAAAGAAATTTGCACCTGAACAACTGCTACACTGCAAAATTATTGAAATGGGAGGACTGTTATCAAATCAAGCATTGGCTGAACCAATTGAGAAAAGTGGTAAACCATGTCTGCTAAAATTTTGCAATTGTAAACAGATTCAAGCCAATTTAATTTTATTTAAAGTTTGGCGATACTAGATTATCTTGCTATTAGGTATTCTGATTCTTGAACTTTATAGAGATTTTTCATCTTGCCTACCAAACTAATACTTTTAAGACCAATTCGTTGACTTAAAGAATTTCTCTTAAATTTCAACACTTGCTAATTATAATTGGTAATAGCAATGCTAATTGGGTTTAGCTCTCTTCGAAGTTGCCCATTCGTTTGACTGCATGAATGAAATCATCGTTTTACAGCTTAGATGCTGTCTTTAATGTTAAATGTTATTCATACCTTTTTGTTAGATTTTGTATCGCTGTTTCCACCGCATTTATCCAGGCGTTGTTAAGACTAAACACGCAAATTGAAATTTTCGTCATGTAAAACACCTGAGCTGCACTGGAACGTCCCAAATGCCTTACCGCAGTTCAAGAGATTTCAAATAACGCAGTTTTCATATCCATTATTGATGTTGAGGTTATTTTCTATGCATTTTGAGCATAATTCATGTTTAACAGAAACTGGAAGAGACGATGCGAAGAAAGGAGCTGACATGGAAACGCTTGCACAAGGAGAGGAAGTTGATATTGATTTGGATGACCCTTCGACAGCGGATGCAGCACTAAAGATTCAAGCTGTTTTTAGAGGGCATAAATCAAGGCAAGTGGAAAAGCAAAAGCAAAAAGAGGACGAGGCAGCGGTGAAAATACAAGCGGGATTCAGGGGGCACCAGGTGAGGAAAAGCATGAAGGATCTCCAATCTGGTGAGGAAGGAGAAGAGAAGCAGGCTACGGTCGAAGATTCAAAGGAATTTGTAGAGAAAGTTACTGAAAACGAAACAGCTGAAGAAACGAAGGATTTTGAGGATCCTAAGTACGGGGAGGCAGCCACTAAAATACAGGCAGGCTTCAGGGGCTTTAAAACAAGAGAGGAACTGAAAGGAAGATTGTCCAAAGACAAATTGGCAGAAGAGCCTGCGGAGCAAGTTGATGGAGAGGAAAGTGGAGCAGCGAAAGAGGAGGAGGCTGCAGCTGTTAAGATTCAAGCAAGTTTTAGAGGACATAAAGCAAGGAAGGAAGTTGAAACGATGAAGGCAACGCAAAGCGATGAAAGTGTAGCAAAAGAAGCCGATAGTTTGCAAGGTAACTTAGA
This sequence comes from Rhopilema esculentum, assembly GCF_013076305.1. The sequence goes on from NW_027019322.1 coordinate 4,493,741, forward strand.
AAGTTGCATAGTCAATGTTTCACTTTTGAAGGTTTTTCTCATTTTACTATCTGCAGAGATTAAGGCTTATTACAGAATTAGCTGTTTTTTAAACACAATGGAATATGGGTATTGATTTGCAATTAGATGATCTTGATTCCAAGATAGATGAGCCTGATCCTTGATCTTCTGTAGCATATTGCTAATGATTTATGATTCGATGATCTTGGTATTGAAGTAGATGAGTCCAATCCTTAATCTTCTGTAGCATATTGCTAATGATTTATGATTCGATGATCTTGGTATTGAAGTAGATGAGTCCAATCCTTAATCTTCTGTAGCATATTGCTAATGATTTATGATTCGATGATCTTGGTATTGAAGTAGATGAGTCCAATCCTTAATCTTCTGTAGCATATTGCTAATGATTAATGATTCGATAATCTTGATACCAAGGAAGATAAGCCTGATCATTGATCTTCTGTAGCATATTGCTAATGATTTATGATTCGATAATCTTGATACCAAGGAAGATAAGCCTGATCCATCATCTTTTGTACGTACCCTATTGCTAATGATTTATGATTCGATGATCTTGATACCAAGGAAGATAAGCCTGATCCATCATCTTTTGTACGTACCCTATTGCTAATGATTTATGATTCGATGATCTCGGTATTGAAGTAGATGAGTCCAATCCTTAATCTTCTGTAGCATATTGCTAATGATTAATGATTCGATAATCTTGATACCAAGGAAGATAAGCCTGATCATTGATCTTCTGTAGCATATTGCTAATGATTTATGATTCGATAATCTTGATACCAAGGAAGATAAGCCTGATCCATCATCTTTTGTACGTACCCTATTGCTAATGATTTATGATTCGATGATCTTGATACCAAGGAAGATAAGCCTGATCCATCATCTTTTGTACGTACCCTATTGCTAATGATTTATGATTCGATAATCTCGGTATTGAAGTAGGTGAGTCCAATCCTTAATCTACTGTAGCATATTGCTAATGATTTATGATTCGATAATCTTGATACCAAGGAAGATAAGCCTGATCCATCATCTTTTGTACGTACCCTATTGCTAATGATTTATGATTCGATAATCTCGGTATTGAAGTAGGTGAGTCCAATCCTTAATCTTCTGTAGCATATTGCTAATGATTTATGATTCGATATTCTTGATACCAATTAAGATAAACCTGATCCTTGAAGTAGATGAGTCCGATCCTTAATCTTCTGTAGCATATTGATAATAATCTATGATTCAATGATCTTGATATCAATGTAGATGAGCCTGATCCTTGATATTCTGTTGTAAATTGCCATTGATTTATGATTAGATGATGATCTTGATGTAAATGCAAGCGAAGAGGCAGCGACCAAGATACAGGCTGGCTATCGGGGATTCGTAGCAAGGAAACAAGTTGAGGCCTTGAAAGCATCAAAGACCTCTGAAGATCATATACAAGACGATGGTACCATGCATTTTATATCATAATACTCATGTACATCTTGAAGAACAGGGATTCAGATGGAGAATGGCTATTGTTATTTTCCCATTGCAATGTTTTTTGGTTTAATGAAAATGTTTCTAGGGTATCGGCCATGCTTTATTGTTGCTTTAGGTCAGAAAACCAGCTGTCTCTCTTTTTCAAAATTGCTAATCAAGCTCCAACAGCACTTTGCTAAATGTTCCTGAAATTTGGCTCATTGCTAGCAGATGTTTTTTCTGCTTCTATTTTGATAGACAATTTTTAACAGAACTGTTGCAATTTTCAGCGCGAGTACTTTGTCTTTACAGATTTAATACCGTTTTGCATCAAGTTCAGATTAAGATTTATGCTTTATAACATAGCTATCACACTTTAATCTTACAATATGTTTTTCATTTATTTGAATTGCACAACATCCAAAGCTACAGAAAAAGAAATCGCCATGTAATCAATATTTTTAATTGTCATTTAGTGGACATGGAAGCCAAGAAAAGCGAGGAAGCGGCGGTGAAGATCCAAGCAGGCTATCGTGGGTATGTCGCAAGGAAAGAAGTTGAGGCAATGAAAGATCCCAAAACCCAAGAAGACTCCGAAGATATTGAAAGTATGTGAACCATATTTAGTTGCTAATGAGTTCAGTAGATTCTTTATTTACTTTTTTTCTTCATGTTTTAAGTCTTGTACGATACAATTTTTATTGATAACTTAGAGAAGTGCTCATTTAACAGCATATAATAATTTATAGGATCAACTTTTGAAGCAATGCTTTTCTATTGTCGTGAATTCAACTATAATTCTTAAGCAACTACAAAGATACTTAACTCATAAAAGTGCTTTAATCGTTAAATGAGCGGAGATTGAGTAAACGATAGAAGATGAGCCTCTAAGTAGCTTTAATAAAATGCTAGTTATGTCTTTTCAAGCGTTTAATAACCCTACTCATCCACTTTGTCAGCAACGTGGGAGAATGCACGATATAACTTTGATCCGTGTAATAAAGTGTGAAGGCTAATATCGTCCAGTTCAACTAGAAAGATTCTGTGTTCAGTTTTCCTAACTAATTTGAATTTAGCTGAGTAGTTCCAGTTCTACCCTGGATGCCAGGGTCTCCATTATTTAGTCTCAGAAATATAGTTCGAAACTGGTCACAGAAATATTGTTTTGAGTGAGTTTGCCACCGCAGGGGTCCTACAATACATTATCCCCGGATTCATGAGCCTCTGCTACCCAGGGTATCTTATTCCGAGTACTGTTTTATGGTAGAATTTGATAACAAGTTGAAAACCTGTCACGTGATAGTATTACGCAAAACTCTTCAGCTTTATCGAAAAAAAATTTTTTCGAGAGATAAAGACCTTTCCTAAAAGTTTTTGGACACTAGAATGAATTAATGAAACCCGTTTTTCATCTTTGAGATGTTATATCGATCATGAAAATTTCACGTGTTGAATAACATTCGCTTAAGTCTTGTAGGATAAACATCGTAAGGTTTTGGAAATCTGATAGGCTTCCGTTTGGTGATTGAAATTAAAAGAGGGTACTATCCCTTTTTTTGGAAATTGATAATTTTCTGGACAGGTGTGATGTCATGCTTAAATACTAGTGGGGTCCATGCTTCTTTCTCAATGCCAAAATAACTTTCTATTTTTTTGCGATGTATTCAGTGATAAACCCCAGTTCTTTTCATTGCACAACACCCCCTAATGATGGGGTCAATACCACACTGTGTTGGAAGCAATATGGTTTTGTTGGTCCCAGCATTGATATTTTCCAATCCCGGCTTAAATACCAATACAACGTTCCTTTATCTGTATGTAGATGATATGGAAGTCAAAAGGAGTGAAGATGCAGCAGTAAAGATTCAAGCAGGATTCCGTGGATTCGTTGCAAGAAAAGAAGTCGAGGCGATCAAGGCCTCGAAAAGTCAAGAAGCGTCTGCTGAAAAGACAGGTCAATTCATGCTATTATAACTGCATTCTAAACTCTGGGCATTATAACTTTTGTACTTGGAAGTTTCAAACAATGATTGTCTTTAGACAGTGCAAGTCTTTAAATAGTTTCAAACAGCCCCAATAGCTGAATCGTCGAAGCTTAATCGACGAAGTAAAAGCCTGCGAAAACCGTTATTTTGTGCTTAAATCGTAGTACAATTGGACTTTTCTTATTCACGATTTCGCATTTTACTCACCTGTTCATGTTTTTGACAAGACACGACCTTTGATTATGACCAACAATTCACAATATCAGCTGATCCTTTATCTAAGACTGATTTATATAAGGGTTAGAACTTTGAGAGTTAAGGGTTATATAAGGGTTAGAAGATTTATATAAGCGTTTATTTATGCTTCACGATAAAAAGATGAAAATGTGTGATTCTGCCATATTGCGGCATTTACTAGGGAGCCAGAGTTGTGCCAAAAACTATAATGGTGACTTGTGTCAGATTTTTGACAGAGCGAGCTCGGCCATATTTCTAATTTTCCAGCAGTTTAGAATGGGCTGAATTAAACCGACCAGTTTTGTGGATGAAATTTAGGGTCAATTCAAGAATATTTTTATTTATCTCGTCAGGAAGGTCTTTATCACAGTAGAAGTTATCACAGTATACAGTAGAAGTTATATTGTAATATTATTTCAAAGGTTAACATTTTAGAATTTTAGAATTTAGGAAATACGATTATATTTGCTTATTTTTTCTCCAAATTGTGGCTTTTGTTGCAGATGATGAACCTACCAAAGATGACTCAGAAGCGACAGGTGAAAAGATAGAGGAAAATGACGATGTTGATCAAGAAAAGGCTGCAGTTAAAATTCAGGCCTCTTACCGAGGTTACAAAACAAGAGCGAGTCTAAAATCAGACTCACTTCCAAAACTCTCTGAAAAAGACGAGTCTGTTACCAAGGATACAAATGACAATATTCAAGAAGAAGATGGTGAAGCTGAAGCATAGGACATTGTAGCATGTTAATGTACATATCTCCTGTAAAGAACCATATGATATGTTGTCATTGCTGTCTGAAGTGAATTTAGGTCCAACAGCATACTTGGGGTCAACATTAAGTACTAATAAGCAGTAGCATTTTATTTTTACCTAATGCAACACGGTAAGGCTGCGAATCTTTTAGGATGCTCCCAGTTAAAGAATGAAAGCAAAATTTTTTCTTTTCTAATGGAGCCGTTTCCCTGTGGAATTTAGATTGCTGCCTGCTCTAAGAGGGAGATGTTAGATTCAATCTTGCAGCTATGGCAAGACGTGTTTTCTTATAATGAAGTAAGTCTGCAATATAAATTGAAAGCTCCCATTGGTAAATATGTTTAAAGTTAGTCAAAACAAGGATGGTCTGTTACTTAATGAACTGTTATTACTGTATTTGAGATAAATTACATGACTTGATAAGGAAAATGTTTTCTTGTTTTGGAGAGTTTGTATTAAGTGTGTATACTTCGCAACCTCGCTTTGGCTTTTAAAATATCTAGTCTCCTCAATTACAAAACGATTAGTACGTGTTTTTTGCTTGAAACATGAATTAATTTGATGTTATAATTATTTTTAAAGTTGTAAATTCATTGTTAA